>ML661938.1:711225-766470 GCA_007570785.1 Antilocapra americana
AGGATACTAAAGTGGGTTGCCATTTCTTATTCCAGGGCATCTTCCCGACCCAGAGATCAAACGTACATCTCCTCCAGTGGCAGGTGGATTCTTTACCACTGAGCCACTCAGGAAGCCCTAGAGTATGCAATAATGTGTAAACAAAATCGTGAAGCCATGCCCAGATACTCTGGCTTGCAGAGAGCTAAATGTACTCATCATGCTAATCTTGTCCTCTTCTCAGAACACTTTTATGCTCGCTCCCTTGTTCCTGGGATACAGCCAAACTTTTTCACACTGATGTCCAGCACTAGAAGAAGCTGAGATCCCATCTATGAGCTTGTTTACGACCATGGATTACACCTTCCTTATACAGGGAGCTGTGAGCACCAGTTTGGTTAAAGCCACCCTCCCTACCCCTTGTGGAATTTTAGCCTGCATGAGACACTTCTAATAAAAATGACCAATTTACTAAACCCAAGGAACTGTGTTATTTATATTAAAGATTATGTTTATAAGCATTTTAAAAAATGTCGAGAGTACTGGTTTGGTTTAGGAGGAATCGTCAGTCATACTAAAATTCTTAGTTTTAGAATCTTAGGTCTCTATGATGAAGTTGTAGCTGGAACTTGAAAATGAAGTGACCTGCTGGTTCCTGTTTCTAAGAATAAGAGAGTGCGGGAGAATGCTCTTGGGAGTCTGATCTTTCTGTTGATACTGTGAGAAAGTTAGCTTTTCTTTAAAAATTTCAGAGTTTCCTTAGGGAAAACATTTATTAAATCATGAATGAAATAAGAAGACAAAATCCACTGAGGATAGAGAGGGGGTGAAAGTGCCCTGAGTCCTTAGTACAAAAGAAAAAGGGACAGAGATGCAGAAAGTCTGTACAAGATAACTGATGATGAGGAACCCAGGAAAGAACAATGAAGCTCTGACTCGTCTTTTGGCTTCTTAAGGCTCAGAACCATCTGCATGAAATAGACTGAAACCATCAGGAAACAACAACAAAGACAGCAAGGGAAGGAGGACTTCCAGCTGGAAACTCCAGAGGAAACATGGCCCCTATAGCAACCCTTGATGTTTTTACAATGCCCTATGCCATTCAGCTGATACAACTGGTGGTTGAGATCTTGGGTATTTTCATCCATCACCAACCTATGGAAATGTGGGCAAGGGACTTGAATTCTCACATAATCCAACTGTGAAATGGGATATTGTTGTGTTGTTTGTACTACTGACATTTCCCTAAGGATATCCTGAGGATAAAATTAAGAAATTTACTTAAAACACTAAGCACACAATGATCAATCAGTAAATGTTAATTGTTTTGCTGTATTTACAAATATTTACATCCATGTCACCCATTTTTTGTCCTCCATGGTGTCATTACTTCCTCAATTTAGATAGCTACACTGATGATCAAAAAGGTTTACCAGATCTAAATCAAGTTCCAAAGAAAACTCAAATGGGGGTTTCCTAACTGTGAATTCAGTGTTTCTCTCTTCTTCTGAGACACCATGGCTCTTTTTCAGAATTAAAAGAGTATGATGAATTCAGTGATGTAAGTTAAAATTTGTTGGGGCTATTTAGTGGTTTTTTTTTTTTTCATTATATTTGTTTTAAGTAAAGCCTTATATTACAAAGCTCTAGGTTAGGCACTCCACTGAGATGTTGATTACATGCAAATTCCCACTTTTGGGTGACCCTTCTGGTCATCTAATTCAAGTGCTTAAGCCACGACACTTAATTTTTCACAGTGTGGGTCTTTGCAAAACTGACATCTGATAAGAGAAAATTATGTTTGTAAGTTTTTAAATAAGAATATTGTCTTATTCAGGTGAAATCTATGAATCCCAAATTCCAGTATTTTTTTTTTTACATTAATAAAAGATCTGTAATGTTCATCATTCTATGGTGGCTCAGATGGTAAAGCTTCCATCTGCAATACCAGGAGACGTGGGTTCAATCCCTGGGTTGGAAAGATCCCCTGGAGGAGGGCATGGCAACTCACTCCAGTTTTCTTGCCTGGAGAACCCCATGGACAGAGGAGCTTGGCAGGCTATAGTCCATAGGGTCATGAAGAGTCAGATACTACTGAAGCATCTTCTCATGCATGCACACAATGTTAATCACAAAGGGAAAGGAAATTTTTAGCAATATGTGTGCGTTACAGAAATATTAGTAACTTTTGGGTAAAATTTAAATGTATCTGATATACAGAAAAGTAGACATCTATAACAACTTCCACATTAATACCCCCAGATTAAAAAGTTTGTATCTTACATGTTACATTGAAATTGCTATATATCTTTCCCAGTCATATTGTAATGATGTTTGAATATATGAATCAAAGGTAAAGTATAGGTATGTTTTTGTATCTGAAATCAGATGATCTCTAATGTATAATTTTTAACTCAAAATATGATTTCAAAATTTTTTATGTAGCTCTCATCCATTAGTTTTAGAATGCCATTAAATATAACAAAATTTATTTAACTATAATTTTGCTTGTTTTCCTCTTTGATAAATAATGCATTGCTGAGTAGAACTTACTTGTACTAGGGATATGGGTAAGAGTTTATTTAGAATGTGTATAGCTAGAAGTGGAATTATTAAGTCATCTTTTTGGATGTTGCCAAAATTTTTCTCCAAAGTGATTTATACCATTTCTTTTCATAAGACTAGGTTATAAAACTTGCCATTTCCACAAGCTCTTACCAACACTTGGAATTAGCCAACATTTTAATCTACTGCCCTGTGTGAAATTAGAGTTTATGTTGAGTTGCATTTCTCTCATCATTAGTAAAGATGAGCTTCTTCAATGTGTTTTGGATATTCTGCTTTCCTTTTATATAAAACGTCTGTACATTTGGTTCAGTCAGACATTCCTATCTATATATCTTATCTGTAATATTGTCTATTATCTAACAAAACAAACTCTAGTTGGGTTAAGCAGAAAATAAATGTATTACAGAAATTTAAGCTGTTCGTAGAGTATCCTAGAAAGTCAGAGAACTAGATTTGGATGGCATACTGTCAATAATGATAGGTCTTCCACATCATGGGGGACACTCCAGTGAAAATAATCACTTCTTCAGCTACTCTTTCCAATGAAGTACCTGACCCCAGAAAACATGATTTCAATATAATGATATTGAAATATAATGAGCTCCAGAATCTTAACCATATATTCAAGCCAAATACCTCAAAGGAGCCTAGGAAATTGAGATCTGCTTTTTATTTTGGCACTGAAGGACTCCTGATATAGGAATTTTTCCAAGTATAGAAGGATATTAATAAACACACCTATTAGCCACAGGTATGAATATCTACTCAGTCATGCCCCTTGGCTGACCTAACCTCTTGACAAAGCCCTCTTTAGGCTTACATTTCTCAGCAGCATCAAAAATAAACAAAATAAAGCATTCTTCCTTGGCATGTTGTAACTACTTCTCTTGGAAATAGAAACCACATTCATCTTTTCCCAAAAATCTGATCAGTGTCTGTATCCTGCTCAAAGTTCAAGATTTCTGGAGAATACTAAGTCATCATTGGTTCTAGAATAAACATCGTCTCAATTATAGGCTTCACCATTGCACATGATATAAAACATGTGTTTAGCACAATGAAGAATAAAAGGTTAGACACTAGATCTTACTTCTTCATCTGCAAGGAGGCTATGTGACTCTTGTTCTTTTCTATATGTTCCCTTGCCCTCAGTCAGCAATGTGCATGGGGTGAATTCTTTGTGTGTTGAAATAATTGATCTCTTCATTCTCAGAGCTGAGTCCTTAGCAGTCTTACCTAGATCATATTGCCTTGGACTCCTCTTTTTATCAGTGAGATTTATCTCCTGGTTGCATAGTTTCTCCTCCCTGTTTTCATTGTCTCTCTTTTCCTATTTTTGAAAAATAGACTAAAGAAGCAATCATAAAAAGATCATTTATTTATGGATCATGCTGTATGACCAACCTGAGACAGCAGGGACCTCAGCTGATTGTCATCTTTCAGGGCCCCAGGCTGATGGAGGCTTCAACTTCACACAAAGTTTCATGATGGCTAAAGCATGAAGAAGAGAACAAGGCAAATAATTCAATATATCTCAATACTCTGCTTGCATTTTATTGGCTTTAACTAAGTCTCTAGGCAAACAAGGCCGTGACTAGATCATAGATGTAGAGAAAAACAATCCTACCGTATGTTAGGAAGAAGAGAAGCCTATTTGGCAATGGACTTACATAAGGATTACCATAAGCAACAACCTTATTTTACCTTGATGAATCACAATTAGTTAACTCAGTCAAACCTTCCCTGTTTTGTTTCTTGTCAATGGCATGAGGATCTAAATAGGTAAGGTGACATGCTCAACTTCTTTTGCCCTGGAAAAATCATTATGCGCCCTGGCAAAAGCAGTCCTCCCTTAAATACTATGTTCTTTAAAACTGCAGCACCTAGAATGACTGAATGGAAAACAGAACATTTGTGCCTGATCACTGTGTTTAGTAATGAGAGGCCTCCCTCCCATTACCATCTCTGGATCTCAGATTCATGTATTCAGACCTTGGGAGAAGCAACACTGTCCATCTTAGAAGCAAGAGGGACTGTTGTACGAGGTGTGTCTTTCAACTGATGATGTGAATGAGTGTGCAGTGGCCCACCCCACTCTTCTTTAGGGCTAGTGAGGGATGGGATGTGTGACAGGGCCAGAGCACGCCATGAGCTCTAGCCCATCACTTTGCCTTGTCTTCCATGAAACAGGGTCCTTTGCAAATGCACTATGGTATGGAGGAGTAAGGTGCAAAAAGGGAATGTTTTTCTTTTGTCAAGTCTCCTGGGAAACAGGCTTTGAGACTACTCTGTGCAGGAGGTTTCCTGGAGTCTGCTCTCTGGAATAATACTGGAAGGGGAGTGAGGAAGGAGAATCACGCACAGAGAGAAACTTGACCATGATGCAGTAGAGGCCTCACCCTCTGCTTCAGGGAGTTCAGAACTGGGATGGCCTTTCACTGGGACAAGAGGGCTAGGGCTTTTTACCTCTGCCTCAGGTTGTCCTTAGATGCAGGCTGCACCAAGGAAGAGGCATAAACTCAAACAAAGTGGATCTTTTGACCAGGAGCAAATTCCAGAAAGATTGTTAGCTGTGAGTTGACAATAGCCAATCCCCAGCAGTTGGGGGAGCAAGGCCGCAGCCAGCTCATGGCAGCATCTCAGTAAGCTCCCATGTGGTACTGTGGGGAGAAACAGGGTAGGCAGGCAAAGTAAACACAATCCAGAATAAGCAAATCTTTTTTTTTGGATACACAGATGTTTATTGAATTAAATATAAAAATGCATCAATGGAATCTTTTTTATTGGAGGATAATTGTTTCACAAGGTTAGGTTAGTTTGTGCTGTACAATGAAGTGAATCAGCTATATGTATACACAGGTGGCACAGTGGTAAAGAATCTGCCTACCAATGCAGGAGGCGAGGGTTTGGTCCCTGGGTCAGGAAGATCCCCTGGAGAAGAAAATGGCAACCCTCTCCAGTATTCTTGCCTGGGAAATCCCATGGACAGAGAAGCCTGGTGGGCTACAGTCCAGGGGTTGCAGAAAGTTGGACATGACTTTGTGACTGAGAACCACATATACATCCCTTCACTTTTGGACCTCCCTTCCATCCTTCCCATCCCACCCCTCTAGGTCATCACAGAACACCAAGCAGAGCTCCCTGTGCTATACAGCTGATTCCCACTAGCTGTTTTACACGTGGTAGTGATATTTATGTCAAACCTCATCTCTCGAATCATCTTCCCCTTCCCACTGTGTCCACACGTCCATTCTCTACATCTGCATCCCTATTCTTGCCATAGGACTTACGTTCATCTGTGATGTAAGTCAGACAGCAAATCTTGAGTTAAAACGAGTTGCTGCTCCTCACTTCCATGATGAGAGGGTACCATGTGATCAGCTTGCCCCTCACCGGCTGCTAGTATCTGCAGGTTCTGTTCATAAACGTGGGCCACTCAGCTGGGAAGTAGTCATTTTAGCCAGGATATAGGGAAGTCCACATTGTTCAGGGCGAGTATGACTTCTATGTGGCTACCATGGATAGTCCGCTAAGATTACTATATTTTTTATTCCTTAGCTTGTTAATATTATATTCATTGATACATTTTTTTTCTGATGTTGTACCAGCCTTACATTCTTAAGAAAATCTTTTTCTTGGGCAAGATTAAATCTAGACACGTTACTAGATTTGATTTGCCAATATTGTATTAGGATTTTTCCATCTATGTTCATAAGTGTGATAGGGCTATAATTATCTAGTTCTCTACTTATCTAATTTTGGTGTCAAGATTAAATCAGTCTCATAAAAAAAGCTGCATATTTTTAAAAGTCTTTTTCTATTCTTTGAAACCAGTTGAAAGGATTATCTCCTCATTGCAGCTTAGAGAAAATTTACCAGTAAAGGTTTTTACCATCTGATCTCACCTTCTACTCCCCATCCACCGTCAGTTCCTTCTGCTCCAGTGTCACCAGCCCATTGAAGGCAGCTGAAACATGCTGGGAGTCTGTTTGCACTGAAGTTCTGTTTTAGCTCTTTCTTCTGCTTGGACTCCTCTATTGCCAGATATCAACACAGCTGCTTTCTCCCTTCTTGTCCTGTCTTCTCAGGAAAACCCATTTTGACCTTCAATTTAAAGCAAATCACTCAATTTAGGAAAACCACTCCATTATACCCATCTTGCTTCTTCCCTCCCCTGTCCAGAACTTCCCTTTCTTTCATCTTCTTCTATTTCGTCATAATCTTTATTTCCTTCCAGAATATAATTCTCATCATTTTTATAGTTATTTTTGTGCCCCCTCACTAGAATTTCAGCTCTATAAAGATAGCATTATTAGGGGGGCTCAGTTTTGCTTGCTGATGGCCCAAATGCATAGACTATTGTCTGACAAAATGGTAGGGTCTCAATAAATATTTGTTGATTGAATTATTTGCTGAATAAATGGTACTAGGACAAAGGATCTTAAAGTGTTAGTGGTCTTAAGAGAGGACAGAATTTTTGTAACCACCAATCTATTTTCTGAACTGTTATAAAAAATTTAGATTTTACACATTGGGAAGAGGATAGTCTCTTTAATAAATGGTTTTGGGAAAACTGGTTTTCCACATGCAAAAGCTGACATTGACCCTTATCTTATATCATACACAGAAATTAACTCAAAATGGATTAAAGACAGAAATGTAAAGACCTGAAACCATAAAACTCCTACAAAAACACAATGACAAAACTCCTAGACTTTTGTCTTGGCAATGATTTTCTTGGCTAGGACACCAAAAAGCACTTTGCTAAGTGTTTTCACCACACATGCATGCACACACAACACATGGTACCTGTGTGAATTAACAGATATGTTAATTAGCGTGATTGTGGTAATCATTTCACAATGTATACTTTTATTATACAACCACATTATATATCTTTGAAAAAAAGAGAACTTACTAGCATCCTGTAGGGGATTAGATTTTCTGTTCTTTCATAAGTTAATTCTGTAATTTATAATTTTCTATGTAATTCCTCTCAATTGTGAAGTATATTGGCAAATGTTCAAATTAATTTCATAATACTTTTAAAATTTATGTATATATAAATTTATATGTAGTTGGGTCCTACTTTTTCATCCCTTATTTCTCTCCCCTCTTTCACTTTTTGATAAATTTTATTTCAAGATAGTTTATTTTGTGACTATTTTCAATGAAATCAGCTTCAAATTCGCTATCATCTTAAATTTTCTCTTTCATGCTTTTATCCATACTATTCCCATTCATCTTCAATCCTTTGGTTCATACTATTTTTCCGGCTTCTTGAATTGAATACTTAACTCATTTATTTTTAATAATTCTTTTTAAAAAGTGCTTTTAATACTATAATGGATCTCTAGTTCCACTTACGCTACATCCCATGAGTGTTAATGTGTAGTTCATGTATTGTCATTGGGTTCTAAATATTTTATAAGTTTCATTGGCTTTCCTCTTAAGTCATTAGTTATTTAAGAGTATATGGGATTTTGGGGGACTATCACTTACTACTGATTCCTAGTTTTTTTATACTGTGGCCAGAGATCATATCCAGCATAACAACAATTATTTGAAATGTTTTAAGAATTATTTTATGGGCAAGTACATATTCAAATTTTATAAATATGTCTTATATACCAAGCTTCTTTGTATATAATTCTCACTAATTATGTAACTCCTTATTTCTGATCTTTCTGGTAGAAAAATTTCTAACAGTAATATAAAAAGTCTGCCACAATTTTTGTCAATTTCATCTTTATTTTTTTTTTTACTAATTTCAATCTTTTTTTTTTATTTTTTATTTTTTTCAATTTCATCTTTAATTCTGTCAGTTTTTGCCTAGTAGTTTTAGGAGAGGGGGGAAAAATCACCTAAATTCTTCAAAATTAAAGTTTCTAATTTTTATAGTTATTATAAAATATTGGCTATATTCTTTGTGCTGTGTAGTATATTCTTATATTTTATACATAGTAATTTGGACCTCTTAATCTCCTTTTCTTATACTGCCCTTTCTTTCCCCTTCTACCCAGTAACCACTAGTTTGTTTTCTATATCTGTGACTCTGTTTCTTTTTTGTTATGTTCACTAGTTTGTTTTATCAATTGGATCTTATATATAGGTGATGACATACAGTATCTGTCTTTGTCTGATTTATTTCACTAAGCATAATACTCTTCAGGTGCATTCATGCTGCAAATGGCAAAATTTCATTCTTTTTATGGATGAATAGTATTCCATTGCATGTATGTACCATACTTTCTTCATTTATTCATCTGTTGATGGACATCTAGTTTGCTTCCATGTCCTGGCTCTTCTAAATAGCACTGCAACGAACATTGAGGTATGTGTGTAGCATAGGGGCCAGAAGTTCACATTACTTTAGTGTCCTTGTGTTTTTGTTTCCACTCTTGACTTTGGGATCTGCTAGGTTGTCCTCCTCTCAGGTGTAACCCACTATTATTATTATTATACTGGAGCCCTGTTAATGTTGCAAAGTGGGACAGTCTATAGTAAGTCTGGGTCTTTTAATGGGCCTATTTCCCTGGCCTGTGACTGTTGCCAGCATTTCTTAGCTTCTCCTCTTAGGTAAAACAAGAAAAGTAAAAGCAGTTGTAGAATAGAAATGCCCTTCCCAGAGGTGGGCTATAACTCTGGTAAAAAGCTATTTTCTTTAGAATATAGACTTCTTTTGTGGAGAATGTCCTATGTGCATTCACAATGATTAATCTTCCTTTCTCCCAACAGAGCCAATAGGGGTCTTTCTAGGTTATTGATCATGGGCACGTGATGGGGCTCCTGGAGAGGAAAGCCATAGCACTAGGGGCCACCCCCCTTAGACTGGGCCCTTGCCCCTAGAGTTTCTAACTCTTACACTAGTCCATAGTATCCTACAGAAATTGGAATCCCCAATCATTCACTAACTCTAGCACTGATTCCCATTTTTGTAAGATACCCTTTATTTTGGCCAATGTCTATTTTTTTATTTGCATAACTTTATTTTAATTTTTTTAATTGGAGGAAAGTTACAATGTTGTGTTGGTTTCTGCCATATAGCAACGTGAATCATCCATAATTAAAACTGAGTCAGTTCTAGTGAGGTGGATGAAACTAGAGTCTGTTACACAGTGAAGTAAGTCAGAAAGAGAAAAACAAATATATATTAATGCATGTATATGGAATCTAGAAAAATTGTACTGATCAATCTATTTGCAGGGAAGGAATAGAAATGCAGATGTAGAGAACAGACTTGTGGACACAGTGGGGGAAGGAGAGCGTGGGACAAATTGAGAAAGTAGCTTTGACATAAATACACTATGGATAGCTTTTGGTGAATGGTGCGACAGGATTCGTGGTCTCCAAAGGAGAAGATTTAACTCCGGAATCAAAGACAGTCTCAGTTACCCAGAGCTTTGTGTAGATTTTATTTAAAGTGGAAGTGACAGAAGAAGCTTCTGACTAAGACATCAGAAGGAGGCGGGAGAGTACCCACCTCACTAGTTTAAGCAGTGGCCTTATATTACTTCTCAGCCAGCTGCTGGAAATAGATAAAAAGAATACCTCAAGGTTGTAAAAGTTCCATCAGACCCTTTCCCAAGGCATACATCCCAAGATAGCTTTGGTACAAGATTAGCCAAGGAGAAGGGGTTCCAGGCTCAGTCTCTAGGTGAGACATATACTGTTGCTCTGTAATCAGGGGGACAAGTCTTGAGAAACAGGTTCCCAGGCAAGATTTGTTACAATTATAATTGTTAACATAGAGCCTAAGAAAAGCATTTTCATGAGTAAGACATTGTGCTGTGTGATTATTAGCTCCTAAGGAAGGGCTAGTTCTCAGGCAAGATACCTTGTTGCACAAGGCTTAAGGGAAGGCCAAGCTAGAATGTTCACCTCCTCCTTAAAGGGGCCTGGACTGCCTAAGCTTTAACTCTATCACTATCATGTGTAAAATAGATAGCTTGTGATAAGTTGCTATATAGGACAGGGAGCCTAGTCTGGCTCTGGGCTAGAGTGGGGAGATGGGGGGCGAGGAGGGAGGCACACGAGGAAGGGGATTATTATGTAAGATACTCTTGTTCCCTTTACCTGATTGGAGGTAAAGGGAGGTCTGCCAGACAATGGCTTTGGCTTTTGATTCACCATTCTATTTCTGGCCCATGAAAATTTTTAGCTTGTTTGAACTAGAGCTATTTTTAAAATATATGTATCTTGTACTTTATCTATCATTGCTGTGCTGGAGGAGGATAATTTTAAAACCTGAAATTATTGGGATTGGAATTCTGAAGTTTATTTTAATCTAAACTTTGACTTTTGGACATTTTTTTTATATAAATAATGATGCCTATAAATCACACTTAGTCCCTGTTATACTCTGAATTTCTGTGAATACAATTATCTCTTTGAACTTTATAATGAGAAGACATTTTTAATAATCTGATCAAAGAGAACTTCTTCCATCCCTGTAAGAGATTATAATACCATATTGTCTTACAAACTATCTTAAAATTGCTATGTCACTAGATGTATAACTTCTAAATATTATAGTATCTGTAAGTTTCCCCGTGACATTTAGAATTATGAAACTGCAAAAAATATTAGCAGTATTGACCATTAAATGCCTGATAGGGTTTCCCTGTTGGCTCCGATGGTAAAGAATCTGCCTGTAATGCAGGATACCTGGGTTCAGTCCCTGGGTTGGGAAGATCCCTTGCAGAAGAGAATGGCTACCCATTCCAGTATTCTTGCCTGGAGTATTCCATGGACAGAGGAGCCTGGTGGACTATAGTCCGTGGGGTCACAAAGAGTCTGACGTGACTGAGTGATGAACACTTTCACTTCCAGAGAGAATTTATTATGTGTCAATCCCTTCTGAAAATGAAGGACCTCAAAATAACCATGTTTACAATATTTTTAAATGATAATTATAGGTTAGACACTAATATGAAGAAAGTAAACAGACTCTATAGAAGTTTGCAAATCTTTTGGAATTAGGTTATAAGTGGTTAGGAAATATATAGCAGCTTTGGTCCCAGTGTAAAATTACCCTAGAGTTATGAGTCTTTGAATATCTAGCAGTTTTTCAATTTCCAAGCTAGTGTACCTATCCTCATTTCTGGATTCACAGGCCAACGAATAGAATGAGAGAAACTGAACTTGAAAGCTTTGGAAGCTGTTTTTAAAAATAATTTTTCTATATGTACTTTCACAAGAAAATAAAAAATGGTAATGGTTAAAATAATCATGCACTTAAAATAATGGATGGTACTTACAGGGTGTGTTTTCCTTAAATGTGAATTATAACCAAAAGAAATAGTTGCTTTACCTTATAGACAGGAAATCTCAGAAATGGAAATGTTTCATTTGGGTGCTCTGGTGACAGACCCCAAATGAGTGTTGAAGCTCATATAAGGGCCTGAGACTTTGACAAGAATTCTGCCCGTTCCATTCGAGGTCAGTTGCTGCCTCTAAAAGCTGACTAAACTTTCTTGGTTCTCCTGGGATTACTGGTCTGTAATTTCCACCGCATGTGTCTTCTGCCCTGAGTGATGCTTTAGCCAGAATCGTGGAAAAGTCACTAAAGAAAAAAAGAAAATGAGACAAGCATTTTATTTCAGTCCCTTGACCCTCTAAACTATGCAGTGGATTTCTGCCCTGGATGAGTTGAGGAGCACAGAAAGTAATGTTCCTGTTAGATAGGAAACTCCATGCAGGGGTGCATGGTCCTACCTCCTTGCTGTCTTCCCTTGTTGCCCCAGGAGCTTCTCAACAGTTAAGGATAGCAGACTTGAATTCCACCTGAAGCTTAAGCTTAAGGAGTCATCTTTGGGTAACTGATGTCAGTGTGGCTATTTCAGTGACCAGAAGAAGACAAAGGAATTTGCTATTTTGCCAAAGCTCTTTGTTCCAGCACGAGAAGGCTAGATGAGAAGGACGCTTTGCTTCTTAAGTGCCTGCCTTTTTAGCACAACGCAAACTGATGTTATTATTTTCTCTGAAATCCACTTTGGTAAAGATACATAATAGACATTATATATAATGTATGCAAAAACTCAGAAAACCAGAAAGTTCTCTGACAGCAACACCTTATAACTTGATGCTAAAGAAAATATTCTTGTGAGATGAACAGTGCCTTTCATAGAAATTACTCCTCCAGTTCCCTAAGTTTAACTGACAGGCATAGCATTTCCTCCCATCTCATATAGCGACTGATTGCTTGGGGCATCGTATTTCTTTAAAAGTCATGCCTTTACTGCATTTTGGTAATTTCATTCTGTGTGTGCAATGATCTAAATGCGATTTGAGGGAAAGGAGTATAACATTACATACGTGTCAGGGTGAGGTGTCAGACCTCTGCCCCACTTCCTGATATTTGATGATGCTAATGATGTAGATTCAATAATAAGTTAGCCACATTGTTAATTTGTATTCTTCTGGTTTACAGTTTCTTCTATTGTAAAACAAGAAATAAACCAAATCTTTCATTTATGATTAATTAAGTGATTGAAAGGGTCAGTCCATGATTTACCAAATAAATTTCTAAACTGCTGCAGCATTTCTTGCAAAACATCCAGAAGTCAATAAATGAATTAAAGGAGAAGATATTTAATGCTGAACAGAGTGTGCATTGAAGTATAACAATTCAGGTGAAATGTATACATGAGCAAACTGGCAGTTTACTAAATCCCAGGGTTAAAAATCCAAAGGAAAGAGTAGCAGCAGAAGACAAAAAGGCCATACCAACAGGAGTATAGATTCAATTAATTTATTGATGTAATTAGCATATAGTTATTAATAACATTACAGAAGCAGTTGGCAAGTGAGTGTACATATACACCAACTGAATGAATTCAAAAGAACCCTGTACTTACCATAATTAAATTATTAGTTCTGAGAAAGCCACATAGACTGTGGAGGCCATTGCAGCAGGCTAGAAGTCATGCATCCAATTTATTGTCTCACTGAAATAAAATGTCTGGAATTTTTCTATCTTATCAAGCTGAATCTATAGAGCAGAAATTATTATGGCTATCAGGACTGCATGATCCACTTGTAATTTTAGCGTTTGTGAAACGTGGAGCAGATTGCCTCATGGTTTATAAAAAATAAAGAGAAAAGTACAAATAAATTTCATAAACAAAACAAGTCTCTGGGCTAAACAAATTCTCCACTTCTGTATCTTGGCCCTTGGATAAATGTATAAAGATAAGAGCTAAAGAATTAAGTTTCAAATTGTCTAAAGATTATACAGAATTAAACATGATGTATAGAGAATAATCTTAACTCTGGTTAAAATTATAGATTAAAAAAATACCTTCCCTTCTCTTTCCTTTATGTTTTTAATGCTATTTGCTTTAATCCTGCAACTGCTTTTGTTCACCTGGTGAGAAGAATAGAGTTTTCTTTAATCAGTGAGATAGATTTTCCTTCTAACATAGCTGTTTTATACTGGACTTGCTAAAGTCAATGAAACTTGTAAGCAAACACACCCAAAAATTAAGAAAAAGGTCTTCTTTATACAAAAATTCAGACTTAAGAAATTTTAACCAAAAAACACATATATTAAAAGAGATGTTCTTTAGTATATGCTTTCTGTAGAGGGAAGTACATCTTGGAATGTTTTGAAAGATATGAATTTGCATGTAACTGGGTAACAGTGCTATTGGGGGTCTTGATATGAGCAGAGGATTTTCTATTTTTAATTTTTTTAAAAAATACTTGCATTTGGCCATTCCAAGTCTTAGTTGCAACATGAAGGGTCTATTTCCCTAATCCGGAATCAAGCCCTGGTTCCCTTCATTAGGAGCTCAGAGTCTTAGACCAACAGGGAAATCCCAAGCAGGGGATTTTCAAGTCATGGCTGTTTTTATCTGGATATTCGACCGACCTAGGTGTTTGGACTACTTTTAGTTTTAGCAGCATATCTATAGGATTGGGTCTTCCCTAGTGGCTCAGTGGTAAAGAATCCACCTGTGAATGCAGGAGACCTGAGTCAGTGGGTTCAATTCCTGGGTTGGGAACAACCCCTGGAGTGGGTTGCCATATCCTTCTTGGGATATTCTTGCCTGGGAAATCCCATGGACAAAGAAGCCTGGAAGGCTACAGTCCCCTGAGGTCACAAGGGTCAGACATGACTTAGCAACTAAAACCATCACCACTTATGGGATCAGGAAATTAAGAAATTACTTTCCCAAAGTGGATCCTCCTTGGTTCTTAGTCTCTCAGGATTTCTGAGTATCTGATAAAATCTTTCTTTCTGGTAGCCGAATAATCCATACATTGGTGTATAATGTGCATGAACAAGAAGACAAGCTTAATAGTAATGACTAAAAATTTTTTTTTGATGATCATTTGCCTGACATTTTTGTGAACACTCTATCCATTTAGTTAACCCATTCAGTTCTTCCAACAACCCTATATATAAACATCTCCATTTTTTTATGGATGAGAAAACTGAAGGAGAGATTAATTGTCCAAGTTCAAACAACTAGAAAAGGTGAAGCTGAGATTGAAGTATTCTGGCTCTAGTCTGTGCTCTTAGATGCTTTGCTTAACTGCTTGTTTATCAGACCATGGAGAGGAGGTACCTCTTTTTAGTTTGGATGTAGGACTTGGCATTACCTTTCTGTCCTTCCTCCTAACAAGTGGTTAAGTCGCATAAAGGGCATGAGGCCATTGTAACTACCATTACAATGGAATTGGCCATGGAGTGAGTGGGGACCCTCAGGACGGTGAAACCTCTACTGCCACATGATGTCCTTCCACTAAAGAAAGCTGAGCACTGAAGAATTTTGAACTGTGGTCTTGGAGGATACTCTTGAGAGTCCATTGGACTGCAAAGAGATCCAACCAGTCTGTCCTAAAGGAAATCAGTCCTGAATATTCATTGGAAGGACTGATGCTGAAGCTGAAACTCCAATACTTTGGCCACCTGAAGTGAAGAACTGACTCGCTGGAAAAGACCTTGATGCTGGGAAAGAGTGAAGGCAGGAGGAGAAGGGGACAACAGAGGATGAGATGGTTGGATGGCATCACTGACTCAATGGACATGAGTTTGAACTCTGGGAGTTGGTGATGGACAGGGAGGCCTGGTGTGCTGCAGTCCATGAGGTCACTAAGAGTTGGACACGACTGAACAACTCAACTGACAGCTTCAGCTCTGTCTGGCCCACTGTCTCACTCTCTGGAATCTGTATTTACATAATTTGTCAGGCTGAAGTCACCAGTGCATTCCTAACAGCTTCACTAGTGTTTGCCTCTGTCCAGCCCCATCCTGTAACTTTTATCCGTGTTGTTGGAGATCTTGTGAACAATGATAGAAAGCTCAGGAACCAATATACCACCTTGGGTCTTCAAGAGAAAAGTTCTGTAGGCCAACTCTTCTCAAGGGTAGAGTGGATGGGAGAAAGTGATGCCTGTCTTGAGGGCATAAAACCTTATGAACACCCCAGGTCTTCACTGGGTACCCAGGTCATCTGAGCTCTACACCAATGCCAGTCTGAATTTTGGGGAGCAATAAGGTACAACTGGGTCTTGAGAGCTAAGCATCAGTGAGAAACACCTTCCTCTTTTTCACTCTGTTTAAGGTACTTGGGTCACAGTTGCTGGGCAACCTTGCAATAAACATCCTATTCTATACACAACTCTTGCTGGATCTAAAAGGAAATCTCTGTTTTATTCAAAAATCTGTATGCATCTCTAGTGTAGGAAATTCACTTGGGATTTTCATTTATTTATTGATGTTTTTATTGAGATATAATTTTCCTGCAGTGAAGTACAGATATTCTACTTGTTGCAAGTTACTCGGTTTTAACAGGAGCATACACCTGTGTAGTCCACATCACCTATCAATATATTGGGCATTTAAATTATCTTGTGTAAGAGATTGAACATTTAAATTCCTTCCCCAGACAGTCCTCAACCCCTTCCCACAGAAGGCAACCTGTAATTACTTTCACCTTAGTGTATCCTATTCTAGAACTTCATAGAAATAAAATCATACATGGCTTCTTTCACTACAACATCATGTTTTTCTTTGGAGATTATTGTGTGCTATTGAGTGTATCAGTGGTCAGTCCCCTCTCATGGCCGGGTGGCATTTCATTGTATGTCTATACTGCAGTGTGTAGACAAATGGATTATTTCCAGGTTTTAGCTATTATGAATCAAGTTGCTATAAACGTTGTTGTGCAAAACTTTTGTTGACATACCTTTTCATTTCCATGAGTGAAATTGCCAAGTCTTTTATAGCAGTTGTTTGTGAAGGGTAAATAGGAGTTGTGAAGGTTGTAGAGGTGGAAAGAGTAAGGTAAGGACAGGATGATGATTTGAGTCATGTACACAGTGGCATCTTCACAAGTTCATGACAAAAGTAGGATGAGTCAGAAAGTAGGAGGGAGAACTGCCTGGATGTGACTGAATGCCCCTCTTGGGTCTGTTTACTTGAATAAACTCTTATTTTTGCTACTTATTTCATTAATGACCTTCAATCCCACAGGCATTCTAATGGCCCTGGCAAGACCACTGTAATTATCTTTATCATACAATCCCATGGAAACAATCATGCTCAGAATGGTGCCTGATCTTGACAGACTCCTACTGATGTAATTATGGCTCACTCTGGGACACACCCCTGAATAGCTTGGCATTTCTCTCACGTCTAGTAGGCCAGTGACACGAGATGGTGGCCCTGCGTGACTGCTCCTATCCCCAGGAAGATGTGGCCTTCCCATCAGTTGCCAGTGTGGCATGTCTTGATCTCTTGAAGGCTGCTTCAAGGAAGAGCAGTGTCCCATGGATTGAATATGTGTTCATGGTCTGGGCGAAAGAGTGCAGCCCTCAGACTTGCTGGAGCACAGGGCAGTCTGCACACTGCACAGAGCATTGGAGATGGAGCAGGGCGATGAAGTTGCGTTTTGGTGATGAGACATCTATGCTTGTTTTAAAGAGTTTGGGCACACATTATCAGCTGATGTTTCAGAAAGCTAAACTAGTTTCTAATCCCATGGGCAGCAAAAAGGGGATGCTGTTTTCATCCAAACGTCTCAAACACTGAGTAACGTTTACTGCTCGCCTCCTACAGAGACTACTCAGACTCTCACTTGGTGTTTTTTTTTCCCCGTGAGTCTGTTTGCTTTGTTTTGCTTTTAGTGGGTAACTGGATGCAATTTTTCATTATCTTCTTTCCCTGTGAGAGAGGATCACTACACTCTCTGGGGTGTCTAGGATACTTTATTGATTTCAGATTCATCTCAAAAGTCATTTAATGTCATATCTTACTCCTCGGCCATTCATGATTCTGCTCTGAACTTCATATTTTACAGAAGCTCAGCCTTGGTGGCTGTTGATTGGAGCTAGAGGTTCTGAAGAGTCCCTTCAATATTCAAATCTCAGTTCTCAAAGAACAAGTTCTTAGTATTATTCTATTGACTAGCCCTCTGCTCTTTAGGGAGTTACTCCTGATGTCATAGAAGCATGTAACAAAATTGGAAAGAGGATTAGCTTTCCTCCCCAAAGCTGAAAAATAGAGAACTGAATTCAGTGTTCAAAATCAGAAGCTTAGGATGCACGAAAATCATCCTGGTTGGTAGTTAGAACCTGTATTCACCTTCCCACAGCTGCTGTGACAAAGTACCATTACCTGAATGACTTAAAGCCATAGGCATTTACTGTCTCACAATTCTGGAGACTCACAGTATGAAATCAAGGTGTCCACAGGCCATGCACCCTCTGAAACCTATAAGCAAATCATTTTATGCTTCTTGCTGGTTTCTGGTCATTTGTCAGCAATCCCTGGTGTTCCTCACCTTGTAGCTGCCTAATTTCAACCTCTGTCTTTATGATCACATGCCATTTTCCTTGTGTTTCCATGTTTCACATGGCGGTCTTCTTATATGGACACCAGTCATACTGGATTTAGTCCCAGTATGACCTTATCTGAACTAAACACCTGCAATGACCCTATTTTCAAATAACATGACATTTTGAGGTGCTGGGGATTAGGATGTGAGCATATCTTGCTTTTTTTTTCTGTGAAGGATATTGTTTGACCCACAGCATTGATACATCATGATGCAAACCACAGTTGAGAATGGGCAAATTCTTAGACAGTCTTTACAAACAAGAATGCTAATGTTGATAATGAGAGTTCCTGAGAAGAAAATGGAACGTTTCATCTGGAAATGGCACCCCATCCCAGTATTCTTGCCTGGAAAATCCCAGGGAGAACGGAGCCTGGTGGCCTACAGTCTAAGGGGTCGCAAAGAGTCAGGACACAACTCAGTGACTGAGCACATGTTTGGGGAGACTGACTCTGTAGCTCCATAGAAATTGCAGACCTGAAGTTAATTCCTGACTATCTATCAGCCGTGGATCTGTTATCATTTTTTTGCTCCAAACACTAGCTTCTAATTATGCCCCTTTGATGTTTGCGCCTCTCAAATATCTTCAAACGAAGTTCATTTCCATTTGTCACACTTTCAACATTGTTAACACAAGCTGAACAAAATTCCGTCCTTTTTGGTCTTTTTGGTTAGTCAGATTGTACAGTAGCTTGATAATTTTAAGTTGCCCTTTTCTTTAGTCTTCTCAGCTGGCAGCTTTCCTAGCACTAAAAATCTCACCTTGTACGTCACCGAGTGGGAACAAAGATGTGGCCACCTATGTGGTTTGTGAAGGAACTTCTGACACATTTAATTTCATCTGGAAGCTGAGTATCCGTGTCAGCAAGTTGGTTCAGAATGGCTCCAGGGAAACCCGACTTTTGTCTTTATAGCTTTTCTTTGTATTGTTCTCTTTGTTTTTCCATTTCTTTCACAAAACACAACGTGGAAAGAAACCCACAGTTTTTGCACCTTTTATACAAGCTTTTTGGTGATTAAAACCCTAGGGTGTTGAGTTAGTGGAAATGTTAAAAATGTATACCTAGAGTACAGTAAGAGCTTTCTCTCTGTGCATTTTTCAAAAGAGTTGTGAGTAATGCTGGACTGAGCACTCTGGGAAGCCAGGGTCCTCTGATTATAGCCCATGGGATGACATTGTAAGTTTTCCCAAACTTCGCTGCATTAATGCCTCCATAGCATTTCTGAGTAAGAGAAGAAGAACGCTCAGCTCTCCTACAGGCCTCAGGAGTATTGGAAATACAGAAAACAGTAGCTATTAAAATCTAGGTATATTTTAAGCATCTCTTTTTATTGTGATGCTTTGACATCTTTGGGTCTCCCTGCCACTGGAATGAACTTGCCTCCCAAAGTTAGCTAATTCTAGAGAAAGCAGATTGCTCTCCCACCAGGATGTGTGCCTTTCATAAGCAAATCAACCAATCTAGAGCCCTTGCCTCCTCTATCCTTCTCTCACCCTGGAAGCCACTGTTCCTGGCCCTCATCATCCCAAGACCAGGTATGTGATAAGTAGGGGCAGCCCTGCCAGTGGGAGATGGAACCTGCTAAAATCATTTAAACTGAACAATCCTACACTCCTCTGGACTAGCCAGGTGGTGCCGTGGTAAAGAATCTCCCTGCCAAGCAGGAGCCATAGGTTCCATCCTTGGGTTGAGAAGATTCCCTGGAGAAGGAAATGGCAATCCGCTCCAGTATCCTTGCCAGGGAAATCCCATGGAGAGAGGAGCCAGGTGGGCTACATTCCACGGGGTCACAAAGTGTCAGACACAGCTTAGCAACTAAACATCACCGCCAAACCCCCTGAACTGCTTGCCCTGCCCTGACCTTTGCTTTTTACAGTAAAGGCTTCTGCCCCAGCTTCCCCTGCCTCCTGACTAAATTTGGTGCTTCTTTGTGTGATCCTGCCTGGTATGCTGCACCTCCTGTTCTAGAGATCTCTGAGCATGAAATCTTCCTTCCATGAAGTGCCTGTGTGTGTTTCTACACCTCATTAGAACAATTCCCGAGCACATTTTCAAATAAAAGACATTAAGGGTCCCTCAAAAATTGCTCTAATCACTTTGGAGTGTCTTTCACTGCTTATAGCCAGCTCCACGACTGGGTCAAGGATAATTTTGACCAGCCTTCCTCAAAAGAAGAAAGAAGTTACTTCCATATCTTTTGGAAGATATGGCTGTTGTAAACAATGCTGCAGTGAATAAAGGGGTGCATGAATCTTTTTGAATTAGTGTTCTCTTTTCCTTTGAATACGTACCCGGGAGTGGAATTGCTGCATCACATGGGAGTTCTACTTTTAATTTTTTAAATTATTTTTAAATTTTGAATTATTTAAAAATACTTTACATTTTTACTCAGCCATAAAGAAAAGTCTTATCATTTGTGACAACATAGATGGAGCCTAGAGGATATTACGCCGAATGAAACAAGGCAAATGGAGAAAGACAAATACTGTATGTTATCTCTTATATGTGTAATCTAAAGTTCAAAACAAATGAACCGACATAACAAAATAGGAATCGAGTCATAGATACAGAGAACAAACAGATGGTTGCCCAAGGGGAGGAGAAAAGTAGATGAGGGAGGTTAAGAGGTACCAAAATTCCAGTTGCAAAATGAACAAGTCACCAGAATGAAGGGTACATTGTGGGGAATATAGTCACTAGTTATGTAATGTCTCTCTATGTAGTGGCATATCATAACTAGACTTATCACGATGACCAGTTTGGAAAGTATAGAAATATAAAATCACTATATTATATATGAAGAACTTAATGTTGCAGGCCAATTATAGTTCAAAGCCAAACAAACTGATAGAAAAATTATCAGATTTGTGGTTACCAGAGGCAGTGGGTCGGGGTCAGGGGAAATCAGGGAAGGTAGTTAAATGGTACAAACTTCAGTTATAAGATAAATAAGAACTAGAAAACAACATGATGAGTAAAGTGAACACTGCTGTATGTTGTATATGAAACTTGTTAAGAGAGTAAATATCAAGTGTTCTCATCACAAGGAATAATTTTGTTTCTCTAATTTTTTGTCTATATGAGATGATGAATACTCACTAAACTTATTGTGGTCATCATTTTGTGATGTATGTAAGTCAAATTATTACACTATACAACCTTACACTTATATAGTGCTGTATGTCAATTATCTTTCAATCAAACCAGAAGAAAAATAAGGAAGTAAAAGACTGAATATATTCTGAGCCTTGTGCCTGCAGCAGGAAATCACTGAATCTTATTTTGGGGCTATTCTACAGTGTGTAGTGTGGCACAGAGAAAGGCCATTCTGAAATGGAGAGTCTGTGTCCATTTCTCTGGCTGCTGTAGAATTCTTTTGACAGCATTTCCTCCTATTGAAAAACTGTATAGCAAATAAGCTCTATGTATACATATATCCCCTTTCTTGGAATTTCCTTCCCATTCAGGTCACTAGAGAGTACTGAGTAGAGTTTCCTGTGCTATACAGGTTCTCATTATCTATTTTACTGGAATACTACTCAGCCATAAAAAGGGAACAAACTGTGCCATTTGCAGAGATGTGGATGGACATAGAGACTGTTATACAGAGTGAAATAAGTCATAGAAAAACAAACATTGCTTATATGTGGAATCTATAAAATTGGTACAGATGAACCTACTTGCAAAGCAGAAATAGACAGATGTAGGGAACACATGTATGAACACAAAGGGTGAGAGGGGGGTTGGGAGGAGTTAGGAGATTGGGCTTGACATATAGTTCCTTATGTTTTGCTCTCCCTTTAAACTATCCACTGGGGGCTGAGACTAGGGTGAAGCCTGTTGGTTACCTGGGGCACACATTTTAAGGAGGTTCTCACTGTCAGGATGAGTCAAGGAAGGGTGAGAACCTCCTTAAATGGTACACCCTGGCCGCCTTGTTTGCCTCCTCCTGTTCTCCACTTTGACTCTCACTCCTAGAAGAGTCTTGAGTGTTTAAAGTGTAGGCTTTGATTTGCTATGTGCTTTTATACTTATATAAATCATGTCTAATGTTATCAGAATTATTTAGAAATTATATTAAAACTGGGCATGATTCTTACCCTTTAAGACACATTAGGCTCAAATTAATAGACAGATACTGGATATATTGCTCATCCAAATACAGTCAGTGGGGTTACATCTTTAATATGGATTTTGTGATCATGGCTGTCAAAATTAGAAAGATGTGTCTTGGTGTCTGTCTTTGTGGAAGACACTTTCCAAGTAATAAAATCATACATGGGAAAAGAGAGATACTCACTCTTTCTTTATGTTACTAAGTATATGGTTCATCTCCCTGTTATATGTGGCTTTTTGTGGTACTTAAACTGTTTATGTGACATCTCTTTTACTTGATAGGCTGCTCAAGGGCAGAAAACATTCTTCACCTTCTCTGTTTCTCCAGTATCTAGGACATACCAGAAACTAAAAAAAAAAGGACGTGCGGGGAAAATTCTTTATTGAACGAAGTTATTTTTAAAGCATTTTAGAAGAATGTGTTTGTCCTCTAAGTATACAATTCTGTGAAACTGGAGACCATGCACTCTTCTCTATTTCTCAATATAGGGCCACTACTTACAGGTCCACAGTGTAAGACTCATTTTTCTAATAAAATCCTTGAAGCAAAATACATATATTTCCTTCTTTGAGTATATCTTTCCGATAATCTAACAAAGAAGTGTGAATTTATTGATTTTTACCTTACCTTGGTGAGGGAAAAAAAGAACAATCTACAAAACTACCGTTTTGTGAATATTTAATCCAAAATTATTATGCGTTCCACATCTCATGGTGGATATCAACTCTACACATTGGGTACCTCCCAATTTCCATTGTTAAACTAAATTTCAATCTTTAGGAGTGGTTGATGTGCCATTATGCATATCTTTTGTGTTGTATTTTTCAATTGAGTAGAAAAAAATATATGGTAGGGTAAATGATACCATCCTAGGGTTTCAATGTGATATTTGAACAAAAGGTATGATATTCACAAGATGCAGTGGAGCATGTGTCTGCTTATTTGTGTGAACCTGTGAGCCTGATGACAGTGGTAATGAAGCACTTTTTGCATGAGCGATTCTTCAGGGGTTCTTCTCAGAGCCGTTGATAAGAGACTTGCTCTTGGAGATCAGAATGTTTATGCTGAATAAAACTGCATCCTTTTAGTTTCCCTAAGGATCTGAATTCTGGCCTGAAGACTTCTCCCAGGATCCATCTTGGACTGGCCTCTGAATCTTATTCTTTCTTCATTATATGACCCACCCTTGGTTCCCTCACCTGTCCATATGCATTTGTATTAAATTTCTTTGACTCTGGTCAAATGATTACTTTTTAAAAGATAAAATAGCACAGAGACATCTGCCTTTAACTATATAGATGATGTATTTATATTCATGACTTTCTTGCCTTTACGCCTCCTGGTGATTTTTGAAATGTGTCTGCATTTTTCATTTACAATCATTTATCCATCTGATATATCTTTAGGGGTCCTGTCAACTCCTTTCTTCAAAAGATGTTCCTTCCAGAATGAGAAGCTCCTTATCCAGGCATCCCAAACCGATTATAACCTGCAGTCCTATGAGAGCATTTTCCTTCTTCCCTCAGTGTTTCAGCCAGAACAAGGATTCCATCACGTGTCCAGCCACAAGCTCTCTGATGGCTCTTTGACTTCTCCCAGGCACTTTACCTGACCACTTTTTCACCTCCTGTAAATCCTCTGGAACTTTCCTGCTTTCCTCTGAGCGTAGGACCCATTACTTCATACAGAAGTTCTTCTGTGTTTCCTCCAATGCTCTGAGATGCCAAGTGTCTTGTGCTTCAAGGGCTAAGTCTCACATTTATTTTCCCAGGAGTAGGCAACAAAATGCCAAGGCACAGGAGTGTGTGTTTGTTGAATTGAAAAGCGTTGCTTTATTTAATTGTGTTGAGTTTACCCTGAACCAAATACAGTGCTTTGGCCCCAGTCACAGTTTGTGGACTGAATTTGGCCAGCATTTCTCCCACCTGCTTCACATAAAAGGCAGCACATTGTAGATACTAAAAAGATAAACTCTGGAATTGTGCTGCCCAAGCATGTATTGGGGCTCTGCCTCTCCCTAGCTGAGGGCTTTTGGATAGGTTACTTAACCTCTCTGAACTTCAGTTTCCTGACCAGAATGTGGAGAACAATAGTGTGTATCCACTATCATTCCTTATTTTATTTCCTTAGCATTTAAACTAAAAAAAGAAAAACTACTAATTACAAGATCTATTACACTCACACAGTTTCTTCTTTGCATCTGAAATATAGACATCACCATTTCTCAATCTGGGGATTCATTATATGTTTTTCAGGATGCAAATCACTTTATTTCTGGATTCAGAATATCATGACTCCACTTTTTTTTTTTAAAGAAAAGCTCACACATTATTTCCTTTACAGACTTCATAACCAGGCAGTGTCCTCCATTTTTCCTCTAGGCCTCTTTGCCTATCTCTTTTACATGTGTTTCAGAATCTCTTTCTTGAAGCCAGGATCATTCTGAATAAGGAGATCCTATTACAATGGATGAATCTTATAACCCATGCTGGGATCAACTAAAATATAAAAGAAAAATACAGAGATCACAAGGTTTAACCTGGATGAGAAGCCAATGGTGCAGCACTAGGCAGAAGGACAGCGCAAGGAGAAGAAATTTTCAGGGCAGTATCCCTCAAGTCATTCTCCACAGTTAAGACTAACTCCATCTACTTTCATTTCCTTCTGGCAGATTTTTAGAACTCTCACTTTGTTAGCTTTCACTATCTCCGATACATTTCTCATGATCTGCAAAGAAGACAGACAAGCCTTCCTAATTTGGATCTTGAGCAAATTTACTTAACCACTTTCTACCATAATTTTCTAATCTGTAGAATGAGTATGACAGTCAGAGTACCTCCTTTATAGGATAGGAGAATTACGTTAGTTAAAGCACATAAAGCATTTAAAATAGTACCTGAGATGTAACAAGTGTCACTTTACTATCATTATCACTGGAGCTCACATGTCTAGCCAAGCAAGGTACCAAGTGAATGGGAAGATCTATTTTCTGCTCTTCAAAATTTAGCTTTGAGCCTGACTACCTTTCCCTGGAATTAAGTCAGATCATCCCAAGCATCTGTCTTGAAATCTGTCTTTCATTTAATTACACGTCTTGTTGATTCCCCTCAATTGATTTCTTGACTCCCATTCACAGACCTCTTGCCCTTGGCTCACAGCACCTTCCATTCAAATACCCCCTAATTAAGCCCAGATATTCCTGAGCCTCTCCTTACCTCTCAGCCTAGATCATCCTGCGATAAGGAAGGAGGGTTGATGCAAATTGCAACTGACAATGTGTACCAAAGTGGACATTTATCGACTCCTACTAACTATGCACACTCGTTCAGATAATTACCATTCGCGGTCGACACACCCCAGTGACCTCATCTCACAGGTGATGTGATGAGGGGAGGGCTTCAGTTGATGGGAAGCTATTCCTCTGAAATACTCTACCATTCTCTATCCTTCCGTATTAATTATCTTAGTCTCATGACAGCAGTCACTCATTTTCCCAAGTAGAGTATGTATGGCTCAAAGCACACCTTTAAACATTTAATCTGGGTCAAACCTAGTTGCCTCTAGTGGGACAGTATTTAGTGTATGCATCCTTGCCTGGAGGATGTACGAGGATTGTGGGAGCAGAGACTGGATGCAGGAAAGGTGCAGGCATGCTTTGTACTCTGGAGAAATTTGTCCAAAAGCAATCCACTAGCGGTATCCAGGAGGGATGTCAGAGTTGATATTGAGCTAGTACAAAGTGACCAGGAAGAGAGGGGCAGATTGAGTGTGGGCAGATTGAGAGCCAGCCAGGATTCCCTTAGATTCTAGAACCTGCTAAGTGTTTTGATAGCCTCACCCAGGATGGGAAGAAAGTTGGTAAGGACATGGGGCTATTTCATTCTCTTCTTTTGGTCTTACCCATGGGTCTTCGTGTAATAATGCAAACTACTTCACCAAACACAGTGTTAGATTCTTTGAGAAAAATGAGTAAACATTTTTCTAAACTTTTGATAAGTTGAATCACTGCTTTGCCTATCTGATGAGCTTATATATACTCTCTCGCTCCCAGAACACACACACATGATAGAATATACTGGAGTTCAGTTCTGTGGTAGAATATGGCCAGGCGTTTTATAGGAATTGCCTTATATTAGGATCACTTTAAGCCCGTAGTTAGAGCATCTTTGTGTACCTTAGAAAAAGATTGGACCCAACCTGAACCAGGGTAAGCCTGGCTTGTGGAGAAGAGCACAGGCTGGACACCAGCCTATTCAGCCATCATCTGGATGCACTGGGGAGGGCCTAGCCCATGCAGCCATGGTAGATGCCCTGACTACCAGGTACAGTTGCAAGCTCACTCCTCCCCAGCTCAGTAGAATAAGAATCAGCCAGTTAGCTGCTCTGGGTTTCATGCTGGATGGATTACTACAGGTGGAGCTTCTCTATCTTTATAGGTTGAAAAGTATATTGAATTTGGGAAAAAAAATGGGCAGAATCTGAATAATTATCTCTCCCCATTTTCCTCAAACCTAGATCAGTTCTCCCTTAGCTCTGGGAATCATCGTCAGTCTCTCTGAAACAGTCTCTTCTTGCCTCATGTGGTTACCTCCCAGACTAATAGCTCCTTCTGCACTGAAGGGTGCCTAGGCCCAAGCCCTAATCTAGCTCTACCTCTAAAACACAGTTAATTTGTGACATAAATGCTTTGCCATCTCTGAACTTTGTTTTTCTTATTTGTAAAATGGGATAGTATAAAGATCCAAAGAGATTTAGTGTGAAAATACTGCGGCAACTAAAAGAACAATGCAAACAAATACTGAACCATAAAGAGTTAATTTAGCCTAAAGTTAAAACAGAACAATTTACTCACTCACTTTTCTCTCATTCCTCCACACAGTTTGGACATCTATTAAGTACTGAAGAAATATATCATTTTCAACTGTCTGAATCCATATGCAGTTGATTTCAAAGCTTAATTGTATTTGAATGAGAAATCAATATGTATAATTGCACCAACATTACTGTGCTGAAAATCTGTGCATGTCTCCAATGCTTTCATAATATATTTCAATTTTCCCATTACTTTTCCATTATTATCCTGTATTTTTGAAAAGATTCTGTGAACACTGCAAAGTATCACAAATCCCAAGTGAATGGTAACGACTATTGGTGTTGATTTCAAGCTGAATTTCCTACAGTGTTCTTCTGCTCCTCCTGGTTCTAGCCTGTCTCTATAGCAGAGACACCAACAGTTCTTCCTGAAACATCTGTTTCATCATGTTCCTTCCTGGATAAAAGGGTGTTCCTCTTCCCCAGCTTGTGTTATTACAAGTGACAGCCAGAGCTCTTCGCGGTTTGGCTACAGCCTTTCCTTCCATACTTGTCGCTTTCTGTTTTATAATATACCTTTTTCCAGCCAGGCTGAGTATCTAAAAATCCCACACAGGAGGAGATTCTTTTCTTTCTTTTTTAACTGGAGGATAACTGCTTTACAATATTGTGTGGGTTTCTGCCATACAAGGAGTGAAAGTGAAAGTCACTCAGTTGAGTCTGACTCTTTGCAAGCAGATGCATTACCAGCTGAGCCACCCAAGGCTACCACTGGATAGCCCATCCCTTCTCCATTGGATCCTCACAACCCAGGAATTGTACTGGTGTCTCCTGAATTGCAGGCGGATTCTTTACCAGCTGTAATGCCAGGGAAGCCCTAATGACAATGAGATTCAGCCAGAATCTTATATATATATTAAGCCTTCCTCCTGTACCTCCACCCCACCCATCCAGGTCATCACAGAGCACCAGGCTGGGCTCCCTGTGCTATACAGCTACTTCCCACTAGCTGGCTATTTTACACATGGTACTGTATGTATGTCAGTGTTACTTTCTCAATTCTCACTACCCTTTTCTCCCCTCACAAGTCTGTCTTCTATCTGTGTCTCCATTGCTTCCCTGCAAATAGGTTCATCAGTACTATTTTTCTAGATTCCATATATATGCATTAATATATGACATTTGTTTTTCTCTTTCTAACTGACTTCATTCTGTATAACAGGCTCTAGGTTCATATATTAATACCTTACTATAGCTGACTCAAAGTCATTCTTTTTTTATGACAGTAATATTCTGTTGTATATATGTGCCACATCTTATTTATCCATTCATCTGTCAATGGACATCTAGGTTGCTTCCATGTCCTGGCTATTGCAAATAGTGCTGCAATGAACTTTGGAGTACATGTGTCTTTTTGAATTGTGGTTTTCTCAGGGTGTATGCCCAATAGTGAGATTTCTGGGTCATACGGTATTTCTATTGCTATTTTTTAAGGAAGGGGATTATTTTCAATGGAGTCTTTGATCATTCTGACTTTACTGAGAATGCCTATATTTCATTTTTTCCCACAACCGGTTTGACCCACTGCATAGAGTCCAACTCAACCCCAAAGTCTTTCTCAAGACTTGAGGTTGCTCAAGTTGTAGTGATCTCTGTCTTTGGTAAATCTTGATCTTTGGAACACCCTGCCTAGGAGACCTTTTGAGTGTGGGGATGACACTGCCTTTAAGATAGTGATGTCATCAATGCCAAGGTCAGGTCCAGATGGATCCTCAAGCCGTGCTGGAGCCTCCTTCCTTCACCCTGAGTCCACTTCTCCATTTCTTAACTAGTGTAACACCACTGTAATTAGAATTCAGCCCACCAATAAAATGAATTTATCAGCTGCTAGTTGTAAGAGATTCAAGAGCAAAAAGAAAACACTATGCAGATATGATAGCCAAGGTCAAGGTGGCAATGAGGGAAACAAAACATGTAATCAAGTGTTGAAAAAAGAATGGTAGCAAAACTAGAGGAAACTGCATTGTTGTGACACTAAATTGGTCTGCTGAAAAAAAAAATAATTCAAGGAGTAAATACATTTAAAGACTGGTATATTCACTTTATATAACATGCTGCTGAATTATATTCTAGGGGGAGATTTTGAGTACTGTCAGAATATATGATCTAGTCTGGTAAGATCCTTAATATTTAGAAGTTGTATCAATGTGAACCTCCTTAGTGCCTGTTAATGCCAGTTTTGAGACAAGGCAAATGTTTAGGTCCTCTTTGTTGGGCAATTGATGTGGATGCCTAGCCAGCACCATTTCCCTCAGTAAAAGAATGCACATTTTCTTTGCTGAGCTGTTTATCCTCACTCTCTGATCATGCTATTGAGGGAGATGACTTAACCTGTGATTTCAGGGGTGAACTTGTGACCCAACTTAGCCAGTCAGTGTCTTCCAATTCCTCTAAGCACAGTGACTGGTTGAGTGAAGGCAGGGCATCCTGTACATTGGGCCAAGAGGGCTCAGTGTCAAGAAATGTACTTGAACTTTTAGAGGTACACTTATTCTGTATCACCAGTTAAGTTGTTACCAGTGAAATAGAACCAGTAGAAAGAATAGACAGGTAGCTATAGATGGCTTTCAATAAATTGGCCTACATGGTTATGGGGGGCAACAAGTCCCAAGTCTGTAGGACAGGTGGGAGACTGGAAACTCTCAGACATGAGCTGCTGCTGCAGTACAGAGTCAGAATTTCTTCTGACTTAAGAACATCTAAATTTTGCTCTTGGTGTCCTTCAACTGCTTGGAAGAGTCTCGTACACATTATTGAGGATTATGTCCTTGAAACTGTCCCTTTAAAATAAAGTGACTATAGATATTAACCGTATCTTTCCTTGGACTTCCTTATTAGACACCAACTGTGTGGGCATCTTCCAAACTTCTGAAAAGAAAAGAGAATGTAGGAGCCTTTTTATATAACAAGTTAGTGCCAAGATTCCTTATGATTTCAAACCAAGTGTAGATACTTTGTAGCCAGATTCTTTAAAATCTGTTAAAAAAATTATCTGCATGGAGCTTCCAATGACTCTCTTTTGTGTAGAATTTTCTGTGACTAACAGGGATTTCCTGTCATCTAAATATTCTAAGGGCTTCCCTGCTGGCTCAGTGGTAAAGAACCTGCCTTGCCTGTCAATGCAGATGTAGGTTCAATCCCTGGGTTGGAAAGATTGCCTAGAGAAGGAAATGGCAACCTACTCCAGTATTTTTGTCTGAAAACCCCCATGGACAGAGCAGCCTGCTGGGCTACAGTCCATGAGTGGCAAAAGAGCTGGACAGGAAAGTGAAAGGGTTAGTTGCTCAATATGTCCAACTCTTTTGAAACCTAAACCACAAATGTTCTAATGCAGAGCACCCCCTAGCATTACGATGGAGTGTGGTTAAGCATTTTTGTGTGTGTGAGACTCCTGTCTGTATCAGCAATTTGTGTCACTCCAATCAGCGTGTCAGCACCATTCTTGTGGGCCAATTTCTCACAGACCTGTGAAAGGAATACTGAGCCCATAAATAGGAATGGATTCTTTGCCAAGTGACATTTCTGGGACTAGGGTTCAACCACGGAGGCTGGAATGACCCTGAATCTTCTAACCCCTGAACACATCTATGCAACTGGTTGACCCCATGTGGTGAGAGGTGGGTGGGAAGAAGATGGTAGAATGATCTGAAGGGGAGACACAGACAGGGGGCCCCTATGGGTCCTGGTCTGGACTTAGGATACTCTACCCAGCCCACTCCAGCTAATCCTAGGCACCAGAATGTGGCCAGAATCAAAATTAGAAAATTTCGAGAAAGGAGTTTCATGGCACCAGGTCCCCTGAGGCAAGGGCCCTGCCAACCTAGGTCTGAGGAGAATACTGCTCTGATGTCCACATTTTTTCCCCCCTTCTGTCAGTTCACATGATGGTCAGAGCCAGATCTCATTTCTTATTTTACTTTAGTTCTACTCTCTCCCAGAATAGTAAATCTATTTCTGTAAATTGTATATTTTTAAAAACCACTCTTCATTCTCCAACACTGCTGTCTCTCAACACACATGTCTGCACGCGCACACTCACACATACATACACACAACTGAATAGCGTTCTTGTTAGAATAACTAAATTCAGAGATGAATAGAGAGGATTAAGTATAGTGCTCCTCCTATATTCTACTCTTACAGTAATTGATATAACATCAGTGAGATTTTACTGAGAAAATTGATTCAAATCAAACCAGAAAAATTCAGCCTCAAGAACTGAAAATGAGCTAAAAGACGGTAAGCAAAGAATAATAATATGTGGCAATGTCTTCAAATTACTCATATTTTAGGTTTTATATAATTTGAAGTTGCAAAAATGTGTTTAACAAGGGTGAATTTTTTTTAAATTGTAATGTCTTTATTAATGATCAGAGAGCAGCACTGAAAGCATGGTAATGTCTTTTTCAGTGATGTTAAATTGGAAGGCATTAAAAATATTTGGGAAGACATACAAATTATACAAATAGAGCTGTATAATTTATAAATATGAACGGAAGGGGGAAAAAGATGTTTCAGAAATATATGAAATAGTTATGTCTATAGGAAAATATAATTGAAAGCAAAATGGTCCTCAGATAGGATACAGGTCCTGTGACACCTTCTAGCCTAACGTCCCATAAGACTTGGAGTCAGTGACATGTGGTATTTCAAGTGAACTGTCAGAAGTATCAGTCAATTAATAAAACTGTACTATAATTGCTTTTCCTATTTTTATAGTGTGGCTGTTTACTAATCTTTGGAAAATTTTCTTTTCGCACTGGATTAGGCATGTTTTAGAATCACCATGTTGTACAGCTTCCAGAGTTCCATCTGTATAATCCTTTCAGCATTCACGTAAATGGCACCTCCTGGAGTTGTACAGTGGATGCCCTGCAAGATTTTAGATAAAATGCCCTGGCTTAATTTTAGATAAAACATGCACTGTTGTTTCAGGGTGCTCCCTAATGCCCAGTGATATTTGCATGGCTCTACAGCATCTAGAATGTATAAAGTGTCCAATTGGATTATGTCAATCATTTACTATGGATAATACAAATATTCAAATGCTTTCAGGCCATAATCTGAACAATTTACATATTGACTGTCTTTCTGGAAGGACTGAACAATGTACTATATATTACATATCGCCTGTGTTACTCTCTGCAGGTTTCATTGGCTTGTAGATTTTTAAAACGTGATTTCTTCTTATATATTTAAGTAGGTTTCATATTCCTGTGAACTTTGAATCAATTCAAACTGATTCCCAGCCAGAAAGGAGGAGGTCTCATTGTAATCTGTGCCAGGTTAGGGTCTCCCAAACCTATTGCCAGGGTTGGTACAAGGTCCCCTTGAGGGAGCTCTGGAATTTTTAAGTTTGGATAAAAGCCCCATTTTAAGCAAGTATAGAATATTTATCTTCTGCTATGAATATACTTTTATTGAATGTTTACTTTCGTGATATTTTTAAACTAGATATTCAATAATCATTCTTACAAAACTTCTGTTTTCACATGTATTAATGAAAGTTATTAACTAAATATATATTCTTTTCTTCTACATTATGTTTCTCCTTTCTGATAAGAGTCCTCAGGTTCATGCAAAATTAGATTAAAATATGCTTGGAACTTGAAGCTGTTTTTGGAGGATTCAGCTAATGACATGCACACATAAACAGGATTGATCCATACTATTATGTTTAGAGGAGGCTGAATCAACAAGGACAGACCTGCGTGAAGCTTAGAAGATTGATAGGAGAGCCCAGAATTATCCACATTCCCCTCTCATTATTCCAAGAGCGAGGCACCTGCATGCCTGTCTGGTTCCACAGGCAGCTCTGCAGGGTCCAGTGGAGGTGGATCCAGTGGAGATGGAGATGACTCAGAGGTCAATGCCATTGTCATCCAAATTAGCCACCGTTTCTCTTGCCAGAAGTCTGAGCATTTTCTGACTTTCCTTGTTCCTATATATTAAAAGAACCGTGAGAATATATATTGATAGGACAATGAGAACATTTGGACTTGCTTGAGAGTTTCCTTTCTCATTAATTAATGATACAGCATCAGTGTTCTATGTCAGTTGATTGTGATTTTAGTTAGTTGACTCATGTCTTGAAGTTCAGTCATCTCTAGGTCCCTGGAAAAGATGAGGTATCTAGGAGGCTCTGAAAGTATAAGTATGCCCCACACTTACTCCATGCATCTATGCCTCAATATTCAGGGATCTCTTTGATGGCCTTGTCTATGACCAATTATTACTACAGAAAGGGAAGATTGTATGTGTGTGTGTGTGTGTGTGTGTATGTGTGTGTGTGTGTGTGTGTGTGCGCGCGTGTGTGTTGGAGGAGTTCATCCCAAAGACACAACTACCAGTTGATCTGTGACCTAGACCCAAGTAATCAGAGGTTCCTCATCCTATTGCCTGTTCTTAGAATGGACATTCTGCCCACTGTTCTCAAACTAGAAGCTGTTTCAAGGAGGTGGCCTTGAGAAAGTAAGGTGCTATTTAGACCATCTGGATTAAAATATGACTAAAGCCGGTTCAGGCCTATGTGTAAACTTTTAAGATTCGAATGGGCAAGTGTGGGAATTTACTCATCTTGCAGCCGCCAAAGACGAGCCTTGTATATAAGTTGCCTTGAGTGTTAAGTCTGCCACCTACCAATCTGGAGTGTTCTGCCTCTTTCTTTGATCTCTCCTGACTGTTCTTTGGTCCCTGACAGTTGAGCTCTTCTAAAGGGATTAACCTGATGGCTTGGACAATGGGAAACTGAGTGATGGGTAAGTAATGAATAAGCCTTTGTGGGGCAGGATATGTGGAAGATATTTGAGTCCTCTGCAAGAGCTTGAGGCAGTCCTCACTGTTTTCACATCCTGGCTTATAAGGTTCTGATAACCCCTGAGAATCAGGAAACTGATGCCCTATCCTGGGTATAAACTCTAGAAACTTACCCTTTGGTAGATACAACAGATTGGGTACATAGGAAAAATAGTTACCATAGCTCTGGGTGAGGTAATGCATAGCCAAAAATTCTGGTTGCCCTTGGAATGCAGTGATGGTTAATGTAGTAAGAGTATGGCCTGTGTGTTCTAAAGAATGCCAAGACAATTGCCTAAAGAACCTGGGGCCATTTCCTGGAATTCTCAGTAGCTGAGGGACTAAAAAATTGACTCTACCGGCTCCCTCTCTCTGAGTGAGAGTTCTAAATATGTCTTTGCGTATATGGCCACTGTGTCTGGTCCAAACTAAGCCAGGCTGCCAGCATCATGGAGATTAGAAAAGCTGAGTGCTGTGTACAGATGCCATCAGAGATTGAAGATAGTGTGCTAAAGGTGTAAGACTAGACAGAAGAGTATGCCATCAAGTAGAGGTTGCATCCCAGGGACGGGGCAGCCTGGTAGGTTGCCGTCTATGGGGACGCACAGAGCTGAACACAACTGAAGTGACTTAGCAGCAGCAGAGGTTGCATGTCTTCTATAACTCACAAGTGGCAAGATTGGAAGAAAAAAAGTGAAATATTAAAATATCAGATTAAATCCCTAACAGGTAAAACCACCTTGGCCAGGTAGACTGGAATGCTGTTTCAGGCTTCAGTACCTTCAAGGATCAATTGGTAGGCCAGTTGCTCCACGCATTAGGCTGGGAACCCCTGTTGAGACATTCAGCAGCATAAAGGTATGGAAATTGTGGGAGACAACCATTGCCCATACCCCACTGTGGATCAATGTGCTATGCTGCTGAGAATAGGAAACCCGGCCACTCTGGGCAAAGGCATTCTCTATTGGAATTTACAGTGAGACATTCCCTTGAGATGGGTAAATTATTTCACGTTCCTAGGTGCTGGGAAACTGCTTAATCTCCCCTGAGATTCCATTGTCCTGCTGCAAACTGGACCTATTAAAATGCGCTGTTCTTGAAATGGAACATGTGCCATTGAAAAAAGAGAAAGTAGGAGTTCTGGTCTGCCATATCCTTTCCCTGGTCCATCTCTTCCCTCCTGACAGCACAGCCTCCCCTGGCCAACATGTATGGTGTGCACAACCAGGTCAAGTTCCTGAAGCTTCCCATCTCCCTCTTCTCAAGGCCAGGTGGATGTGATCTGTCTTCCACTAGTGTGAGCATGGGCTGTCATCTTTGTTCCCTCCATTGGCTTTGGCACATACAGGTCCTTAATAATTCACCCAGCAAGGCTGAAATGATAGCTGACAAAGCCTGTCCTTACCAAACACTGAATGTCTCTAATGTGAAAAGCTGTCCTCCAACATAGGTGGCCTTGGACATTATTACTGCCTCACAAGCAGACACCTGTGCCATTATCCAACAGAATATTGTATTTCCGGACCTGATGCGTCTGCTAATGTATCATCTTTATTAAATCACATGAGGACACAAGTGAATGCCCAGAGTATATGACCCCAGCCTAGAGGTTTTAATAAATCAGTGGTTGGGATTACGGGGATCTTGATGGGGGAAAGAAAAATAACCTTGAGAGACTAAGATGATGTTGAGACCATCTGAACTCACCATGTGCTGAACCTGGTTAAGTCCTGCCTATAAACTTCCAAGATTCTGTCCTGCAGGTACTGAGGTCCACTCATTTTGCAACTGCTGAAGGCAAGCCTCTTTCAAAAGTTCTTTTGCCTATCAGACCTGCACCTACCAATCTTGGAGGGGTCTGCCTCTTTCCGTGGACTCTTCTTGCCCTCCAGGAACAAGGGCCAATTTGCAAACCAATAGTGTGTGTGTGTGTGTGTGTGTGTGTGTGTGTGTGTGTGTGTGTGTGTTTGGTGCAAGGGAAATACGTTACTTCTCAACTGAAATTTTCAATCTATTTGAGGTAGGATAATGTTTATTATTAAAACTATTTTTTTTCTTTTCACCAACTTTGATTCAACATGTTTATATCTATGAAGTTATTTAACAACTGATCTGAAAATAGCGGTATTTCCATAGCTGTTTAATAAAAAAGTCTTATCATACTGTGATTCCAGACTTAACAACAATCTCTCTGTAATGCTGGAATTACTTTAATTATGAGCTCTTTCAGACATGATGGATTGCATATTGTGGAGGAATGGCATATGGTACCAGTGAGCTAGGCTTCTCACATACTCACTACATTTATAAAACCTGGTTCAATGTAGTTAATCTTTGACTACCCCCACCTCCCTCATCTCTATGCATACACACACACATATATAGGTATACGTATCACACACACACACATACATGTCTAAACTCTTTATTGAAAAATAAGGTGAACAGAGCACCAATCATAAATATATAATTCAGAGACCTGTTAAAAAGTGGAAACATCTGTAGCTACCACTCAGATAAAAAAAAATAAAATATTGTCAGCAACCTGGAGATTTTCACATGCCCCCTTCCAGTCACTACCCTCTCCAAAGTTGACCTCAATCTTAAAACACCATTAGATAATTTTGACCATTTTTGAAATTTCTAGAAGAAAAGTTGCATGTTACATATTTGTATCTGCCTTCTTGTTCTTAACATTTGTCTTTGAAAGTAACCCATATTATTACATGTCACAGTTGTTTCTTCTTACTGTATGTTTTTCAGTTTTACAGACCTACCACAACTGATCCGTTTTCCTTGATGAAAATATGGATTGTCTTTCTATATAATGCTAGGAATAGTGCTGCTAGATTCTAGCTTGTGTCTACTAGTGCCCAAATGTATACATTTCTATTGGGTATACACCTACAGATGGAGTTGCTGTGTCTTAAGATAAACTCATATCAAGCTCTATTATAAATGCTTTCAAAACACTTTCTAAAATGATTTACTTGTTTACCTTCTCACTAGTCTTGAACAAGAGTTTTAGTTGCTTCAAATCCTCTGTACAATTGTGCTCATTCACTTCAATCATGTCCAACACTTTGCAACCCCATGGACTGTAGCCCACCAGACTCCTCTATCCATGGGATTTTCCTGGCAGGATTCTGGAATGGATTGCCATGTCCTCCTCCAGGGGATCTTCCTGACCCAGGGATTGAATGCCTGTTTCCTGCATTGCAGGCAGATTCTTTATGGCTAAGTCATCAGGGAAACCTCTGTATCCTCTGTAGCACTTGATATTTCCAGGTTTTTCAAAGTGTCATCATTGTGATTTTTGCATCGGTTCAGTGCAGTTGCTCAGTCATGTCTGACTCTTTGCTACCCCATGAACTACAGCACACCAGGCCTCCCTGTCCATCACCAACTCCCAGAGTCTACCCAAACCCATGTCCATTGAGTCAGTGAGGCCATCGAACCATCTCATAGTGGCATCTAAGTGTGGTATTAATATGCAGTTCAGGCAGTTCAGTCACTCAGTCATGTCCGACTCTTTGTGATCCCACGGACTGCAGCACGCCAAGTGATGGCATCAAGTCAGTGATGCCATCCAATCATCTCATCCTCTGTCATCCCCTTCTCCTCCCACCTTCAATTTTTCCCAGCATCAGGGTCTTTTCCAATGAGTCAGTTCTATGCATCAGGTGACCAAAGTATTGGAGCTGCAGCATCAGTCCTCAATCAATGAATATTCAGGACTGATTTCTTTAGAATTGACTGGTTTGATCTCTTTGCAGCCCAAGGGACTCTCAAGAGTCTTCTCCAACACCACAGTTGGAAAGCATCAATTCTTCGGTGCTTAGCTTTCTTTATAGTCCAACTCTCACATCCATAATGACTACTAGAAAAACATAGCTTTGACTAGATGGACCTTTGTTGGCAAAGTAATGTCTCAGCTTTTTAATGTGCTGTCTAGTTTGGTCATAGCTTTTCTTTGAAGGAGCAAATGTCTTTTAATTTCATGGCTGCTGTCGCCAACTGCAGTGGTTTTGGAGCCCAAGAAAATAAAGTCTGTCACTGTTCCCACTGTTTCCCCATCTATTTGCCATGAAGTGATGGGACCAGATGCCATGATGCTCGTTTTTTGAATGTTGAGTTTTAAGCCAACTTTTTCACTCTCAATAAGAGTCTCCTTAGTTCTTCTTCACTTTCTGCCATTAGGGTGATGTCATTTGCATATCTGAGGCTATTGATATTTCTTCTGGCAATCTTGATTCCAGCTTGTGCCTCCTCCAGCCCAGCGTTTCTCATGATGTACTCTGCATGTAAGTTAAATAAGCAGGGTGACAATATACAGCCTTGACGTACTTCTTTTCCTCTTTGGAACCAGTCTGTTGTTCCATATCCAGTTCTAACTGTTGCTTCTTGACCTGCATCCAGATTTCTCAGGAGGCAGATAAGGTGGTCTGGTATTGCCATCTCTTTCATAACTTTCCACAGTTTCTTCTGATCCACACAGTCAAAGGCTTTGGCATAGTCAGTAAAGCAGAAGTAGATGTTTTTCTGTAACTCTCTTACATTTTCAATGATCCAGTGGATGTTGGCAATTTGCTTTCTGGTTCCTCTGCCTTTTCTAAATCCAGCTTGGACATCTGGAAATTCACAGTTCATGCACTGTTGAAGTCTGACTTGGAGAATTTTGAGCATTACTTTGTTGGCATGTGAGATCAGTGCAATTGTGTGGTAGTCTGAACATTCTTTGGCATCGCCTTTCTTTGGGATTGGAATGAAAACTGACCTTTTCCAGTCCTGTGGCCACTGCTGAGCTTTCCATATTTGCTGGCATATTGAGTGTAACACTTTCACAGCATCATCTTTTAGGATTTGAAATAGCTAAAGTGGAATTCCATCAACTCTACTAGCTTTGTTCATGGTGATGCTTCCCTAGGGCATCACTTAGGAATGTGATGCAGATAATTTGCAGTTATCTGATGACTTTTGAGGTAAATCACCCTTTTATTTATTTATTGTGCCACTTGAATTTTGTAATTCTGTGTGTGTATGAAATATCCATTTAAAGCTTTGGTCTATATTTTGTTGGGTGTTGTTTATCTTATTGAATATATGAAATTCTTCATATATTCTGGAGTCCCTTATTACAGCAATCCCCAACCTCTGAGATCTAATTCTCAATGATCTAAGGTAGAGCTGATATAATAATTATGGAAATAAAGTGCACAATAAATGTAATGCATTTGAATCATCCTGAAATTATCCCCACTCCTGGTCCATGGGAAAATTGTCTTCCATGAAATTGGTCCCTGGTACCAAAAAGTTTGGGAACTGCTGTCTTACTGAATATATGCGTTGTAACTATCTTTTCTCACTCCATTTTTTAAATGAAGAGATTTTCTTGATTTTTAAAGTAGTCAAATCCTTTCTTTTATGGTTAATGCTTTTTTGTGTTCTATTTAAAGAGTTTTCTTTGTGAATGATGGCATTTGAAACATTTTATCTTTATTATAATTGTTTTCTAGAAAGACAATTGGTTTTTATGTAATAAATGTGAAACATGAACTTGTCAAATTCAGCTCTTATTTTTAATAGTTTTCATCATTTTATGTATTCTTTGTCATATGCAAATTAATGATTGTTTTTATTGCTTTCTTTTCTAACCTTATATTTTTTATATTCTCTTGCCCCACTGCCCTGGGTATGACCTCTAGCATCATAATAAATAAAAATAAAGATAGTAGCTTCTTTCTTGGTTTATTCCCAGTTTTAGGGGAAAGCACTTAGGCTTAATGCTCTAGGCTTTTTTTTTTTTTGGTAGATTTACTGTATTATGCCAATTTTTTTTCTTTTGTTCTTTGTTGCCATATTTTTTCCAGTTGTATTGAGTTGTCACTGACATATAACATCGCATTATTTTAAGGTGTATGTATAACAATGATTTGATATATGCTTATATTGTGAAATGATTAGCATAGTGAGTTTAGCTAATATCATCTCACATAGTTACACATTTTTTTTCTTATGATGAGAACTTTTAAGAACAGTTCTCTTAGAATCTTCCAAATATGCAAAACAGGGCCTTCATGACCTAATTACTTTTCAAAGCCTCACCCAAAATATTTAGTGTAATATATAGTCTTTTATTACTTCCCCATATATCAAATAAATCAAACTTTTCATAAAATAGTCAGAATAACTCTAGAGATTGTACATGAATGAACACACATCATAGGATGACAGAGGACTCATTCAAGTTCTTTTCTGAAAAAAAAAACTGAGCATTTACACTAGATTAGCTAGTGCTTTAAAATGAATTAATTACCTAATATTTCCTTGGTTCTTCTGTGTTCTGGACATTTGGTACTGAAGATGCAAAGCTGAGGAAGGCTTGATGTGGTCCCTTTTATTCATATCACTAATATAGACTCTAGTGAGTAGCAGAAAAAATAATTATAGCATTTTATGTACAGGCTTTTAATAATAATAAAAATGCCAATAATGTTCATGAACATTTACTGTGCACCAGCATTTTTATGAGTACTTTACATACATCAGTCCTCACAGTAACTCAGTAGGATCAGGTGGTGCTATGACACCCACTTTACCAGTAAGGATCCTGACACAGTTAGGCTGGAGCACTTTGCTGAAAGCCATATGACCAGGAAATGGCATAGAAAAATCAAGAGCTCCAGGAATGCTAGGAGATAAACAAACAACCGGCCCCACCTAGAATAGCTGGGGAAGGCTCATGAAGCAGGAAGAGTTAGCATAACTTGGCAGACATGATTGGGCTGGCATTTAGGAGAAAGGGCCTCTGAACTGTCATAAGTGTGTGTGTCTGTGTGTATGATGGTCAGACATGCTCAGAGAAAGATGAAGAGCCTAGTGTGCTTGCCCTTCAGGGTTTCAAAAGCAAGTTGTAGAAACAGAGGAAGGCTTTTGAAGAGAAAAATAACAGAATCTCAACTATTTTGATCAGAATATATTAATCTGGCTCCCCTACCTTCCGTTGTGATAGCATCTACTCCTTACAGAGGGATTATTAAGTGCTAGGCAGTGAATGAGCACTTCACACATGTTAATTCATTTTCATCTCAGAAAAACCCTGCGAGGTGTACACTTGAACAGAAGAAAAAAAAAAAAAGAAGAAACAGTTGAGGTACAGAGCAGTTGAGTAACTCAATCAAGATCACATCTCTAATTGGTGGCAGTGTTAGGATTTGGATCTGTAGCTTTGGTCTTAATCTCTGAACACACCAAAGTTTCTATCATCCATTGTTTTTTTTTTTACCGACTGACACTGTTAGGTATATTATAATATTGTGTGTACTATAGCTAAAAATGTTAGGTGTATACTGTACATTAATACATATGATACTAATATGTCTAATTTGTTAGGCATATTATATACATGAAAATATCTCCCTACCCAGCTGAAATATAAACATCCCAAGAATAGAGACTTTGGGGTATATTGCACTGCTGTTCTTTCAATGATTATTAGAAAAACAGGCCATCTGTAATTGATACAGGATGAATCAATGGTGATTTAGTGAATGGTAGATGTCTGTATGGGCAAATCAGAATGTGTGTAGACACACACAGAATATCCTAAGTGTTCATTTTTCTTTTGAATGATTTAATGTCTTTTATTGCTTAGATATGAGTACATCTTTTGGATAACTTGATTGTCAGTAAATTATAGAGTTTATTTTATAAGATCTGGCAGAAGTTATAACAATAAATCGAAAAGAGAAAATTCTAATTTATGAATATTATAAGAATATATATTTATTTTGTGTGGCTATATAACTCACTTGCCTCCCCCCAAATAATTTTACCATGGCCTAGAGCATATATGATGTGTGTATATGTTGTTGTTTAGCCCCTTAGCCATGTCTAACTCTTTGTGAGCCCATGGACTATAGCCCACCAGGCTCTTCTGTCCATGGGATTGTCCGGGCAAGGATACTGCAGTGGGTTGTCAGTTGTCATTTCCCTCTCCAAGGGATCTTACTGATACAGGGATCAAACCTGCATCTCTTGCTTGGCAGGTGGATTCTTTACCACTGAACCACCATGCACACATGTATAGTGTATATACATAATATATAGAAGTTGTGTGTGTGTATACACGTCTTGTTTTGCACCTGCACTGAAGCTTCACTTTACCTGGAGACTGGGTTGGTCCAGATAAGAGATCCTGGTTGTCATTTTGTAGGCATATGCTCTTCTCCCTGCGTTTCATGATCCTCTGTGATGCTGCCTACCTCTTATCCGGACTAACACTTCCCCTACACAGTCAGGGCTTCCTGTCCTCTATTTCATATTGCTACCTCCCTGACAGCTGTGATTGGCTATTACAAGCTGTGACAGTCATCGTTTCTGAGCTTAGTATGTTCACTTTTTCTTTTTTTTCTTTCATTAGCTGAGATCTCTTGTCTTTCAATATCTCGTCATTCCTTCTTATGTTCAATGGAGTTCAATCACAAAAATCTTCAAGAATTATCTGGTAACATACAGTTTAGCACTCAGTTGTTTGCTAATTGGTTACATAGATGAGATATGTTGGCATGTCTTTTGGGTTCCCCAGAAAAAATATTAGACAGTGTGCCAGGGAACCCTACTTTGCTAGCTGATACATATTTTATTTACTTATTTCTATTTTTTGGCTGTGCCATGCTGCATACAGTATCTTAGCTCCACGTACCATGTCCCCTGTAGTGGAAACACATGGTCTTAACCACTGGACCACTAGGGAAGAACCGTGATAAGTATTCTAAACCATGACATGTGCAAGGAGCAAAGAGATCTAAGTTAACACACTATTTGTGAACTTGAACAAATATTTCTTCTGCTAGGGTCTTGTTTTTCTTATCTGTAGATGGAGTTGTTTACTAAATGTCATTTCACATCTCTAGCTCTTCTGAGATTGGAAATGAGTATTACAAATTAATAGATTAGTCACATTTGCCTTCTAAAAACCTGATACATTACTTTTAACAGTAATAATAATATTATTATTATATGGTATTCAATATTAATATTACAAAGTATTATTATGTTTAACAGTAGGACATGTCTAAGTGTTTGGACATAGTTTTCTATGGGTTTAGGACCCTAAGGTGGGTATGGTTGAGGGCAACATTGCAAGTTGGCCTCCTCCTGGTTCCTGTAGTCCTCTTGATGGTAGCTGTAATTATATGCTGTGTAAAGTAAACAGAAGGATTTGCTTTCAAGTTCTGTGATTCAGATTACTCAGACTCGTTGACAGTGGAGCATCCATGAAAAAGTTTGCTGGATGCTAAGATGATATAGGGTGTTCATTGGAAGGACTGATGTTGAAGCTGAAACTCCAATATTTTGGCCACCTCATGCAAAGAGTTGACTCATTGGAAAAAACCCTAATGCTGGGAAGGATTGGGGGCAGGAGGAAAAGGGGATGACAGAGGATGAGATGGCTGAATGGCATCACCAACTCGATGAACAAAGGTTTGGTTGGACTCCGGGAATTGGTGATGGGTAGAGAAGCCTGGCAAGCTGCGATTCATGGGGTCACAAAGAGTCAGACATGACTGAGCGACTGAACTGAACTGAACTGAAGATGATAGAGAAAAGCGGTAGGTGCTGCTGGGAGATACTTCTCCATGTGTTTCTCATGTTTCTTCTGCAGGTCTTGTAAGAGAAAAACTTAATTGTCTATAGCTTTGGAATATCTTTGGAATATCAAGAATACTTGTGTACTGAAAATATGTTGGAGATGGAGATTGTGTTTCCTTCTAGAATGAAGGGCAGGCATGCACACTGCCTGTTATAAGAGCTCTGTTTCCTGTGCTTATGTGGTCTTTTCTTGTAACACAAACCAGTGTTCAGTTCTCTTGAATCCTGTTGTGTTGCCTGAAGGAAGAGGCACTTAAATAACCAGCACAAAAATGCTGATATTCTGCCAACAGTTATTGCTGTGAGCAATAAATTATCCTCATCTCTGACTGATGAGTCTTGTGTTTTCCATTAGCTCCATCAAACAGTGACAAACTAACTTGCCAACATAGGATATCATCTTAGACCCTTCACAGTTCTTGATAAGCAGAGGGACATTTTAGGATTTCTTTCTAGATCCTTTTTGCTCAGTCTTTCCTCATTCCTTTCTGGAAGTGAAGCCCTAAGCATTTGAATAACAGAGCCAAGATTTCACCACTGCTGCTGCTGCCTCTAAGTCGTGTCAGTCGTGTCCGACTCTGTGTGACTCCATAGTCGTGTCCGACTCTGTGTGACTCCATAGACGGCAGCCCACCAGGCTCCGCCATCCCTGGGATTCTCCAGGCAAGAACACTGGAGAGGGTTGCCATTTCCTTCTCCAGTGCATGAAAGTGAAAAGTGAAAGAGAAGTCGCTCAGTCCTCTCCAACTCTTCAAGACCCGATGGACTGCAGCCTACCAGGCTCCTCCATTCATGGGATTCTCCAGGCAAAGGTACTGGAGTGGGTTGCCATTGCCTTCTCCGGATTTCACCACTAAGGAGCAACAAACTAGACTAAAGTTTAGATCTTGTGACTTCTTGGTCCTGTACTTCTTTCTCAGAAGTATTTTAAATCTAAATAGATACTTGAAATATCCAAGCTGTGCAACAGTTAAAACTAACAACTTTTATGCAGTGTGCTTGCTGGATAAAAGCCCTCTGTATATGAGTAGTCTCTGGAACTGTGCAATTAATTAAATATGAATTTGATAGATGCTTTGCTCTGGTACTTATATTTTGAAAGAAAAACACTTTTTAAGAAAGACAAAATGCTATAGTAAACCATTCATGATCTAAGTGAAAGGCAACTTCTTCCTTAAAAGGGAACTAATGTTGCAATTTGAAGAGAAGTAACAAATGCTGCATTTATTTGTTCTTTTGGTAGTTTTTCTCAGACTTGATGAATGGTTAGTAAAATGTTTATGCATACGGAATGAGTAATCTCCAAAATTCTTGTAGAATTTCCCTCAATTTTGGGCTTTTGTGAGGCTTTGGATTATTTCTAATTGCAGTTCAATTTATTTTCTTATACTTAGTAAAAGAATCAGTTGAGAAGTAAACTGATAAGAAACTTATTTTGTGAGATCTGAGACTGGACAGTACATGGCAAACTCTTATTAGAACTGAAATGAGATAAGGGGCTGGGTCCCCTATTCTCTCGCCTGCCAGCCCCCATTTGTGTATGTCCCCAGTGGGCATAAATCACAGGAGTTTTAGGATTGTTTTGTCTTGTGTATTTCTCTGGCTTTTTGGCCATGAGGCATGTGGGGTCTTAATTTCCCTACCAGAGATCAAACCCACACCTCCTCCATTGGAACGCAAAGTCTTAACCACTGGACCACCAAGGAAGTCTCTCTTGTGGTTTTACTTATGTGTTGGTTTTTGGATTAGGCCACCTATGTGATAGCTTTTCAGCAAAAGGCAGAGATCTTCCAAACAATCCCTCCATTCTCTCTACCCCAAAATATATTTCAACATTCAGGTTTGCTGATGCCTGGTATTCTGCCCTTTATGGTTTCTGCTGAGTGGAGCATTGTCTGTAAAATCCAACTGCTTATCTTTATCTTCCAGAAAATCTTCAGTTTCTCCATCTACAGCTTTTCCAAGTTTATTGCTTTTTTATCAACTATATTTGAATAACTTTGTTTCTAACTTAAGAATATACACATGTAAGTGTATGCTACAATTAAAAAGTTTTTTCTCTGGTTGAATTAAGTCTGGGAGCTGACCTCACTTCTGCCCATGGTTCTGACCTCAGCTGACTTCATGTTGTGTGTAACGACTGGGTTCATGTACTCAGTCCTGTGGGATTTGTCTTTAGATGTTATCTAAATAGAAAGCATGATGAAAATCTCACTGTCCTTCAGAACAAGAATACTGTTGTTAAAATGGTAAATGAGATGAAGTTACATAGAAGTAGAGGCTATGGCTGAATTACAAGATGCTTACATTTTTAAAACTGTGAGATAAAAGCACATTAATTATTTAAAAATACAGTTAGGACTTTTGCTTAATAAGGATCTAGAATCCTAGTGTTCATTGTCATTCTCTGCGCGTGCACACACACACACACACACACACACGCACTCTCAAACACCCATCCATCCCTCCCTCCCCACCTTTCACAAACTGGAAATTGCCTCTCCCCAACTGGGTAGAGAGCTGGAGGCTTGCTCAACTGAGAGATCAAACCAATGGAAGTGATTGAGACACCAAATAAATGTGAAGGCAGAACTCCACCGAGAAACTGAATGGATTAAGAAAAATCCTACACTGAAAAATGAGCCTTTGAACATCTGTTGGTGGGCTCATTTTTATGCCTATTAGATTTATATTTTAAGTTTTGAAATCTCCATTAATGGAAAGACCAGCTAGTAGTGTTTACTAATATAATTTATAATCAAGTCTAAAATGATACTTCCTGCATTCTACTTAAAAAAAAAAATACTTACTTAGTTTTGAGCTAGATTCTTGAATCAAAAAACTGGGACACGTAGTTGTGTGTGTGTATGGATGTGTAAATTTAATATCAAGATACTCTTTACAACAAGAACTTAATAGAAATGACAAAAGTGTTTGTTGAACAAGGAAGGCTAAGCCTGATTCAAGATGAGAAATATGTTCTAACTACATACTTGTGGAATATAGTACATAGACATATTTCATGTATAGATAAAATAGTTGCAGGTTGAACTCGGAAACAGACTTGCTGAATTCAGTTCAGTTCAGTTGCTCAGTCATGTCTGACTCTTTGAGACCCCTTGGACTGCAGCATGCCAGGCTTCCCTGTCCATCACCAACTCCTGGTGCTTGCTCAAACTCATGACTGTGGAGTTGGTGATGCCATCCAACCATTTTATGCACTGTCATCCCCTTCTCCTCCTGCCTTCAATCATTCCCAGCATCAGGGTCTTTTCCAATGAGTTATTTCTTCACATCAGGTGACCAAAGTATTGGAGCTTCAGCTTCAGCATCAGCCCTTCCAATGAATATTCAGAACTGATTTTCTTTAGGATTAACTGGTTGGATCTCCTTGCCATCCAAGGGACTCTCAAGAGTCTTCTCTAACACCATAGTTCAAAAGCATCAATTCTTTGATGCTCAGCTTTTGTTATAGTCTGACTCTCACATCCATACATGACTACTGGGAAAAGCCATAGCTTTGACTAGATGGACTTTTGTTAGCAAAGTAACGTCTCTGCTTCTTAATATGCTGTCTACGTTTGTCATAGCTTTTCTTCCAAGGAACAAGCTGATTTCAACTCCTTGTTCTAACATTTATTTTCCAATGTCTCTTTTGCTAAGTGTCCTCAGTAGGAATTGGGGGATAATAACAGTATTTATCTCAGAGTATTACTGTAAATAATAATTAAAATACAATATATAAAACACTAATGAGAGTGTGGTATATATAAAATGTTCAACAGGTTAACTATATTTACTGTATTAATAAATATACAAAGAATTACAAATATATGGTGGATTATGAAATGAATAGTTAGTCAATTTAAGAATTTATTGAAAACCACAATCAGTGTGTTAGCTATTAGGATATTTTTTCCCTCTTGTCCTTGTCTGTATTCATCTTCCAAGGTAATTGATGATTGGCTTATCATGCTGGATCATAACTCTTTTTCACTGATGTCCAGGACATACTGAAATATGTTTTTTGTTTCAGGACTCTATTAGTAAACCTTGGTTTAAAGGGGTTTTCTCATAATACGAGTGGTAGTAATGAGTGTTGTTTAAATGCACAGACTTTAGGCTTCAGACTCAGAAAATCTGGATTTAACCTCTTATAAGCTTTGTAACCATGGACATATTCTTTAAACTTTTGAGCCTCAGTCTGTTAATCCAAAAAATAGAATTATAACAGTAGCTAATTCATACTTTTTGGCTTGAACATTAAATTAAAGAGCATATTTAATGCCCTCTACACAGTACTGTCAAACAATGTGTCCAATAAATATTCCTTGTTCAGAAAGTTGAAGGCATGACCTCCATCATTCTTGAGAAACCGTTAGCATCAATCGATTACCTGGAGACTAGCTTTTACTTTTATTTATTTATTTATTTATTTATTTTTTGTGGGAGAGGACAGGAATATTCCCAGAATATTTAACATTTCAACTGTACTTTGGAGGAAAACAAGACTTTACTAGGCAGAAGCAGGGAGGTTTGAAAATTCTTGGAAATAGCATGTCACAAGAGATAATAAATAAAAAGCTTAGAATACTGTACATTGTCCAATATGCCAGGAACCACACACTGAAGCTTCAGATAGAGGCTGGGTTCAAGTAGGAGCCAGAGTAGCTGAGAATGTTTTCTTTGTTTGTTCTATGGAGTATGTTTCTAAAATATAATCAATATTATAAAGAGGAGAAAGAATAAATACTATATTGTTTGCCTTTGCTTTTTGGAGAATTACTTACCTGATAAAACTGTGATTTTAAAATGATACCTATTTGGGAACTAAAGTTTGATTTTTTTTTGGAGGGAATGTAAATAGATTTTTCAGTCATTGTAAGAATCATGGCACATTTAAGTTTGTAGATTTGGTAGTATTTTTTTCTTTTTTATTGTATTCTTTACTTTTGGAAGTCCCAGCCGCAGGACTGCCTGACTTCTATCATTCCCCCATTATCCCTTTAGGATCTCATTGTCTTAGATGATGTCTTTCACTTACCTCTTTACTTTCCCAAACTCTACCCAAGGTCATACTCTCATCTAGCTGTCACAAAGGATAGGATCTGATAAATTATTTTGCCATAAAATATAAATGATCAATAAACTCAAAGCTATTACCACAGATCTCCCATACACACACAAAAACATAGCTGGTCTTATATCATATTCAAAACTTTAATTAATGCTAGTATGACAGAGAAGCCCCATATTGCAAAAGGAAATTTCTAGCAATAACTTAGCGGGGCTAATTTCACTCCTCCTGTGAGACGCTACCACCAGGGGAGACAACCTTCAGCTACAATGCGGTTTCCCTACAGGGACACTGTCACAGCATCTCCAGTTATTCACTCTTAATTCTCAGAGTACCAGTTACCTTGTTTTGTACAGAAATGATGATCAAACAAGCATGAGAGCTAAACATGAGGACTCCAATGGACTCTTTTCCCTTGTTTTGAGTGATGGTCAACACCAAAGGCAGAGCACCTCTAAGCACCAATGGGGATGGAAATACTTCTGTGGAGTCATTTGAAAGTTTACTTTATCTTAAATGGTTATTTGTATAAATCAATTTTCCTGAAAACTGTGGAAACAAACTAGGACTAGTTTGTGCAGGTTTTCCAGATTGTTGCATAAATGATCAGGAGCAGTCTGGCACTGTTTCTTTATAGCAGTCCCTGAATTTTACCATTGACAATAGATACCTGCCTGCTTCTTTTGAGCCATTTTAATTTTGACTTCACTTCATAGGGTATCGATAATTAATTGCATCAGCTCTACTACTTTAATAAAACTGGTCATCCACAAAGCAAATATGTATTGCTTAATTTTCAGTTTGAGAGCTGATAACCACTGAAAATTAATCATCCATAGAAAAGGAACTAAGCAGCACTTCTAATCTCTGAAAAGATTGCCAGTCCATTAGAGTTATGTGCTATAATCAATTCACATATAACTGTATAATTTATAAGCTCCAAATTAGATCAGCTATCTATTAGACCTAATAAAAATGGAAATGTATTAATCAGATTAGAAAAATAAAGGAGAAAATTAGAAGGGAATGGGATGCAATACCCCTGGAAAAAAAAAAGAACAAAGGTGTGAAAATTGAATGGGTTAACCTGGTTTTCCCCATATGCAGCAATGTGCTTTTATAGATAATTCTCTGTAGTTTATATATAAACATTTAAAAGAAGGTTCTTCTTGGAAACTATATGGAAGCTAATATGCCTAAATAAAAAGTTCTTCATATCATGTATTACTTCCAAGAGAATGCAACATGTATTGAACACATGGTACATGCCAGGTGTGGCGTTAGGCCTGTAGGATGTAGGCATGCCTTTTGTGATTAATATTCTAATTGACCTCACTTTCTAAGTTATAGACATCATTAACTATCTTTTTCCTAGATATAAGTTTTAACTAATGTTTCAAAACCATAAATATTTGACATTCAGTAAAGTTTTAATGCCCATTAAGAAATCTGGTTTCACATTTATGCTATGCTCCTTCATTACCTCATCTTGCTCCTTCATTCTCTATCCTAGCTTGAGCCAAACTCCTGTTGAACCACCAGAAGCAGCAGTCACTGGAATCAGTGATCACCAGTTTCATGAAAAAGTTGGGGTCGAAATGAAATTGCTTTCTTTAAATTAAAAAAAAAAATTATGTAAAGAATCACATTTTCATGTTTTTTAGCATTGCTAGTTTTCTCCCAAGTGGAAGAGTTTCCTACCTGAAAGAAAGTGAAACAAGCAAGTAATAAAATGTCTTAGACATATAAGTAGCCATCACTTACGTATTTGGAACTTCACAGTATCTAGGGTAATGAAAACACCATTTAGTTAATCACGTTTTTGTTGGTTTTCTCACTCAAAATTTGAATATCCCTCTCTTCTAGTTCCAAAGGGAACTGGAAATATGTCTGTAAAAGGAAATTTCATGTATATAATATCCTCTGCATAACTCAGTTAGCCAGGCGTGAGTTTGTATGTGCCTGAAAAACATACAACTTAATCTAAATCTGTGCTACAAACAACAAATGAACTCCAGCATTTCAACTTTGACAACTCTGCCTCAGTATTAAACAGTCATTTATATAATTTCTCTTTTTAAAAAACAAAAACTGAAACTTTGGGTCTTCAAAAAACAAGGTAAGGAAAATAAGACAAACTATTGATTGAGAAAAATATTTGCCAAACAACATAACCTACTAAAGGATTTCTATATAGAATTTATAAAGAAAGAACATTCAAAACAATAAGAGACACGTGTAGTACAACATAAATGGTCAAAGAATTTGAACAGACACCTCGCAAAGGATAATATAGAAAAGGCAATACAGGGTGCTGAATACAAATGCTGACTACTGTTAGTCACCAGGGAAATTAATTTCAAACCAGAATGAGATATCATTACACATTGATTAAAATGGCTGGGAAGAAAAAACAAGAAACAAAGTAAATAAAATCCTACCGGATACACAATAATCATATGATCCATGATCCAGTCATCTTACTCTGAAGTTTCTAACACAAGCTGAATGAACACTTAGGTTCATACACATATGTGTATGTTTATGGTGGCTTTATCTGTAATCAATTCAACTGCAAATAACACAAGCATTCTTCAACCTTTGAATGAATAAATACTCTGTGGTATGCCCATATAAATGGCTACTATTGATACATGCAACAAAAATGAAAATTCTCAAGCAAACTGCACTAAGTGCATAATGTACTATGCTGCATATTCTATGATTCAATTTATATAATACTCTACAAACCAATTATTGCATGCTTAACACTCAGAGTGAGGGAAGAGACTACAACCTGTAGAAATTTTCTTAAGAGATAGTACTCTTCTATATTCTGATTCTAGGGGATAATCTATCATTATGCTTTTGTCCAAACTCAGAACTGTGCATTTTAGTTATGCCTCAATAAAATGAAATACATAATATAAAATAACTGAAATCAGGATTAATAAGCTTTAAATGATAATGTATTAAAAATAAGGCACATGTTCTGAATTTTTCTTTTACAAATTAATAATAGATTTAAATGCATTTATTAGAGATTGAATAAATTAAATGTACAGTATTTTATTAACATGATAGGTTATATAAAAATTACTGTTTTCTGTTGGAGTTTAGCAGCAAGATACCAGGGTTTAACTTAATTTATATTTGTCTTATCTCATATAGAATATTGCTTTTAAATACTCTGGTATTTAAATACTCTACTTTTAAATACTGTGGACTATCACAGAGACATGCAACCATTTCCTCTCCTCCAATTTACATCTCATCCTGCCATATGAACTTCTACTCCTCTATTTCCATTTGGACTCCTCTCCTTTACCCTGGACCTCTAAAGTATTCAATGCAATGAGATTATTTCAAACTTCATCATAAGGTATCTCAAGGCGTTCAGTACTGTTGACCATTTCATCCTGTATAGGAAAATAAATTATGTCTTGAATTTTGACACATATTCTACTGGATTCCCATTCTAACTCTGTGGCTACTCCTCTGTTCTCTTTTATTGCCTTTTTCTTTTGTAAATAAGTTAACATTTGCTGTCTCTCTGTTTCTGTTCACTTTTCAGTTAATACATTCTTCTTGGATAAGGCTATCTCCTACCATACCTTCAACAACTCTTGATATACTTATGACTTCACCCAATCCATAGCGCCCCCCCAGTATCAGTATCTTGAAGTGCAGGCTTTTATCTATTTTAAACTCTCTCATCTTCATCATCCGGCAGTACAGTGAATTCCAGCTGTCTTTCAGTTTGCTCAATGAAGTCATCTCTGCAAACATTTCATCAGTGTTTCTTAGCCAAAGTCTTCTGCTTTCCTTCCAAGTAAGGACAAGGTTGCCATTTGGGCACAGTTTCTGAATGATAGAGCCTTGGGAGTAACAGTGTAATTTCATCAGATAACCTTTAACTAGAGGAACATGGGACCATTTATACTTGAGATAATCTCTCTCTCTCTCTCTCTCTCTCTCTCTCTCTCTTTCTTTCTCCTGGCTAGTAAAGTAACCTGGATGTTTCCTCTTGGTTGGAAATTACCCCATATGAAATAACTTGTAATATTTACCTTGGTATAATTAGGCCTTAGGGTGAAGAACATTTTATTCTCTTACTTTGGTTCCTGTACTATTTCTTGTTCCTTTTCTCTGGGTCTTTTACCAACATCAATGGAGGTTTGAAAAAACAAGAAATGTATTGCACAAAAATATAAATATTTGAGAAACAATGATCTATACACAGAGAAAGATAGTCATATAGATTATTAATGGGAAAAGAGGGTTGGGGATTAGGATTTGTGTCTCTGGGATTTTAAGCTAACTAGAGGACCAAGGAAAGTGTTCAACTGTGTAAGATTTTGTCCTTGGGATTGCCAGTGTCAAGGGGATGACAAATGAAAATAGACTAGCTGCCCTAGATTCTGTTTATCTATAGCTTGTGCTGTACTGTTTTTCCACTTTGATGAACTTTCTTATTCCCCCTTAATGAAACTGATACATTCTAAAACAATATGGAAATACACAAAATATCACAAACACACAGGTACCCACCAGCCAGAATGAAGAAATGTTAATATTTTATTGCTTCTGCTTCAGTTTTCATTTTATTGTTTTTTCAAAATGAAAGATATATGACATTATGAAACATGGGAAAGTCCTTTTAGTTCTCCATTGAAATCACATTATCTTATCTCATTTTCCCAAAGATAAATATTGTGTATGTCTTCCTGTTCAAGATTTTTATTATTTTGTCACTAAATCCATAGGTATTGCTTGCATTGTTGTTTTAAAAATGTATATAAATGCTATTAGTGTATGTGTTATTTCAGAAGTTTTTTTTACTCAATGTTGGTTTTTTATATTTATCCATATTTACATATATTAATATAGTTTTGTTGCTATAAGAACTGAGTGAATGCACAGTAATTTATTATTCCCTTAACTAAGGGTGCCACTGGAATGGATATATTCATGCATATCATCTGTGGCAAATATGTACAAGAGTTTCTCTTGGGCATGTATTTAAAATTAGCATTGCTGAGTCACAAATTATATACCTCAGTCTATTTGCAAGTTGCCCTCTTACATGTTTTATCATTTTATTCACCCACCAGTAGTGAATGATTTTGTTTTTTTGTCTTTGTCAAATCTTAGTGGAATGAGATTTTTGGTTTTTTCATATTTGGGGCTTCCCAGGTGGTGCTGGTAGTAAAGAATACCCCTGCCAATTCAGGAGCCTTATGAGATGTGGGTTTGATCCCTGGTTGGGAAGATCTCCTGGAGGAGGAAATGACAACCCATTGTGGTATTCTTGCCTGAAAAATCTCATGGGTAGAGGACCTGGAGGGCTCCAGCTCACAGGATCGCTAAAGAGCTGGACATGACTTAGCGACTAAGCAGTAATATATTTTCCTTGATAATTAAAGAAGATGAGTGCTTCTTTATGTAGTGATTTTCCTTTGGTGCTTATTCTTTTGTGATTGCTTATTATTTTGTTCTGTTTAAAATACAGAAACAAAAGTTATTAAGGAAAACGTATACTGAGGTCTGTTTTTATATAACTTATAAATCATGACTAAGAACTGAGGCCACCTATGTCAGCAGGTCTATAGGATTTATGTCATCAAATTCTTTCCCAAGAAGATGAGGCTGTAAACCAATAGATATTTCACTATTTGCTTCAGGAAGTTCTTCTATACTAATACTTATGGGTACAGAGTTTGCTTATCTGGGCAAACGGTTTCCCCACAAGATATTAGATTGTTTGTCTGGGTAAAAAACTAGTTTGTCAAACAACTATTTATCACGACTCATTTCAAAATCATTATCTCTCTATGTCTACCAAAATTATGTCACAAAATTCTCTCAAAACCAAGCAGCCTGTACTTTGAAAGAACAACCTGAAATCACTTCAACCCAAACTCTAAAATCGCAGTTGCTTTCAGTTCAGTCATTCAGTCATGTTTGACTCTTTGCAACACCATGGACTGCAGCCAGGCCTCCCTGTCCACCATCAACTCCCAGAATTTACTCAAATTCAGGTTCATTGAGTTGGTGATGCCATCCAACCATTTCATCTTCTGTCATCCCCTTCTCCTTCTGCCCTCAACTTTTCCCAGCATCAGGGTCTTTTCAAATGGGTCAGTTCTTCGCATCAGGTGGCCAAAGTATTGGAATTTTTTTTTCTTTTTTTTTTTTATTATTGTTTTTGCCATACATTGTCATGATATCACCATGGGTTTACATATGCTTCCCCTCTGGATCCCCCCTCCCTCCTCCCTCCCCCCCGGGAAATCTCGCTGCACCAGTCCCGAGCATCAATCCTGGGCTGGC
>SRVM01019553.1:0-12812 GCA_007570785.1 Antilocapra americana
ACAGAATTGGGTTTTATTTTTAGTAAGGGAAAGGAAATAGGTAATAAGTACCCTAAATACTGAAGTCTGAAAATGTAGCAGACATAATCTTGGATATAGCTAAGTTGAGAATCACTTGCAAGATATAATTAGACAAAAAACTGGCCCCGAAATCTTCTGAAGTATCGATTGACTGTTTTCATAATAAGATCACAGAGTGACATTGACGTTTCAGACTCCACTTCTTAATGGTTCGGCTTCCCAAGTGGTGCTAGAGGTGGAGAACCCGCCCACAGTGCAGGACACGTAAAGAGACAAGGGCTTGATCCCGGGATTGGGAAGAGCCCTTGGGTAACGGAATGGCAACCCACTCTAGTGTTCTTGTCTGGAGAATCCTATGGACAGAGGAGCCTGGCAGGCTATAGTCCATGCCGTCGCAGAGTCGGACACGACTGAAGCAACAGTGCTTTTAATGGTAGGCCTTGTTCATCACTGAATTTTTGTCTTGTCTTTTGTTTTTCTCTCCAGTTTCAGAAAATTACAGGTGATGCTAGAATTCCGTTGCCTGCTGACACCTTCCATGTCCCAATCTCTACTCAGGAGACCTTAAAAGACAACCTGGGAATCCTGGTCACAGAACAGCGGCAGGAGTCTTTTGAAGGTTTCATTGCTAGAGCATGTTCTTCTTCAGCGGATGTAATTTGTGGAACTGGAAGTCAAAGAAAAGAAGAGGAATTATCTAGAAATAGCAGGCCTTCCTCAGAAAAAATGACCAAAACAGGTGAATATACCAAAAAGCACTCTGCTAAGAAACAGTCTGGGAAGGACCTGCATTCCTGCTCTGACTCACCTGTAAAGCAGAAAAACAAAGGAACTGGGCAAAATAGCTCTTTGGTTAATGAACCAATTAAAAGCGAGTCTTCGAAAAAACACATTTCTGTTAAGAAAGAGAGTAAAATACTGACTGTTTCATCAAAGACAACTAGAAGTAAACTCAATCTTCTTGAACATTCTGAAAGTGATACTCTTGGATCTGATTTTGAATTTCAAGAAAGCATCCATACTCTATCACGCCTGACATAGGTCTAAATCTTTTAAAATTATGTTTTTACCTTCAAATTTTAATAAATTACTTGTTTTTATTATAGCATATGGTGTCTTAAAATATATGACTGGAAGCCATTAGAGAAAGATTTATCTATACTTTTTATTATAATGAACATTTTGGTGTATGGTATATTTTCCCTTTTGAAAATTTGTACCATTCATTCAGCTAGTATCTACTGAAGGCTTAATATGTACAGGACTTTTCTGGGAGCTGTTTCAGCAATGAGCGAGATAAAGCTCTACTGTCTTAAAACTAATACTCCATGGTGGGAGAAAATATGAATAACAAAGCAGGGTAAGGGGACTAGAAAGGGGTGGGAAAAATAAATAGTTTTACCATTTAGTTAAATGTCAAACTATTATAAATCATATGGCCGGAAGGCATTGGTGTATTTTAATTCACAATAACGAGGCAGAATCAAACATTTACCATGATACTTAATCATGTTACAGGTTATGCAACCTATAAGGTAGGAAACTACTATCATACCCATTTTGTAGATGAGTCTGAGGAGACATTATGTGAGTTGCCCACAGTTACACAGCTGTAAATAAGTGATAAGCTAGGATTCAACCAGAACCCATAACCCAAGCTTTTTTTTTCTTAATAGACTTTAGTTTCATTTGTTTCTTATTTATGATGATCGTTTTTATGCCATTTTTTAAAATTTATTTTTATTGAAATATAGTTTAAGTATAATGTATGTTAATTACTGCTATATAGGAAAGTAAATCAGTTTTACATACATACATTTTTTTACATACTCTTTTCCATTATTGTTTATCACAGGATACTGAATACAGTTCCCTGGGCTATACAATAAAACCTTTTTATTTATCCTTTATGTATATACCATTTTGCATCTGCTAATCCCAAACTCCCAATCCAACCTTCTCCCACCCCTTCCCCCCTGCAACCACCAGGCTGTTCTCTATGTTCCTGATTCTGTATGTATTTCATGGATAAGTAGAAACCATGCTCTTAATTACGTTGTGATCCTGTTTCCTTATTAAGAGAGGAAATGTTTAAGGAAGGCACTGAGAGAAAAGCCTTCCTTTTGCATTGGAAGTGCGAAAGAGCAGGGCTCTCACAGAAAGCACCTTTCCCCATCTGAATAGAATTTATAAATGGCAGAGTATTTTGAGAGTATGTGATCACACGTCTCTGGATTAAATTATGTCTCCCTGTGAAATATGCACAGCTAAGTGTTTAGTTCAATCAGACTGAAAGGTGAGATTAGGAAAAAGTTGAGAGTGTAAGATTTCTTCTGGAAGGTCCTACCTGATTGTTACTAAGAGACTACAGTACTATTTAGTTCATTAATCATGGATTGAGTGTTACAGGAGTAACAGGATAGACAGGATGTCGTGTTGGCCCTTTAACAGTAGAGTGAGAATGGAAAACCTATATTAGATATCTTAATACTACCTGTAAAAACAGTATGTGAACTGTGAACTTCCAGATGTTCAAGCTGGATTTAGAAAAGGCAGAGGAACCAGAGATCAAATTGCCAACATCCGCTGGATCATCAAAAAAGCAAGAGAGCTCCAAAAAAACAGCTGCTTTTGCTGTATTGACTATGCGAAAGCCTTTCACTGTGTGTATCACAATAAACTCTGGAAAATTATTCAAGAGATGGAAATACCAGACCACCTGACCTGCCTCCTGAGAAATCTGTATGCTGATCAAGAATCAATAGTTAGAACTGGACATGGAACAACACACTGGTTCCAAATCAGGAAAGGAGTACGTCAATGCTGTATATTGTCATCCTGCTTATTTAACTTACATGCACAGTGCATCGTGAGAAATACTTGGCTAGATGAAGCTCAAGCTGGAATCAAGATTGCCTGGAGAAATATCAACTTCATATATGCCAATAACACCACTTATGACAGAAAGGGAAGAACTAAAAAGCCTCTTGATGAAAGTGAAAGAGGAGAGTGAAAAAGTTGGCTTAAAATCAACATTCAGAAAATTAAGATCATGGCAGCTGGTCCCAACACTTCGTGGCAAATAGATGGTGAAACAATGGAAAAAGTGACAAACTTTATTTTGGGGGGGCTCCAAAATCACCTGCAGATGGTGACTGCAGCAATGAAATTAAAAGACGCTTGTTCCTTGGAAGAAAAATTATGACCAACCTAGACAGCATATTAAAAAGCAGAGACATTACTTTGCCAACAAAAGTCCGTCTAGTCAAAGCTATGTTTTTTCCAGTAGTCATGTATGAATGTGAAAGTTGGACTATAAAGAAAGCTGAGCACTGAAGAATTGATGCTTTTGAACTGTGATGTTGGAGAAGACTCTGGAGAGTCCCTCCTTGGACTGCAAGGAGATCCAACCAGTCCATCCTAAAGGAAATCAGTCCTGAATATTCACTGGAAGGACTGATGCTGAACCTGAAACTCCGGTACTTTGTCCACCTGATGCAAGGAACTGACTCATTTGAAAAGACCCTGATGCTGGGAAAGACTGAAGGTGGGAGGAGAAGGGGATGACAGAGGATGAGATGGTTGGATGGAATCACCAACACAATGGACATGAGTTTGAGTGAACTCCAGGAGTTGGTGATGGACAGGGAGGCCTGGTGTGCTGCAGTTCATGGCATTGCAAAGATTCGGACACCACTGAGCAACTGAACTGACAAAACCAAGGGCTGGTAAGGGTGCAAGCAGCTGAACTTCTCAGGTTGCTGGTAGAAATGCAAAATGATGCAGTCCTTCAAAAAGGTAAGATCTTCTTGCAGTCCAAGGGACTCTCAAGAGTCTTCTCCAACACCACAGTTCAAAAACATCAATTCTTAGGCGCTCAGCTTACTTTATAGTCCAAGTCTCACATCCATACTTGACCACTGGAAAAACCATACCTTTGACTAGATGGACCTTTCTTGGCAAAGTAATGTCTCTGCTTTTTAATATGCTGTCTACGTTGGTCATAACTTTTCTTCCAAGGAGCAAGCGTCTTTTAATTTCATTGCTGCAATCACCATCTGCAGTGATTTTGGAGCCCAGAAAAATAAAGTCTGACACTGTTTCCCCATCTATTTCCCATGAAGTGATGGGACCGGATGCCATGATGTTAGTTTTCTGAATGTTGATTTTAAGCCAACTTTTTCACTCTCCTCTTTCACTTTCAAGAGGCTTTTTAGTTCCTCTTCACTTTCTGACTTAAGGGTGGTATCGTCTGCATATCTAGGTTATTGATATTTCTCCTGGCAATATTAATTACAGCTTGTGCTTCTTCCAGCCCAGTGTTTCTCATGATGTACTCTGCATATAAGTTAAATAAGCAGGATGACAATTTACAGCTTTGACGTACTCCTTTACCTATTTGGAACCAGTCTGTTGTTCCATGTCCAGTTCTAGCTGTTGCTTCCTGAGTTGCATACAGGTTTCTCAAGAGACAGGTCAGATGGTCTAGTATTCCCATCTCCTTCAGAATTTTCCACAGTTTATTGTAATCACACAGTCAAAAGCTTTGGCATAGTCAATAAAGCAGAAATAGATGTTTTTCTGGAACTCTCTTGCTTTTTCAATGAACCAGCGGATGTTAGCAATTTGACCTCTGGTTCCTCTGCCTTTTCTAAAACCAGCTTGAACATCTGGAAGTTCACAGTTCATGTATTGCTGTAGCCTGGCTTGGAGAATTTTGAGCATTACTTTACTAGCGTGTGAGATGAGTGCAATTGTGCAGTAGTTTGAGCATTCTTTGGCATTGCCTTTCTTTGGGATTGGAATGAAAACTGACCTTTTCCAGTCCTGTGGCCACTGCTGAGTTTTCCAAATTTGCTGGCATATTGAGTGCAGCACTTTCACAGTGTCATCTCTTAGGATTTGAAATAGCTCAACTGGAATTCCATCATCTCCACTAGCTTTGTTTGTAGTGAGGCTTTCTAAGGCCCACTTGACTTCACATTCCAGGCTATCTGGCTCTAGGTGACTGATCACACCATCGTGATTATCTGGGTCATGAAGATCTTTTTTTGTATAGTTCTTTTCTGTGTTCTTGCCGCCTCTTCGTAATATCTTCTGCTTCTGTTAGGTCTATACCATTTTTGTCATTTATCAAGCCCATCTTTGCATGAAATGTTCCCTTGGTATCTAATTTTCTTAAAGAGATCTCTGGTCTTTCCCATTCTGTTGTTTTCCTCTATTTCTTTGCATTGATCGCTGAGGAAGGCTTTCTTATCTCTCCCTGCTATTCTTTGAAACTCTGCATTCTGATGGGAATATCTTTCCTTTGCTCCTTTGCTTTTCACTGCTCTTCTTTTCACACCTATTTGTAAGTCCTCCTCAGACAGCCATTTTTCTTTTTTGTGTTTCTTTTCCACGGAGATGGTCTTGATCCCTGTCTCCTGTACAATGTCATGTACCTTTGTCCATAATTCATCAGGCATTCTTGTCTATCAGATCTAGTCCCTTACATCTATTTCTCACTTCCACTGTGTAATCATAAGGGATTTGATTGAGGTCCTACTTTCCTTCTGTCATATATAGCTGTGGGAAATGAGCTTCACTGTGTAACCTCCTCTCAGTGTTTGGACACCTGAGGTGTTTCTACATTATAGTGTATTCAAACTTTTCTTAAAAGCCACACCCACGGTAAAAATTCTATTTTATGCAAAGTGACAGGTATTGTCCTGGTCCACGCCTACCTGTGAGTGCACATAATGAGTGGAAATTTTCATCAGATCTTACTGTACTTCTAGTGAGTCCTTCTGATGTGTTCTATTTCATTTCATTCCTTTAATGAGAATTATGTTTGCAACCTGCTAAATAGGGTTCACAGTCCACTAATGGGTCCGTCCCCAAATATTTATCCTCTCTGACACAACTGCGGCACAGAGAATACAAATCTTACACATTTGCTTTATTTTATAGCTTGAAGTCCTCCATTTGTGCATTATTACTTCCAAAGCACAGCTTTCTTTTTTACATGAATTTAAAATTTTTTTATTTAACTTTATTATCTGTTTATTTATTTTAGGGGCTCTGCTGGGCTTTCATTGCTGTGCATGGCCTTTCTCTAGTTGTGGCGAGCATGGGCTTTTCATTGTGGAGCACAGGCTCTAGGAGTCATGGGCTTCAGTAGTTGCAGCGTGTGGGCCCAGTGGTTGTGGCCCATGGGCTTCGTTGCCCCGTGGCATGTGAGATCTTCCTGGATTACAGATCAAACCCATGTCCCCTGCACTGGCAGGTGGATTCTTAACCCCTGAACCTCCAAGGAAGTCCAAAGCCTAGTTTCCCTGAGCTCTTAAACTCCCAATACTCTTAAGGTAATTTTTGTTAGATTCCCATTTTAAAAACCGTTTCGTTACACAAAAAACTTGAGTTTTCAAACTGACACAGCTACAGAAGTCTAAAATATAACTTGGTCAAAGAGTTTTAAAAACAATAGCACAAGTACCCTCTGACTTCAGGCAACCACTTGGTGTAGGAGACTAGCTGCTCGCAGGCGTATCATGTACTACAGGGTTGAAAGGGCCTGACCAAGCACCCCTGCTCTCTTTGTACAGGCTTGAAATTTCAAACCAGTGGGAATTCAAAATACAGCAAACAACGAAGCAGTTAGAAGGAGGTAAGGATATCAATAGACCAAATAATCATTAACTTTGTTGTTGAGAGACCAGTGAGCATTAGTTGGGTTATTTAATGTCCTCAAAGTCCTTGAAATGTAGAGAAAGTTTTTCTCTCTTAAAAAAAGGATAACAAAAAACAAAACTTAATAGGATTTTTAAAATTCTAATTTTATTGGCATATGCTTGAGTTATAATGTGATGTTGATTTCAGCTATACAGCAATGTGATTCAGTTATATATCTCCATATTCTTTTTCATTAAGATTTATCATAGGCTATTGAATATACTTCACTATTCTATACAGTAAGACCTTGTTTATCCTCTGGAGGTTAACATTTTAGACCTTTAACCTTAGGTTAAAATAAACACCAGGCTGAAGACTTTCAGTTGTCCACAGCTTTGAGTATTTTCCTTTTTCAAAGAGGACAAGGATTAAAGTTTCCACTAACCTCAGGTAAATCTCGTCCATAACTTACAGAGGCAATGTAATCGTTTAGAGTTTCTCCCTGTCTGGTCAACTTGAAACACAGAATTCTTCCCTACAGTGAAAAGATATGTCTTACCTAACTATTAATACTATACTATTATAACTGTGATGACTATAAATATCAATAATGTTTCTCCATAGCCCCCATTCTCCCTTGAAGGAGAGTTGAATAGCTTGGGCCTTGGGTTAAACAGCTTTGGTCTTGCAGGTGGCTGACTCTCTAAGTACGTGGTAGCATCCACAGCTACCACGCTCTTCACATCACAGGCCTGCCTCTCTTTGAAGAGAGACTCTTGGAGAAGTTAGAAACAGTTCCATTTCTTCAAGAACTTCAGGGTCCCATGTGGAAGAGGCAAATGCACTTGCTATAGCTGGGGCAGTCTTAACCTCCAGGCAGGCAGAGATGCCTCTGAGATGGGTCTCCTCTTGCTGAGTTTGAGGAGAAGCACCTTTTGAGAAGAGCTATCACCATGGCACATGCTTCAGCCAGCCTTAGACTTGGCCAGAGGAGGAGAGGGCCCCGTGGCTGCAGTACTGACCCCATGAGGGTGGGTTTCTCCCAGCGGACTTTAAGTTCGCAAGTCACTGACTCCAGACAACTGACCAAGGGAGTGACAGCCTGCAGAGCCTGAAGCCCAGATTGTTTTGCAGGGAAGTGGCTGGAGAAAGAGCCAGACTCTACCACTATTGCTCAATGACATCCTCTTCCCTACCCTGAACCAAAAAGAAATTCAGCAGGAAAAAATTGTGGACTTTTAATTTCTTTAGAGCTCAACCTTCAAGAGAAAGGGTATTTATTTCTTTGGACTTTAATTCCTCCCTGAGGATTTAATAATGTGGAAGCATTTCATATAGTTCAAATCAGGGCATTTTAATATTGTTGGCATTTATTATTTGGAGTCATTTCATGCCTTCATTTGAGTTTCTTACATAATCTCTGGTGAGCTCTGTTGAATGTCCTACATGGGAGAATGTGAACTGAAAGACAAATTGGGGAGTGAATGTTCATGCTTGGGCACCAGAACAGCCTCGAGCATATTTAATCATGTTCTGTGCAGTCCCATTTCAGAGCCTTCAGGTCCTATAGCTGACCTCAGGGTCTTCACAAAGAAGTTGTAACAACATCAGGAAACAGCCCTGCTCAAGTGAACACAGCATCCTTTCACAGCAAGAACAGTTGTCTTTTTGCAGTGCTGAGTCCTATGCGGTAAGAAGCCCAAAGGTTGTAACTATTGGGGAGGCAAGGGGAGAGAGATTTCTTCAAAGTCCCCCAAAACGAGCTTTTTCAGAGCTTTTGGGGACTAAACTTCCATTCTTTTTTCCAGACTCCTTTCTTCCAAGATGAAGGAGAGGCTTATTCCGGCCATGAGATTGGCGAAGGGGTAGTTCCATGCACTGCCTTCTCCTTCTGGTTCTATTGTGGATCCTGCCTGTTCCCAGGCAGTATGTAGTCTTTCTGTATAGTAAACCTGCCAGGGCCTTCTCTGCCTCTGTTGCCTGGTAAATAAATTCCATTGGGTGGGGGAAGAGGAATGGGAAGACAAGCTAGACTTCCAGTTATAGTTTCCAGTCCTCCTTGAAAGATACTGATGCTATTATTTTGATCCCTTTTGAAGTCTATTGGGCTTTTTGAAAAGGTTTCAGTTGGGTTCCAGATGTTGGAGGGGAAACAGGTAGAATTAATTTGTGTCCTAAAAATTCACCATGAGGACTTCCCTGGTGGTCACCTGGTTAAGAACCTGCCTTGCAATGCAGGGGATGTGGGTTCTGTCTCTGGTTGGGGAACTAAGATCCCATATGCCATATGGAGCAGCTAAGCCAATGCAACTCAAATACTGAGCCTGTGTGCTCCAACTAGAGAGTTCGTGCACCACAACAAAGATCCCACACACCACAACTCACACCCAATGCAACCACAAAATAAGCAAATAAATAAATAAAAGGTTGAATGGGATAAAATTAAAGTAACAACACAGACTGTCTTCATGTGTCAAGAAATATGACAATTAACTTTAGAGTCCTATCTCCATAGCTTCCATCATGGGAGAGTCTGACTTCCTCCCTTAGTTTCATTTAAAAATCTTGGGGAAATGAAATTACACCCATTAGAATGACTACTATAGAACAGAAAACTATAATGAAAGTAACAATCATTGGCAAGGATGTGGAGAAACTGGAGTCCTTGTGCACTGTTGGTGGGAATGTAAGATAGGGTAGGTGCTGTAGAAAATAGTATGATGGGTCCTCAAAAATATTAAAAATAGAATGCCACACAATCCAGTATTCCATTTTGGGGTATATATCCACCAGAATTGAAAGTAGAGTCTCAAAGAGGTATTTGTATACTCGTATTCAGAGCAGGAATACGTCAAGGCTGTATATTGTAACCCTGCGTATTTAACTTATATGTAGAGTACATCATGAGAAATGCTGGGCTGGAAGAAGCATGAGCTGGAATCAAGATTGCTGGGAGAGATATCAATAACCTCAGATATGCAGATAATACCACCCTTATGGCAGAAAGTGAACAAGAACTCTAGAGCCTCTTGATGAAAGTGAAAGAAGAGAGTGAAAAAGTTGGCTTAAAGCTCAACATTCAGAAAACTAAGATCATGACATCTGGTCCCATCACTTCCTGGCAAATAGATGGGGAAACAGTGGAAACAGTGGCTGACTTCATTTTTCTGGGCTCCAAAACCACTGCAGATGGTGATTGCAGCCATGAAATTAAAAGACGCTTACTCCTTGGAAGGAAAGTATGCATCAACTTTCCTTTACAGCCAACCTAGACAGCATGTTAAAAAGCAGAGAAGTTACTTTGCCAACAAAGGTCCATCTAGTCAAGGCTATGGTTTTTCCAGTGGTCATGTATGGATGTGAGAGTTGAACTGTAAAGAAAGCTGAGCACTGAAGAATTGATGCTTTTGAACTGTGGTGTTGGAGAAGACTCTTGAGAGTCCCTTGGACTGCAAGGAGGTCCAACCAGTCCATCCTAAAGAGATCAGTCCTGGGTGTTCATTGGAAGGTCTGATGTTGAAGCTGAAACTCCAATACTTTGGCCACCTGATGGGAAGAGCTGACACATTTGAAAAGACCCTGATGCTGGGTAAGATTGAGGGCAGGAGGAGAAGGGGACGACAGAGGATGAGATGGGTGGATGGCATCACTGACTCAGTGGACATGAGTCTGGGTGGGCTCTGGGAGTTGGCGTTGGACAGGGAGGCCTGGCGTGCTGCACCTCATGGGGGCACAAAGAGTCAGACATGACTGAGTGACTGAACTGAACTGAACCACTTGAGGGACATTTTATAGAATACCTGACCAGTATACCTCAAAACTGTCAAGATCATCAAAAACAAGTCTGAGAAACTCTCACAGCAAAAGGGAACCTAAGGAAACACAACTAAATGTAATATGATATCCTGGGGCAGCAAAATGGAAACTAAGATAAAAACTAAGTAGATCTAAATAAAGGATGGTCTTTAGTCAGTAATTATGTTATCAAAGTTGGCTCATTACTTCTTCTAAAAAAAATGTACCACAGTAATAACATATGGTGTTAAATAATAAGGGAGATTAGGGGGAATCTCACTGGGAAAGACCTTGACCTTGATGTTGGGAAAGACTGAAGGCAAAAGGAGAAGAGGGCAACAGAGGGATGTGATGGTTAGATAGCATCCCTGACTCAGTGGACATGAACTGAGCAAACTCTAGGAAATAGTGGAGGACAGAGCAGCCTGGTGCGCTGCAGTACACGGGTTGCACAGAGTCAGACACGACTTAACGACTGAGCAGCAACAAGCTGGATCTAGAGGGCTGGGTATATGGGGGCTCTCTGAACTACCTTTGCAACTTTACCATAAACCTGAAACTGTTCTACCGAATAAAATTTAAAAATGTTTTAAACAATGGGGGCAAAAAGTACAGAATCTATGTTCATTAAATATTTGTGGAATTCATGCTAAAAGAAAGTCTGCATTGCTTATTCAGATACATAGAATAAAATTCTATTTTCCTTTACTTAAGTTCTTACATGATGTTACCATGTTACCCTGAGGAATCTAATTAGACATTAAAAGATTATCTGTGGAAAATAATTTTAACTTCTCAGAAACAGTGTGATTTTGGGGAATTGATCCTTTTGAACTGTGGTATTGGAGAAGACTCTTGAGAGTCCCTTGGACCGCAAGGAGATCCAACCAGTCCATCCTGAGGGAGATCAGTCCTGGGTGTTCATTGGAAGGACTGATGTTGGAGCTGAAACTCCAATACTTTGGCAACCTGATGCAAAGAGCTGACTCATTGGAAAAGACCCTGATGCTGGGAAGGATTGAGGGCAGGAGGAGAAGGGGACGACAGAGGATGAGATGGGTGGATGGCATCATCAACTCGATGGATATGGGTTTGGGTGGACTCTGGGAGTTGGTGATGGACAGGGAGGCTTGGAGTGCTGCTGTTCATGGGGTTGCAGAGTCAGACACGACTGAGCAACTGAACTAAACTGATGCTCCTAAGAGTTAACCCAATGAGAATCCCTTGCTGGGCACTGGTAGGGCAGGCAAGTCTACCTCACTGAGATCAGCAGAAACCAAATGGCACATAAATCTCAAGAACCTGGATGAAGCCCAGCTTGCTTACTCAAAATTTGCTTTAAAATTCTAAACACCTGGTGCATCAAGATTTCAAGGGGGGGGGGAGGGAGGAGGGGGGGGGGGGGGAGGGGGTAGGGGAGGGGGAGCATATGTAAACCCATGGTGATATCAGGACATTGTATGGCAAAAACAATAAAAGGGAAAAAAATACAAAAAAAATAAATAAAATTCTAAACACTTATAACTTCATTCTTTATTCTGTTTTTCTGCTTGTTATTTTAAATATTATGAAGGAACAACAGACTATTTTCCACTGGATCTCCTATCCAACAGCTGATTGCATCACTTTGTCCCTCATACACATATTCTTCATCAGAACCTCGTATGGTGAAGAATAAGTTCTGTTGGATTCTTACTCATGCTGAAGAGACCATGTTACATAAAAATGTCTTCCAAATTAGGTATACTGAAAGTTACAGCAAATTGTCCCAATAAATTGTTAGAGCTTGTACTGCTGGCAGTGAAAGTTAACTAGAATCTTAATTGCCCTTAAGTCCCTTCCAAGGCATTCACCACTGGGTATTCAGCAAGCCTGGGGGCTTCCCTGGTGGCAATAGTGGTAAAGAACTTGTCTGCTGATGCAGGAGATGTAGGTTTAGTCCCTGGGCAGGAAGATCCCCTGGAGGAGGACATGGCAACCGATTCCAGAATTCTTGCCTGGAGAATCCCATGGATAGAGGAGTCTGGCAGGCTATAGACTATAGGGTCACACAGAGTTGGACAGGACCGAAACGACTCAGCATGTACACACACACTCAGCAAGCCTAAACTCACGTAAACACACTGACACTGCCATCAAGCCCAAAGCTCAAGGATTCCTCTGTATGGGCAATTCTTTCATAAAGTGTCTGTACACACAGGTATTCTAAACTGTTTCACCAAAGGAGAAAAAATCCCTAAGTAGACATTTAACTTTCCATACAAAGCATTTACAAATACATTTCCAGAATATATTTCATATCTTTCATTTGTTTCATGTTTTATAAGGTAGTTATAGTTCCCTTA
>SRVM01019554.1:0-15400 GCA_007570785.1 Antilocapra americana
CCCTTCTCCCATATCATCCCACCCTTACCCTCATCCACAAAGTCCACAAGTCTATTCTATACATTTGTGTTCCTTTTGCTGTCTCGCATGTTGGGTTCTCGTTACCGTCTTTCTAAATTCCATATATATGCATTAATATACTGTATTGTTGTTTTTGCTTCTGGCTTACTTCACTAGAATATGATATTTATCTTTCTCTTTCTGACTCACTTCACTCTGGATAATAGATTCTAGGTTCATCCACCTCATCAGAACTGACTCAAAGGTATTCATTTTTATGGCTGAGTAATATTTCATTGTGTATATGTACCAAAACTTCTTTATCTATTCATTTGTTGATGGATATCTAGGCTCCTTCCATGTTCTGCTGCTGCTGCTGCTGATGCTAAGTTGCTTCAGTTGTGTCTGACTCTGTGAGACCCCATAGATGGCAGCCCACCAGGCTCCCTTGTCCCCGGGATTCTCCAGGCAAGAACACTGGAGGTGGTTGCAATTTCCATCTCCAATGCATGAAAGTGAAGTGGCTCAGTGGTGTCCGACTCCTAGCGACCCCATGGACTGCAGCCTACAAGGCTCCTCCATCCATCGGATTTTCCAGGCAAGAGTACTGGAGTGGGTTGCCATTGCCTTCTCTGGCTTTCATGTTCTAGCTATTGTACATAGTGCTGCAGTGAACAGTGGGATACATGTGTCTTTATCAGTTTTGGTTTCCTCCGGGTATATGCCTAGGAGTGGGATTGGTAGATCATATGGTGGTTTTACTCCTAGTTAATTTAAAGGAATCTCCATTACATCTTGCACTGTAGCTATATCAATTTACATTCCCACCAATAATCCAAGAGCATTCCACACCCTCTCTAGCCTTTATTCTTTGTAGGCTTTTTGATGAGGGCCATTCTGACTGGTGTGAGGTGGTATCTCATTGTAGTTTTGATTTGCATTTCTCTCATAATGAGTGATGTTGGGCATCTTTTCATGCGTTTGTTAGCCATCTGTATGTCTTCTTTGGAGAAATGTCTGTTTAGTTCTTTGACCCATTTTTTGATTGGGTCTTTTTTTTTTCTGCAGTTGAGCTGCAGGAGTTGCTTGTATATTTTTCAGAGTAAATTTTTGTCAGTTGCTTCATTGCTGTTATTTTCTCCCATTCTGAAGGCTGTCTTTTCACCTTGCTTTTAGTTTCCTTTGTTGCGCAAATTAGGTCCCATTTGTTTATTTTTGCTTTTATTTTCAATATTCTGAGAGGTGGGCCATAGAAGATCCTGCTGTGATTTATGTTGGAGAGTGTTTCGCCCATGTTTTCCTCTATGAATTTTATAGTTTCTGGTCTTACCTTTAGATCTTAATCCACTTTGAGTTTATTTTTGTGTATGGTGTTAGAAAGTATTCTAGTTTCATTCTTTTACAAGTGGTTGACCAGTTTTACCAGCACCACTTGTTAAAGAGATTGTCTTTTCTCCAGCGTATATTCTTGCTTCCTTTGTCGAAGATAAGGTGTCCATAGGTGTGTGGATTTATCTCTGGGCTTTCTATTTTGTTCCATTGATCTATATTTCTGTCTTTGTGCCAGTGCCATACTGTCTTGATGACTGTGGCTTTGTAGTAGAGCCAGGCAGGTTGATTCCTCCAGTTCCATTCTTCTTTCTCAAGACTGCTTTGGCTATTCGAGGTTTTTTGCATTTCCATACAAATTGTGAAATTATTTGTTCTAGTTCTGTGAAAAATACCGTTGGTAGCTTGATAGGGATTGCATTGAATCTATCGATTGCTTAGGGTAGTATACTCATTTTCACTATATTGATTCTTCTGGTCCATGAACACGATATATTTCTCCATCTATTTGTATCCTCTTTGATTTCTTTCATCAGTGTTTTATAGCTTTCTATATATAGGTCTTTTGTTTCTTTAGGTACATTTATTCCTAAGTATTTTATTCTTTTCATTGCAATGGTGAATGGAATTGTTTCCTTAATTACTCTTTCTGTTTTCTTGTTCATGTATAGGAATGCAAGGGATTTCTGTGTGTTGATTTTATATCCTGAAACTTTACTGTATTCATCGATTAGTTCTAGTAATTTTCTGGTGGCGTCTTTAGGGTTTTCTCTGTAGAGGATCATGTCATCTGCAAACAGTGAGAGTTTCACTCCTTCTTTTGAAATCTGGATTCCTTTTATTTCCTTTTCTGCTCTGATTGCTGCAGTCAAAACTTCCAAAACTATGTGACTAGTAGTAGTGAGATTGGGGACCCTTGTCTTGTTTCTGACTTTAGGGGAAACACTTTCTACTTTTCACCTTTGAGGATGATGTTTGCTGTGGGTGTATCACATATAGCTTTTATTATGTTGGGGTATGTCACTTTTATGCCTGCTTTCTGGAGGGTTTTTATCATAAATGGATGTTGAATTTTGTCAAAGGCTTTTTCTGCATCTATTGAGATAATCATGTGTTTTTTTTTTATTTTTCAATTTGTTCATGTGGTGTATTACATTGATTGATTGGCAGATATTGAAGAATCCTTACATCCCTGGGATAAAGCCTACTTGGTTATGATGTATGATTTTTTTAATATGTTGTTGGATTCTGATTTCTAAAATTTTGTTAAGGATTTTGGCATCTATGTTCATCAGTGATATTGGCCTGCAGTTTTCTTTTCATGTGGCATCTTTGTCAGATATTGGTATTAGGGTGATGTTGGCATCATAGAATGAGTTTGGAAGTTTACCTTCCTCTGCAATTTTCTGGAAGAGTTTGAGTAAGATAGGTGTCAGCTCTTCTCTAAATTTTTGGTAGAATCAACTGTGAAGCTGTCTGGTTCTGGGCTCTTGTTTTTTGGAAGATTTCTGATTACAGTTTCAATTCCCGTGCTTGTGATGTGTCTGTTAAGATTTTCTATTTTTTCCTGGTTCAGTTTTGGAAAGTTGTTCTTTTCTAAGAATTTGTCCATTTCTTCCAAGTTGTCCATTTTATTGGCATATAGTTGCTGATAGTAGTCTCTTATGATCCTTTGTATTTCTCTGTTGTCTGTTGTAATCTGTCCAGTTTCATTCCTAATTTTGTTGACTTGATTTTTTTCCCTTTGTTTCTTGATGAGTCTGCCTAATGGTTTGTCAATGTTATTTATCTTCACAAAGAACCATTTTTTGGCTCTGTTGATTTTTGCTATGGTCTCTTTTGTTTCTTTAGCATTTATTTCTGCCCTAATTTTAGTGATTTCTTTCCTTCTACTAACCCTGTGGTTCTTCATTTCTTTCTTTTCTAGTTGCTTTTTAGGTTATTTATTTGAGTTTTCTCTTGTTTTTTGAGGTAAGCCTGTGTTGCTACGAACCTTCCCCTTAGCACTGTTTTTACAGTGTCTCATAGGTTCGGGGTTGCTGTGTTTTCATTTTCATTCGTTTCTATGCATAATTTGATTTCTTTCTTTATTTCTTCATTATTCAGCAGCGTGTTGTTCAGCCTCCATATGGTGGGATTTTTAAAAGTTTTTCTCCTGTAATCGACATCTGATCTTACTGCATTGTGGTCAGAAAAGATGCTTGGGATGAGTTCAATTTTTTTTACTTTACCAAGGCTAGATTTATGGCCAAGGATGTGATCTATCCTGGAGAAGCACCCGTGTGCGCTTGAGAAAAAGGTGAAATTCATTATTTAGGGGTGAAATCTCCTATAGATATCAATAAGGTCTAACTGGTGTATTGTATCATTTAAAGTTTGTGTTTCCTTCTTAAGTTTCTGTTCAGTTGATCTATCCAAAGGTGTGAGTGGGGTATGAAAGTCTCCCACTGTTATTGTCTTATTGTTATTTTTCCCTTTCATACTTGTTAGCAGTTGTCTTAAATATGGTGGTACACCTATGTTGGGTGCATATATATTTATAATTGCTGTATCTTCTTCTTGGATTGATCCTTTAATCATTATGTAGTGTCCATCTTTGTCTCTTTTCAAAACCTTTGTTTTAAAGTCTACTTTATCTAATATGAGTATTGCCACTCCTGCTTTCTTTTGGTCTCTATTTGCATGGAATATCTTTTTCCAGCCATTCACATTCAGCCTGTATGTGTTCCTTGTTTCAAGGTGGGTCTCTTGTAGACAACATATATAGGGGTCTTGTTTTTGTATCCACTCAGCCAGTCTTTGTCTTTTGGCTGGGGCATTCAACCCATTTACATTTAAGGTAATTATTGATAAGTGTGATCCCGTTGTCATTTACTTTGTTGTTTTGGGTTCAAGTTTATACCCCTTTTCTGTGTTTCCTGTCTAGAGAAGATCCTTTAGCCTTTGTTGAAGAGCTGGTTTGGTAGTGCTGAATTCTCTCAGCTTTTGCCTGTCTGTAAAGCTTTTGATTTCTCCTTCATACTTGAATGAGATCCTTGCTAGCATCGTAATCTGGGTTGTAAGTTTTTCTCTTTCATCACTTTAAGTATGTCCTGCCATTCCCTTCTGGCCTGAAGAATTTCTATTGCAAGATCAGCTGTGATCCTTATGGGAATCCCCTTGTGTGTTATTTGTTGTTTTCCCCTTGCTGCTTGTAATATTTGTTCTTTGTGTTTGATCTTTGTGAATTTGATTCATATGTGTCTTGGGGTGTTTTGCCTTGGGTTTATCCTGTTTGGGACTCTCTGGGTTTCTTGGACTTGGGTGGCTATTTCCTTCCCCATTTTAGGAAAGTTTTCAACTATTATCTCCTCAAGTATTTTCTCATGACCTTTCTTTTTGTCTTCTTCTTCTGGGACTCCTATGATTTGAATGTTGTGGCATTCGACATTGTCCCAGAGGTCTCTGAGGTTGTCCTCATTTCTTTTGATTCTTTTCTTGTCTTTTTTCCTCTCTGTTTCATTTATTTCCACCTTTCTACCTTCCAACTCACTTATCCTATCTTCTGCCTCCATTATTCTCTCATTGATTTCCTCCAGACCGCTTTTGATCTCAGTTATTGCATTATTTGTCGACTCTTTTTTTTTATTTTTCTAGGTCCTTGTTAAACATTTCTTGCATCTTCTCCATCATTGTCTCCAGACTATGTATCTGCAACTCCATTTTGTTTTCAAGATTTTGGATCATTTTTACTATCATTATTCTGAATTCTTTTTCAGGTAGACCCCTATCTCCTCATTTTTTGTGTGGTTTGGTGGGCATTTTTCATCTTCCATTACCTGCTGAATATTTCTATGCCTTTTCATCTTTTCATGCTACCTGGGACCTTTTCCCGGTTGGAGCTCCAGATGTGCTGTGTCACGAGACTTCTGAAATCTGCTTACATCTGGACGTTCATCAAAATTGAAATTTGATCCTCTGCTCTATTTTTCTCTCTCTTTTTTAAAATGTTAGTGTATGGCAAGTAAGTTAGATAATTCTCTATTAAATGGTTGTATTATTTTTTTATTGTTTTTGCCATACAATGTCATGATATCACCATGGGTTTACATATGCTTCCCTTCCAGAACCCCCCTCCCTCCTCCCTCCCCCCCGGGAAATCTCGTTGCACCAGCCCCGAGCATCAATCCTGGGCTGGCGATTGATTAGACATATGATAATTAACTTGTTTCAGTGCCCTTCTCCCATATCATCCCACCCTTACCCTCATCCACAAAGTCCACAAGTCTATTCTTTACATCTGTGTTCCTTTTGCTGTCTCGCATGTTGGGTTCTCATTACCGTCTTTCTAAATTCCATATATATGTGTTAATATACTGTATTGTTGTTTTTGCTTCTGGCTTACTTCACTCTGGATAATGGGCTCCAGTTTCGTCCATCTGAGTAGAATTGCTTCAAATGATTTTTTTTTTTAATGCTGAGTAATATTCCATTGTGTATATGTACCACAGCTTTCTTATCCATTCGGAAGCAACCTAGATGCCCATCAACTGACGAATGGATAAGAAAGCTGTGGTACATATACACAATATTTGTATTATTTATTTGTGCATATCAAGTGGCTTATTTTCCTATCAGATCCTTTGAACCTGAGATGAAAATGAAAACTTCCGACAAAACAACTATGGTAAAGGAACTTACAAGGAATGTTTGTCACTTCTGGGATACCAAGGAGATGTATTTTCTTAGTCCATTTCTTAGGTTTCTTGACCTCCATTTAATCCTTTTATACTCTTTATGAAGATTTTGTAGTATTTCTTTCATCTATCATCTAGGTCATATATTCTCCCTCCATTTGCGTCTCAGCTATTTAAAATTCCTTTACTCATCTGTTCCAGTGGTTAAGATGTTCAGTACTAGAAAGCTTATTTGCCTTTTGATAATTAGCTATTTATTACTCATGTTTTATATATCTTGTCATCTATTTAAATATGTTAAGTACATTTTTTGTACTTTGTATCTGATCATGAGTCTTTACAGGTTTCCATCTTGGTTTATTATTTATGTTGATGCTGTCATTGTGGAGGGGAAGTTGTATTTGTTTAGGGGGGCTTTAATTGTAGGAACATTTGAAGATGCCTTAATTAGGGTTAAGCTCCTCTAGATGTAATTAGATTTGCATTTTCCATATATATGAGTTTGCAAACAGAAATTACCTGGACCATGCTGATGATATTAATTTGAATACCAAAGCTACATCAGGGCAGTCTTTGGTTAGAAACTCTTTAGGCAACATTTTATTCCTCACCCATGGCTAAGGACAAAAATTAGAATTTTCCTAGGTCCTTCCTTTCTTATGAGAAAGAAAGTCCAGTTTTTCACTATGGATGTAGTCAATTAGAATTATGTGTGTGTCTCAGCTGTCTATTGATTTGAGCCACTTTTCAAGCACATCTGAGTGTTTAAAACACTGCTTAGCATAACTTTGTATATTACAATTTATAATGGGAAGGTTTCAAATATTTTGACACAAAGTTTCCAAATGTGAAATGTAAATATCCCTTAAAAATAAACCATCCTAAGAGTACTCAGTGATTATCACCTGATACCTAAGCTACACTGCAAAGTTCCAGGCAACCTTCACACACATACCTGGTGCTGAAAGGGGCCTCTTTGCTTGTGGAGCAGTCCAGCAGGACAGACCGACCTTTTCCATGGTAGCCCTATGTCCTCACACAGCAAAGCAGAAGGACATTCCTTCTTAAAACGTAGCCCTCTAATTGGCACAATATAATTTCCACCATATTTTACTCATTGCTCAAAATAATCACAGGCTTCATCATCTCAAGAGGAGGGGCAAACAGACAGGACCTCTCATTGGAAGGAGTACTCAGGGATGAGCTATGCTACTGAATCTAATAGCCACTGAAATCAAAGACAAGCTTCTTGAGATGTTTTTAGGTGCCATACACAGGGTATGGCCATAGGAATAAGTGTTTTGTTCACTGTACTCTGGTGATTGTCTTAGGATTGATTTGCTCTTTACTTACCACTAGGAGAGAGGCACCTACTATTGAGTTGGAATCCTATACTGCATGCCGCAGCTTTCACTCTAAAGTGGACTGAAATTTCTAACCATTATAGACATCCTCTCCCACTTGTAGGGCCATGTATACAGACAAAGAAACACACAGGTAGACAGCAAAGAAAATGTAAGTACAGATTTCTTGGTGAAAGGAACTCAGGAAAACCTGGTCTGAAAATCTAACTTTTCTGAGTCATGGACACAGAGTTTGCTCATATACCTCATGGTCCTCTTCTCTGTGGGTCCTCCAACACCTGACATTATAGCTGTAATGCAACCTTCTCAATTGTGAAAAGTGCATATCCACAGAGTCACAAATGGGGCAGGTTTGAGGAAGACATTTAGGGAGAAGCAAAAGCATAAGAAGATGTCCTTGCATGATACTGGAGTGTGGGTAAATCAAATACTTCATTACACATTCTTCACTTGAATTAATTTCCAAATAGAAAATTGAGATCATCAATGGTCATTCTTTTATATCGAGATATTTCCTATCAAGCAGGTTCATCAAGAGAAGCATGGCTTCTGTTATCCTCTGATATAATCACTCAAAGGCAAAACCATGCCTAATGGATCCGACACTGAAGTGAGATTCGGGGAATCACCTGGATCCTGGTGCTGGTTCTACTTCAGTAGCTATGTGGCTCTGGGTAATGCCCTTCACCTACCAGAATATGGTAAAGGACTCTGATTTTTCAGACGGATATGTTACACAAGCCAGGCTATTTACTTCAACAAGCACAGTAACCTTATAACAATATAACTTGAAACAAATTTCTCTCAGGTGCATGACAAAATACCTGCTCAAGCATCAGGCCAACCACGCTATACGATTTCTGCTTCTCTTCACTTCTCAAAGACTGATGAATTTCACAATGCCTCTGTATAGAGGAATACTGCAGTTATTTCTGTAATAGTTTGGACTGAATGAGTTTCCGCTCTCGTCTGTGTTACAATAAATTCTATCATACAGATTACGTTGAAAATAAGTTGAACTGTTTCCCTAGGGTTTAAACTTGCAGTTTGTCATTTAAGCAGAAAACCCTTGTCCTAACTTGTATTCGCAATAGCCAACACCATCAGACCATGATAATTCATTAGATGTCTGTTTTCTTCAATTACCCTCTGAAGTGAACAACTGTATCTGCTCATTTCCCCTCTTGGTCTTCAACATTGAACCCCATTTTCCCTCCCTCCTTCCTAGGTGTCAAGTGTCATTTACCCATGCACTTCTGTCCTCATGGCCTACATGGTGCAGTTGTAAAGTTGGTTTCCTAATGCCTGTATTTGATTATTGGATTCACTTAGTGTAAAACACACCTAGCCCAATAAAAATATGCTAGTGTGTTAGGTTTCTTAACAGGAATTCACACATAATAGCAACAGAAAAGAAATGCTTGGAAAAATATTTGTATGTCATATGGGTAAACATGGGGATATTGAAAGCAACAACAATGAACACAATAGAAATGAAATAATTGTGTGAAATACTGTCTCTTTCCTATGGGTCTAGAGTTCCCTTTTCAAAAACGCAATGGCTCTGAAATGAGCTTTTCATTTCCAAAATTATATTCAGGTTGTCTACGATCATCTCAAGTTCCCATCTAGAGATGTTTTCTTGCCATTGCTTTGGTGGAAGATTTTCCTGGCCTCCTTGGGAAAGATAGTCTTTTTAAAAAATTCTCTCATAAGATTTCTCTAATTTTCCACAAAATACTGAATAATGTTCTTGACAATGAGGCTCATTTATCTTAAATATTTACTGCATTGACCCAAGAGAGCCCTGGAGGTATAACAACCCATCAGAATTCTTCCATACTGGACCGAAAAATACAGACCTTCATTGCCTGTTTTGGAAAAAGTACCATCCACTTCATACCTGTACCACTAAGGGAGGCTCTCTCTAGTATCTTGCCCCAGGACCTCAATTCTTTTTCTTTATCTCACGAGGCTCTGCCAGTTTAAAGAAAGTCTTCGTTTTTTTTCTGTCCTGTAGAGCCTTGTCCCTTTCCTGAAGGGCTCAGGAAAAGTTTGATTTCGTGGATTATCAGGATTTTATCTCAATGTTTGGCTGAGAGTGGTGTACTTTAGAAGCTCTTATATCCTACACAATAGGAAATAATCACAACTGTAGGTGTAAAGAATACTTGTAACAATTGAAAATGACAGACTATCTTCTCACTCACAGAGAGAAAAAGAAATAAAATAGTAAAACGAAATTACTGAACATTCACAGAAATGTGAAAATGACTGTGGTGGGGCCACCTTGTTTCTCATAAGTGGCCACCAGTGTTCTTTAAATAATATGGAAGGGGCAGGAGGTACGCCCACAATTAGTTCAAAAGGCATATCTCCTAAGGTTTGATTTTGTGCCTCTAACATTAATGAATCTCTGCCATAAACACTCATATGGGATCATATTTGGAGATAGAATATTTACCAAGTAATCAAGTTAAAATATGTTCATTAGAGTAGGTCTTGATCCAAATGAGTTATACCCATACAAAAAGGGAAAATCAGACAGATACATACATACAGAGGAGAAAATGTGGGGAGGTATAGGGAGATTTCAGCTATTTACAAGACAAGGAAAGTGGCCAGGAACGGAGGCCCCTTATGCATTCACACCTTGCATAAGATCCAACTCAGAAGAAACCTTGATTTGGACTTAGAACCTCCACAAGTATGAGACAATAAATGGATGTTGTTGAAGTGACCCAATCACTAGCATTGTGTTCAGAAGCTCTAGAATACTTGAACACATTGAAAATAATAGTCGCTCAGTCATGTGCAACTCTTTGTGACTCCATGGACTGTAGCCTGCCTCACTCTTCTGTCCATGGAATTTCCTAATCAAGGACACTGGAGTGGGATTCCATTTCCTACTCCAGGGGATCTTCCGGACCCAGGGATTGAACCTGAGCTTCCTGCATTGCAAGTGGATTCTTTACTATTTGGCCATTTTCTAATACTTATATAATATTTAAATGATCTTAACTAGTTTTATAAAATGAACAATAAAGTAGATAAACAATCATACCTGTTACTCTACTGTCCCCAGACCCGAACACCCCAGGAAGATAGTTATTGGTTCAGTCAGGAAAACCTCACTGTAGAGTGGCTCAGTGACAGTGGCTACCAGATAAGAGTCCCTCCTTGGCTGACACGGAGTTAGCATGAACTTTTTAGCTTCTCTGACTGAATGCCCTCCCCATCCCTATGATGTTAAGCTGAAAATCATGAAGGTTTTCCACTTCAAAAACAAGAGAATAAGGGCTGGAAAAGAACGACGTTAAATCAACTGAATGAGTTAGGGTAGAAACTTGTGATTCTAGGCAGGGTGAAATGAGTTTTATTCCTGGATTTTTTGTTGCACTTAACTTCTGTGCTATGTTGGAATCCTCTTTTTCAGTGAGTCCACAAACAATGGTGATGTTGAGAAGGTTTCTGAGTGGGATGCCTATCCTATCAACACCGTCATCAGTGAGTTGAGACTTGCAATTGTTAATTCAGCCATGAAGCCAATTCCCTTAGTTTGCCTTTACAATAAACCACAACATTGCAAGGTGATTGCTCACTAGGCTCTCTTATTTCCTCAACCATTAACTGAAGTGAATAGTTACTAGTGTTACTTCCCCTTCCAATCTTCAACATCAAACTCTGCTTTTCCCTTCTCCATCCTAGATTTTCTATGTGTCAGAGACCTATGAGGTCCCAGTTATCTCTTCAAAACCCAATTGTTTTGTATCTTTAATGTTTCTTTACCTGATGTGTTCATTTAATTTCTGAATTTACAAATGTGAAAGAAACACAGGTCATTAAAATATCTAATGGATTCTGTTTCTTAAAATGACTTCCTCCATAACACATGTATTATATTTAGGTCTTTAGCCCATTTTGAGTTTATTGTTGTATATGCAGTTAGAGAATGTTCTAATTTTGCTTTACTGCATGTAGCTATCCAATTATCCCAGCACCATTTATTGAAGAGACTAGTCTTCTCTCCATTGTACAATCTGGCCTTTTTTATCGTAGATTAATCTACCATGAGCACATAGGTTTATTTCTCGTCTCTCTCTTCTGTTCTGCGTGTCTGTTTTGGTGCCAGTGCTACACTGATTGAATTAATGTAGTTTTCTGATATAGTTGGAAGTCAGGGAACCTGATTCCTCCAGTTCTGGTCTTGGGAGACAACAAAAGGAACGCAGATGTATAGAATAGACTTGTGGACTTTGTGGATGAGGGTAAGGGTGGGATGAGATGGGAGAAGGGCATTGAAGCATGTTAATTGTCATGTGTCTAATCAATCGCCAGCCCAGGATTGATGCTCGGGACTGGTGCAGCGAGATTTCCCGGGGGGGAGGGAGGAGGGAGGGGGGACCCGGAGGGGAAGCATATGTAAACCCATGGTGATATCATGACAATGTATGGCAAAAACAATAATAAAAAAAAAAAGAGTGTTTTGGCGATTCAGGGTCTTTCATCTTTCCATGCAAAATTTAAAATCGTCTGTTCTAGTTTTGTGGAAAACGCCCTGGTATTTTCATATCAATTGCATTCAGTATGTGGATTGCCTTGGAGAGCATGTTTGTTTTAACACTATCGATTCTTCCAATCCATAAACAAGATAGATCTTTCCCTATGCTTGTATTACCTTCCATTTCTTTGATCAGGGTGTTATTTTTTGTAAGTACAGGTCTTTCACCACCTTAGGTACGTTTATTCCTAGGTGTTTTATTTCTCTCTGGTTTTATTCGTTTTCTCTGGCCCTGGTGGCTTTTCAGCAAATAAGAGTGATCATGCTTTGAGAGATGACCACTATAAATCATTAATCAATTCCAGTATGTGTGGCATTTGGGGGGTCTAAATAATGCTTAAGAAAACAATTTAACATTTCCAAAATGTTAAATATTTTTGGTGTGTATGTGTAAGCGTTCCTATTTCTGTTTGTGTTCTGTATCTGGAGAATGGGATTTTGTCAGTCTCTTCATACTGATCATTGGCTTTGATAAGTTTTGGAGATAATAGCTGGTCAATTAATTCCTATGATTGTCAGGAGCCCTCTGCTGAGGAAGCCAGGACATTCTGCTCATGCCACTGTAGGTCAATCAGGAGAAGATTCTGTGTTGGAGGAAAATGTCCACCGAGTGACCCGAGTCACTCTGATGCCTGAAAGAGCTTGAGTTATGGAGGTCATCACAGACTCTCAGGAAGCCCTAACTGTTTCAACTTAGGTGACTTTGGTTACATCTTTCAAACTTCTCAGGCCATCAATAGTATACATAAATCAGCTGAGGTGAATGGATGACTGTTTCCTACATGGGGCAGAGTTCAAAGATTTTTCTGGTGGAGGTCATGGAAAGTTAAAAGATGCCACTGAGTTTGGCCGACTAAGGGTTAAATGTCTGGGAGGGGCGGGGCAGGAGTTGGGAGGTGGGGCATCCTGTGTCACGTGACATGAACTGCCATAGTGACAGGCCCTGCCTTTCATTTCATCCAATCATAATGGACAGTGTCTGTGACGTCAGGGAATGTAGGGCTTATAAACTCAGCCACCGGCCTTCAACCACCGCCTTCGTCTTCCAGCTGAGTCATGGAGAGTGGTGGCTCCGGTGTGGCTGAACCATCCTCTGACACCACTGAGGGTGACCTCACCATCAAAGAAATTGGAACCTCTGAGACTGAGCCGTCTAACGTGGAGATCTCCGCAACAGAGCCCACCAAAGCAGAGTCTTCCGATGCTGCACCATACAAGGCAACGAGGAAGACCGCTAAGGGCGGCCGTCGCCGCCGCCGCCGTCGTCCAGCTAAGTTTCCCAGCTTCGCCATCTATTTCTCCAGGGTGCTGAGGCAAGTCCACCCAGGCGTCAGCCTCTCCCGTGTGACCGTGAACGTGATGGATTCCTTCGTGAAGGATATGTTTGAGCAGATCGCCGAAGAGGCCGGGCGCCTGGTCCGCTCCAGGAAGCAGCGAACCATGACACCTGAGGACATCCTGACAGCAGTGCATCTCCTGTTGCTTCGGGAGATCTGCATGTATGCCACATTTGCGGCTACCAGATCGCTCACCAGATTTCACAGCTGCAGATGAACTGCCTCAGGACCGCCTGAACATCGCAAACTGGACTTTTTCTCTCTCACTTGGCGAGAAAAGACCTGTAGCGATGAAGAGGCGCATCCACTGTGGGTTCCCTCTTTAAATCATTTCTGCCCCAGTGAAAACAATAAAAACTTCATTAACTCTGCTTCAGTATGTGTCGGTTGTGTCATTTGTTCGATGGAACATAGTGTACTTTTTTCTTAACGGATGACAACTTGTCACTTTCTTAAATGGTTATTTCTATTTGTGGTTTCGCAGCGATTTTAGGGATCTTTGTGGTCAAAATGTTTTCCCTAAAAGTTTCATTGGCCTTTTTCATTTTCATTCTCCCACCTATATTTAGGTAGCATCCAGAGATTTTTATGTGGGGTATAGCAACCGATAAAGAATGGTGTGATCTTCCTGGGTGGCTCAGCAGTCAAGAATCCGCCTGCAATGCAGGAGTCGCAGGAGAGGTAGGTTCTATCCCTGAATCATAAAGATCCCCTGGAGGAGGGCATGGAAACCCTCCAGTATTCTTTCCAAGAGAATCCCATGGACAGAGGAGCCTGGTGGGCTACAGTCCATTGGGTCTGCGAAGAGTCGGGCACCACTGAAGGGAGGTAGCACGCATGCGCACAAAGACCAGGGTGTGTGTGTATGTGTGCTCAGTCACTCAGTCATGTCTGACTGTTTCTGACCCGATGGACAGGAGCCCACCAGGCTCCTCTCTCCATGAAATTTTCCCAGCAAGAATACTGAACTGGGCTGCCATTTCCTACTCCAGGGGATCTTTCTGACCATGGGATGGAAGCCGAGTCTCTCTCCTCTCCTGCATTGGCAGGCGGATTCTTTACCACCACACCAGCAGTAGCAGATATAAAAATCACACTTATCCAGTCTATTTCTTCAATCCCAATTCACTTCCATGTGTAAAATAGGACTCAAACACAGTGTAAACTAAGAAAATTCTAAATTTCTGGAATCAAGCCACCCTATCTTCTGAAATTACCTTTCCCAGATTTCTCTGATCCTATTTTTTTGTTTGCAACCCAGAGCATTTTGCTTTTCTAAAAAAGAAAGTCCTGACTGAATTGGAAACTTGGAGGGATGACAGGTTATTCCAGTGACAGCGAATGTAGCCACAGTCTCCACAGTAGCAGCCAGTGAGGGACTGGGAGCCCATGAGCCAAAGCCATTGGCCAGACGTATGGTGGAATGAGGAGGGCTGAACAAATAACAACTTTTCGGTGACACTCAGCCCAGAGATGGAGCGGGAAGGTGGGGTGTTAGTTTCCCTGATGTTTTCCCATTAAAGCACCTCCTTTTAACTATGGCGATTCAAGTAAAGGCATCCATTTTGGGGGGATTCCCAGGTGGCGCTAGTGGTAAAGAAACTGCCTTCTTATGTGGGAAACGTAAGAGCCGTGGATTCAACCCCTGGATTGGGAAGATGCCCTGGAGAAAGGCATGGCAACCCACTCCAGTATTCTTGCTGGAAAACCCCGTGGACAGAGGAGCCTAGCGGGCAACATTCCGTAGGGTCTCAAAGAGTTGGACACGACTGAAGCGGCTTAGCACACACGCATCCATTTCTTGGGTCTTCCCAAGTGGTGCCGGTAGTAAAGAACCCATCTGCAATGCAGGAGACACAGGAGATCCAGGTTCTATCCCTAGGTGGAGAAGGTTCCCTGGAGGAGGGCATGGAAACCCACTCCAGTACTCTTTCCTGGATAATTCCCAGGGACAGAGGAGCCTGGTGGGCCAAAGTTCATAGGGTCGCAAAGAGTCGGACACAACTGAAGAGATTTAGCGTACATGCATGCGTCCATTTCTTGTTGTGGGACATGTCTCTAGCGCCTTGCATCAAAATAAGAAGGAGGAGGATGTTCAGCAATTAGGAGAAATAAGATGACTCCTTCTTCTAC
>ML661939.1:0-27382 GCA_007570785.1 Antilocapra americana
ATGGGTAGGGAAACCCATATACTGCGTATGGTGTCATACCTATGTTGGATATGATATGCATACATGCAATGTGTGTGATATCATCGAGAGAGTGATTGTGATGATGCATTCGAGTGTTGGGGCCCAGCCGGCTGACGTGATCAGCCAGAGCCATTACGGTCGTAACACTCCAAGCCTGCTGCCACATAAGGCGCTGATTACGTGCCAGCTATACATTCGGCTGGCAAATCACCAAAAGGATCATGCGGCGAGCATATATCCGACAGGCCATTCACCCACAAGACAGGTATTCCTTGCATGCCTGTCAGAACTCCCCCCTCCCTTTTCCCACTCCCTCCAATCCTCCCCATATATAATCGCCTTGCATTCAATAAAGTTTTGCAGGTTGATCAGAACCTTTGTCTTTCTGCCATTCTTCCCGCCTCTTATCCCACCCCCCTTTCATCCGTTTTCAGGTGGATTCGGAGCTCACGTTGATTGCTCTGCAGGCCAGAACGACTGCCCTCAGCTAGCGGCCGAAGGAAATGGTGCCCAACGTGGTGCCCGAAAACCGCTTGGACAGACCTCCGTCCCCGTTGACCAGTCCCAGAAAGAAGCACCACGATTACCCGCTCTTGAGACGACTCCGGAGAGAGTCCCACACCTTGACGGCGGCCTTCTGTCAGGTAAGAATTAATCATGGGACAAGCATGTTCGAAAGATGATGTTTTTATTAGCCAGCTTAAAAAATCCCTCAAGGAGCGAAGAATTCGGGTTCGTAAAAAAGATTTAGTTTCGTTTTTTCATTTTATTTTTAAGACCTGCCCCTGGTTCCCTCAAGAGGGTACTATCGACACTCGTATGTGGAATCGTGTCGGAGATTGCCTTAATGACTATTATCGTGTCTTTGATCCCCAAACTGTGCCTATCACCACCTTTAACTACTACAATCTTATAAAAGATATTCTCACTAACCAGGGCCATACGCCAGACATTCAGCACCTTTGTCAGGAAGGACAAAGAATCCTTTCCCGCCACTCCCGTCCCCCCTCTAGAGCACCCTCTACCCAAGATCTTATACAAAGCGACCCCATACACCCAAATAACTCCAGCGCCACTACAGTTACTCGCCCCCCCCTCACAGGCCCTCTCAAAATGTCCCTCGATTTCTATCAATATTGAGACAAATCCAAATCCTACTGCTATATACCCTGATCTTAAAGACCTAAAAGGAATAACCAGCACGGACACAGATGATCAGCTGCCCCCTGCTGACCGAGCTAATCTAGAAGATGAGGCAGCCCACTATAACGGCCCTGACTGGCCTCCCTCCTCCTCTGCCCCTGCCGTTCCCGCCACAGCCGCCGTTTTAAATAAGCCCGCGCTTAATGCCTCTCCACCGCCACCCGCTTCCGCGCCTCCGCCCTGTTCAGCCGCCATCTTGCACAGCTCTGCACACCCGCCATTTGTGCCACCGCCATATTTTCCCACAAACCCAGTTACGCCCACTGCTCCCAACACAGCCCGCCTTTCAGCTCCTATTCTGCATAACACTGAGCCACCACCCATCAACCAAACTCCCCTCCCCCAAACAACTTCCCTTCAAGAAGCCCTGATTTTCATCCGAGATGTTAAAGCGGTAGCCAAAGAACTCGCCGATCTGACTGTCTCCACCCCCCAAGAGCACTTAGCCTTTCCAGTAACTAGGAGCCTGGCTCAGCCTCCGCCTCGTGAGGCGACAGACTCTAAAAGACTTGAACCCAGTGCTCACGACCCCCCAGTTAGTGATCATGATGAAGAAGAGTCAGAAAACTTGGCTTCTGACGATGATGAGCCCCCGGTCCCACCATCCCCCCATACTTACAAAAAGCTCAGCTTAAAAACTCTAGAAAAGATGAAAGCGGCAGTGGCCAACTACGGCCCCACTGCCCCCTTCACTGTTGTACTTATTGAAAAGTTTAGGGATCGATGGCTTACACCCAATGATTGGTTGTTCCTAGCCAAGGCTGCCCTAAGCTTCGGTGATTTTATACTCTGGAAAAGTGAATATGAAGAGGCTTCCAAACAGTTTGTTGAACACAATTCGCGTAAGCCCTCCTCAAAAGGTTGGACTCTAAAAAGTTCTTTGGCTCTGACCCCTACCAACATAAGGAAAAACAGCCTCAATTTCCCCCCAGGTTACTAACACAAATTCAGTCAGCAGGTGTTAAAGCATGGAAACCCCTTCCCCAGAAAGGCGCTGCCACCACCTCCCTTGCAAAGATCAGACAGGGCCATGATGAGCCAAACAGTGATTTCATTAGTCGCTTACAAAAACTGGCCGAACGGCTTTTTGGCTCTGTAGAAAGCGAAAGCGCCTTCCTTAAACACCTCACTTTCGAACAATAGACATTTTGACAGCCACCCACCGGGAGCTTAACATCTCTAAGCCCAGTCTAGCCCAAGACTGCTGGCTATGTCTCAGCCAAGGCACGCCCATGCCCCTGGGTGTCTCCGTTAATACATCAGACCTCAACACTATTGACCAAAACTGCACTCTCGGCCTGCACTTCAGGGTCCCTCCTACACTGTTTTCACTCTCCCCCTGCATCTACAAACACACGCGCAATGATTCCACAGATATCCCCGTTGGTTTCGCTGGCTTTACGAATTGTAGCTCTGTGTTTAACTATAACTCTAGCTACACCACCCTCCTATGCCCCGGACCAGGAAAGACATTCGTTTGTGGAAACAATCAAGCCTATACCGCCCTACCCCCCTCATGGACAGGGCTGTGCGCCCTAGCCACCCTGCTGCCGGACATAGATATCATTCCAGGAAATGAGCCCATTCCCGTTCCCGCTTTTGACCACCTTGCGTGACGGCACAAAAGAGCCCTAGCCATTAACCCCTTGCTTACTGGGTTAGGAATCTCTGGAGCGATAGCTACGGGATCTGCAGGCCTAGGATATGCAGTTGATTCATACTCACAGCTCTCTAAGCAGCTCTTTGATGATGTCCAGGCCATATCCAGCACCATTAGTGATATCCAAGATCAACTAGACTCACTAGCAGAAGTAGTCCTTCAAAACAGACGAGGCTTAGATCTTCTCACCGCAGAACAGGGAGGTATCTGCCTTGCCTTACAGTAACGCTGCTGCTTCTACACCAACAAATCCGGCATTGTCTGAGATAAAATAAAAAGGCTACAAGAAGATCTAGGAAAAAGAAGGAAAACGCTAATAGAGAATCCCTTTCTGACAGGCCTTAATGGACTACTCCCCTATCTCCTTTCCCTTCTTGGGCCCCTGATCACTGTCCTCCTGCTTCTCACCTTTGCCCCCTGAGTTCTGAGGCGTGTCACGACACTTGTCAAAGAACAGCTTAGCGACATACTAGGGAGACCCATCCAGATCCACTATCACCAGTTAGAAATGCTCGACCATGAAAATTATCAAGGCCCTCTCCCACGGGAGCTGCATGATTTTCGAGAGTCTGCATTGCGGCCCAGTTGCTGCAATGGACACCGCTAGGTGCGCGACAAAGTACCGCAAGGAGGGGCCTCCACCAAAGAGGCCACTCTCGAGCCTCCTGCGAGGTAAGCCAGCTTGCAAGGAGGTTGACACCAAAATCCTCCCCTCCAAAAAAGGGTGTCCATTAAGCTCTACGCAGAGCTCAGGAGGAGCTTGGCCACTGTCTCCTCTAGCCAGTCAATGTTCAAACAAAACCAGACTCCTCGCCTTACAAAACAAAAAGGGAGGAGATTTTGGGGCCTGGCCAGCTGAAGCGATCAGTCAGAGCCATTACGGTCGGAACACTCCAAGCCTGCTGCCATATAAGGCGCTGATTATGTGCCAGCTATACATTCGAATGGCCAATCACCAAAAGGATCACGCGGCGAACATATATCCGAGAGGCCAATCGCCCACAAGACACATATTCGTTACATGCCCTTCAGAACTCCCCCCTCCCTTTTCCCACTCACTCCCCTCCTTCACATATATAATCGCCTTGCGGTCAATAAAGTTTTGCAGCTTGATCAGAACCTTTGTCTTGCTGCCTTTCTTCGCTCCACTTGTCCCACCCTCTTTCATCCGTTTTCAGGTGGATTCGGAGCTCACGTTGATTGCTCTGTGGGCCAGAGTGACTGCGCCCATCTAGTGGCCGGAGCAGTCGAGTGGGTGCAATGTCAAACATACTGTGATTTAATGTCATAAATAGTGAATGTGATGTCGAGTCTAGTGCATGTGATGTCATACATATGCCCAGTGTGATGACACAGGTATGGGATGTGCTGTTATTTGTATAGAAGATGTGATGTCATATACAGTTGATGGGGCTTCACATATAGTGGGTGTGATGGCATGAGTACAGTGCAAGTGATGTCATAAATACAGTGGTGTGATGTGAGAATGAGTGGATATGATGTCATAAAGAGCCCATATGATGGCATAAATACATTGGGCAGGAAGTCAGACATATGGTACTTGTCATCTAACCTGTAAAGTGAGTTGGGTGGCTCAGATTGATGTAGTATCACAAGTACAGGAGATGTGATTTCATATAGATTTGATGTGACTTCATATACATTGGGGGTGACGTCATGAGTACATTGGATGTGATGTCATAAATGTAGCGGTGTGACGTCATAAAGAGGGGATGTATTGGCATATAGAGCACGGATGACATCATACACATAGAGGGTGTGATGTCATACGTATAGCGGTTTTGATGAAAGGATACAGTGGTGATCATGTCAGATAGAGTGCGTGTGATGTCAGATAGAGTGGTTGTGCTGTCATCCCCACAGGGCTCCTGATGTCTCATTAGTGGATATAACGTCATAGACATAGTGAGTGTGATGTCACAGATAAATTGCCTGTGATTTCACATGCAGCGTGGATGTGATGTCATAAAGTGGATGAGACATCATATAGAGTGGGTGTGACGTCATGATTACAGTGGATGTGATGTCACACCGTGGACATGGAGTCCTAAGAGTGGGTGTGATATCATGGATACACCTGATTTGATGTTTGAAACACTGGGGTGTGATGTCATAAAGCGGGGATATGATGTCATAGAGAGCAGATGATGTAACACAGGTATTGGGTGTCATGGGCATAGAGTGGGTGTGATATCCTCTGTACAGTGGGTGGAATGACACTGATACAGTGGAAGCGATGACAGATATAGTGTGTGTGTTATCCAAGAGAATGGGTAGGGAAACCCATATACTGCATATGATGTCATAAATATATTGGATATGATATGCATACATGCAATGTGTGTGATATCATCGAGAGAGTGGTTGCAATGATGCAGTCGAGTGGGTGAAATGTCATAAATACTGCGGTTTAATGTCATAAATAGTGAATGTGATGTCGAGGCTAGTGCATGTGATGTAATACATATGCCCCGTGTGATGACACAGGTAATGGATGTGATGTTATTTGTATAGAAGATGTGATGTCATATACAGTTGATAGGACTTCACATATAGTGGGTGTGATGGCATGAATAGAGTGCAAGTGATGTCATAAATTCAGTGGTGTGATATGAGAAAGAGTGAATATGATGTCATAAAGAACCCATATGACAGCATAGATACATTGGGCACGAAGTCATATATAAGGTACTTGTCATCTAAACTGTACAGTGGGTTGGATGGCTCAGATTGATGCAGGATCACAAGTACGGAAGATGTAATTTCACATAGCTTTGATGTGACTTCATATACATTGGGGGTGACGTCATGAGTACATTGGATGTGCTGTCAAAAATATAGCGGTGTGACGTCATAAAGAGGAGAATAGATGGCATATAGAGTATGTATATGATGTCATACGTATATTGGTTTTGATGAAAGGATACAGTGGAGATCATGTCAGATAGAGTGGGTGTGATGTCAGATAGAGTGGTTTTGCTGTCATCCCCACAGGACTCCTGATGTCTCATTAGTGAATATAACGTCATAGACATAGTGAGTGTGATGCCACAGATAAATTGCCTGTGATTTCATACGCAGCTTGGATGTGGTGTCAAAAAATGGATGAGACATCATACAGAGTGGGTTTGACGTCATGATTACAGTGATGTGATGTTCTACCGTGGACATGGAGTCCTAAGAGTGAGTGGGATATCATGAAAACACATGATATGATATTTGAAACACTGTGGTGTGATGTCATATAGAGGTGATATGACGTCAGAGAGAGCATATGATGTCATACAGGTACTGGGTGAGATGGTCATAGAGTGGGTGTGATATCATCTGTACAGTGGGTGGAATGACATTGATTCAGTTGAAGCCATGTCAGATATAGTGTGGTTGAGGTCCAAGAGAATGGGTAGGGAAACCCATATACTGCATATGATGTCATACATATATTGGATATGATATGCATACATGCAATGTGTGTGATATCATCGAGAGAGTGGTTGTGATGATGCAGTCGAGTGGGTGCAATGTCATAAATATTGTGATTTAATGTCATAAATAGTGAAAGTGATGTCGAGTCTAGTGCATGTGATGTCATACATATGCCCAGTGTGATGACACAGATATGGGATGTGCTGTTGTATGTATAGAAGATGTGATGTCATATACAGTTCTTGGGACTTCACCTATAGTGGGTGTGAAGGCATGAATGCAGTGCAAGTGATGTCATAAATACTGTGGTGTGATGTGAGAATGAGTGGATATGATGTCATAAACAGCTCATATGACAGCATAGATATATTGGGCACGGTGTCATACTTAAGGTACTTGTCATCTAACCTATACAGTGGGTTTGATGGCTCAAATTGATGCATATCACAATACAGAAAATGTGATTTCATATAGCTTTGTTGTGACTTAATATACATCGGGGGTGACGTCATCAGTACATTGGATGTGATGTCATAAATATAGTGGTATGACGTCATAAACCGTAGAAGTTGTGGCATATAGAGTATGTATCACATCATACACATAGAGGGTGTGATGTCATATGTATAGTGGTTTTGATGAAAAGATACAGTGGAAATCATGTCAGATAGAGTGGGTGTGATGTCAGATAGCCTGTTCGTGTTGTCATCCACACAGGGCTCCTAACGTCTCATTAGTGGATATAACATCATAGTCATAGTGAGTGAGATGTCACAGGTAAATGGCCTGAGATTTCACATGCAGCGTGGATGTGATGTCATAAAGTGGATGAGACATCATATAGAGTGGTTGTGACGTCATGATTATAGTGGATGTGATTTCACACCCTGGACATGGAGTCCTAAGTGTGGGTGTGATATCATGAATACACCTGATTTGATGTTTGAACCATCGGAGTGTGATGTCATAAAGAGGGGATATGACGTCATAGAGAGCATATGATGTCATACATGGACTGGGTGTGATGGGCATATCGTGGGTTTATTATCATCTGTATAATGGGTGGAATGACACTGATACAGTGGAAGCGATGTCAGATATAGTGTGTGTGATTTTCAAGAGAATGGATATGGATAGCCATATACTGCATATGATGACATACATGTATTGGATATGATATGCATACATGCAATGTGTGTGATATCATCGAGAGAGTGGTTGTGATGATGCAGTCGATTGGGTGCAATGTCATAAACAGTGTGAATTAATGTCATAAATAGTGAATGTGATGTCGAGTCTAGTGCATGTGATGTGATACATAAGCCCAGTTTGATGACACAGGTAGTGGATGTGCTGTTATTTGTATAGAAGAAGTGATGTCATATACAGTTGATGGGACTTCACATATAGTGGTTGTGATGGCATGAATACAGTGCAAGTGATGTCATAAATTCAGTGGTGTGATATGAGAATGAGTGGATATGATGTCATAAAGAGCCCATATGACGGCATAGATACATTAGGCATGATGTCATAAAAAAGGTACTTGTCATCTAACCAATACAGTTTGTTTTGATGGATCAGATTGATGCAGTATCACAAGTACAGAAGATGTGATTTCATATAGCTTTGATGTGACTTCATATATATTGGGGGTGACGTCATGAGTACATTGGATGTGATGTCATAAATGTAGCAGTGTGACGTCAAAAAGAGGGGATGTGATGGCAAACAATGTACATATGACATCATACATATAGAGGGTGTGATGTCATACGTATAGTGGTTTTGATGAAAGTATACCTTGGAGATCATGTCAGATAGAGTGGTTGTGATGTCAGATAGAGTGGTTGTGCTTTCATCCCCACAGGGCTCCTGATGTCTCTTTAGTGGATATAACATCATAGACATAGTGAGTGTGATGTCACAAATAAATTGCCTGTGATTTCACACGCAGCTTGCATGTGATGTCATAAAGCGGATTAGACATCATATAGAGCGGGTGTGACATCATGATTACAGTGGATGTGATGTCATACCGTTGACATGGAGTCCTAAGAGTGCTCTGGCCGCTAGCTGGGCGCAGTCTCTCTGGCCCGCAGAGCAATCAACAGGGGTTCCAAATCCACCTGAAAATGGATGAAAGGTGTGGGACAAGAGGTGCAAAGAAGGGCAGCAAGAGAAAGGTTCTGATCACGCTGCAAACTTTATTGAGTGCAAGGCAATTATATATGGGGAGGAGGGGAGGGAGTGGGAAAAGGAAGGGGGGAGTTCTGTCGGGCATGTAGGGAATACGTGTCTTGTGGGCGATGGACCTGTCGGATATATGTTTGCCGCATGATCCTTTTGGTGATTTGCCAGCCGAATGTATAGCTAGGGGAGGGAGTTGGAAAAGGAAGGGGGGAGTTCTGATGGGCATGTAGGGAATACGTGTCTTGTGGGCGATTGGCCTGTTGGATATATGTTCACCGCATGATCCTTTTGGTGATTTGCCAGCCGAATGTATAGCTGGCACGTAATCAGCGCCTTATAAGGCAGCAGGCTTGCAGTGTTCCGACCGTAATGGCTCTGGCTGATCGCATCAGCCGGCCTGGCCCCAACATCTCCTCCCTTTTTGTTTTGTAAGGCGAAGGGTCTGGTTTTGTTTGGACATTGACCAGCTAGGGGAGGCAGTGGCCAAGCTCCTCCTGAGCTCTGCATAGAGCTTAATGGGTACCCTTTTTTGGAGGGGAGGATTTGGGTGTCAAACTCCATGCAAGCTGGCTTACCTCGCAGGAGGCTCGAGAGTGTCCTCTTTGGTGGAGGCCCCTCCTTGCGGTACTTTGTCGCGCACCTAGCGGTGTCCATTGCAGCAACTGGACCGCAATGCAGACTATCGAGAATCATGCAGCTCCCGTGGGAGAGGGCCTTGATAATTTTCATGGTCGAGCATTTCCAACTGGTGATAGTGAATCTGGATGGGTCTCCCTAGTATGTCATTAAGGTGGTCTTTGACAAGTGTCGTGACATGCCTCAGAACCCAGGGGGCAAAGGTGAGAAGCAGGAGGACAGTGATCAGGGGCCCAAGAAGGGAAAGGAGATAGGGGAGTAGTCCATTAAGGCCTGTCAGAAAGGGATTCTCTATTAGCGTTTTCCTTCTTTTTCCTAGATCTTCTTGTAGCCTTTTAATTTTATCTCAGACAATGCCGGATTTGTTGGCGGAGAAGCAGCAGCGTTCCTGTAAGGCAAGGCAGTTACCTCCCTCTTCTGCGGTGAGAAGATCTAAGCCTCGTCTGTTTTGAAGGACTACTTCTGCTAGGGAGTCTAGTTGATCTTGGATATCACTAATGGTGCTGGATATGGCCTGGACATCATCAATGAGCTGCTTAGAGAGCTGTGCATATGAATGAACTGCATATCCTAGGCCTGCAGATCCTGTAGCTATCACTCCAGAGATTCCTAACCCAGCAAGCAAGGGGATAATGTCTAGGGCTCTTTTGTGCCATCCTGCAAGGTGGTCAAAAGCAGAAACGGGAACGGGCTCATTTCCTGGAATGATATCTATGTCTGGTAGCAGGGTGGCTAGAGCGCACAGCCCTGTCCATGAGGGGGGTAGGGCAGTATATGCTTGATTGTTTCCGCAAACGAATGCCTTTCCTGGTCCGGGGCATAGGAGGGTGGTGTAGCTAGAGGTATAGTTAAACACAGATCTGCAGTTGGTAATGGCAGTGAAGCCAACGGGGATATCTGTGGAATCATTGCGCGGGTATTTGTAGATGCAGGGGGAGAATGAAAACAGTGTAGGTTGGACACTGAAGGGCAGGCCGAGAGTGCAGTTTTGGTCAATGGTGTTGAGGTCTGATGTATTAACGGAGATAGCCACGGGCATGGGCATGCCCTGGCTGACACATAGTCAGCAGTCTTGGGCTAAATTGGGGTTAGAGGTGTTAAGCGCCCGGTGGGTGGCTGTCAAAATGTCTATTGTTTGATGGTCTAGGTCTGTTCCCCGTGATTTGGAGAGTGCTATAGGGTGGTAAGAAAGCTTTGAAAATCGTCTATCAATGAGATGTTCTATCTTTTTTTGAACGATAATCTCTCTCACTCTGTCCTGGTGTCCACCTCCATCAGAGATGTGAATAGGAGCAACCTGTTCCCAGCATACCGGCTGTCCTATTGTGCCCTTGCACCCGGCCTCTAGGTATTGGCTGAAGCCAACGGGTGAGGTACGGGTGGCTCCCCCCGTTTTAGTTCTTTGGAGTATGGCAGTGAAAAAGATTTGATTGTCATATGTGCACTCTTGAGTCTCATGATAACAGGAAGAGTGCATTGTCTCTTGAAATCCATCGGTTTCGCATTTTTGGGGGCAAGGACCTGGCCTGCCATTGATGGCAGATATAACAGTGGGTTTTGGTACACAGGGCCAGTGAACCTTACCACTTCCAGGCCTAGTCACCTCACATGTCAGAAAGGCCGTTTTGGTGTCACAATCAACTTTTAAGGTCCAAAATGATGGATCTGTGTAATGGTCGACGTCGATTCCTCCACGGCATTCGCATGGTGGTCCAAAAAGGCTGAGGTATAGCTGTGGCTTGGCTTGAGGTATAGTGGTGGCCCGAGCCCTCCACCTATTGTTTGGCATCGCAATATTTGTAACAGTAGTGGGAAAAGCCAATGAGGATGCATATGGTCTGAAAGAGAAAAGAGGAAAAGGGGTTTTCCTCAGGGCGCATCATTGTTCCCTGGGATGTGATTAAAGTTAGTTTGGGTGGCCCAATGGTTGATGTGTCATATTAGCCTTTCAGGTAACCACCGTGGGCCGGTTCGTTTTGGTCATAAATGCAGGCTGAGCCTCTTCCCCAAATGAGGACGGGGTCTGGGCCCTTCCAGGCGCGAGTGAGGGGGTCGCGCCACATGACTGTGGCCTGTTGGCTAAAAGTTTGTGGATGCCAGTGGCGGTCAGCTGCTGAGTGTCCCTGAGAGTCTAGGGTGAGGAAATTGAGTTGGAAGAGTGCATGGTTTAGGAGGTTATGAGGATGTTGTTTTGTGAACCTGAGGGGCGAATGTGTCAGGCAGTTGATGGAATTTTTTAAAATCTGATGAGCTCTCTCTATAATGCCTGGTCCCTGGGGATTGTAAGGGATGCCTGTGATATGTTTGATCTGAAGCCATTGGCAAAAAGTCTGAAAATTTTTTCCAGTATATCCTGGGCCGTTCTCTGTCTTGATAGTACGAGGTTTGCCCAAGACGGATAGGCAATGGATCATGTGAGATATGACATTTTTTGATGCCTCACCTGTTTGTAGAGAGGCAGCTATGAACCCGCTAAAGGTGTCAATAGTAACATGAATGAACTTAAGTTTTCCAAAGGCCATGAGGTGAGTTATGTCCATCTGCCAGATAGCATTTGGGGTGAGTTCCCAGGGATTTACTCCCAGGTGAGGCACAGGCGCCGAGGGGACGCAATGGGGACAGGCCTTGACAATTTCTCTAGCTTGGTCTTTTGTGATTTTGTAAATCAGGCGAAGGGTATGGGCATTTAAATGGTGTAAGGTGTGGGCTTGTGTTGCCTCAGTGATAGGGTCTGTGAGGACAGAATAGACAGTTTGTGTGGCGGCATCTGCTAGGGCGTTGCCCTCAGTCAGGGGTCCGGGAAGGTCAAGGTGGGCACGAAGGTGTCCAATGAAAAAGGGGTGTTGTCTTTGTAAAATAAGAGCTTGTAACTTAGCAAATAGAGGAGCTGCATTTGTGGAAGGTTTGATGAAGGGGACGGTTTCTAACAGGGGGACTGACTGAGCTATGTAGGCACTGTCGGTGTAGAGGTTGAACAGTTGGTTGGCAAGCGAGGTAAAGACTTTGAGGATAGCAAACAGTTCTACAAGTTGTGCAGATGTATAGGGAGATTTTGTTGTGAAAGTTTGTCCATTGAGAACATAGGCAGCCATGCCATTTGAAGATCCATCAGTAAAGACGAGGGCGGCTTTGGGGAGCGGAGTTGTTTTAGTGATTTTAGGGAAGACAAATGGATGGGTCTTAGCAAATTGAATAATGGGATCGCTAGGGTAATGGTTGTCAAGGTTTCCTGTGAAGGAGGACAGAGCAGTAGCCCATTCATCGGAGGTTTGTAAAAGCCAATTTGATTGGTCTTGTGTGTAAGGGATAATTATTGATTCTGGGTCTTTACCAAACAGCTGGCGACTGGTGGAGCATCCTTTTATAATTAACGTGGCAAGAAGGGAAGGGTAAGGCAATAGGACTCGAGAGGGGGAAGCTGGGAGGCGGACCCAAAGGAGGGGATGACCATTTTTTGAGGGATCTGTGGTCTTTGGTTGCCAGAAAACTCCGGTAGGGGTATGTGTTATAGGGAGTAAGAGGTATATTAGAGGCAGGCTATAAGAGATCTGTTGAGCAGTTTGGATTTGGATAGCCTTGTTGATAATGTCTAGAAAGTGTTTTGCCTCAGGCATCAAGACACGAGGAGACAGGGGGTCTGAATCTCCTTTGAGGATATTATTAAGTGGGAGGAGGGCCTCTGTGGGCAGTTTTAGGTTCAGCCGAAGCCACTGAATGTCTCCAAGAAGTTTTTGGAAGTCATTAAGCGTTTTTAGCCTGTCTGTTCTAAGGCGGATACGAGGGGTAAATATATGTTGATGGCAAAGTTCAAATCCTAGATAAAAGTATGGGTCGGATGTTTGTATTTCATTGGGGGCGATTTGTAGCCCTTGTATTGTAAGGCAGGCGATCAGGTGGGCGTGACAGGTCCTGACAGTGTCTTCGTCAGGACATGCCAAAAGGATATCCTCCATTTAATGGAGAATGTATGCCTGAGGCCACTGTGCCCTGACTGGGGCAGTAGCTGCCGCAACAAATTTTTGACATAGGGTGGGACTATTGGCCATGCCCTGTGGCAGCACTTTCCAATGGTAACGAGGCATGGGGCCTTGGAAGTTGGTTTGTGGGACACTGAAGGCGAAATAGGACCTGTCGTCGGGGTGGAGGGGGATGGTAAAGAAGCAATCTTTTAGGTCTATGACGATCTTATGGTAACTGGCAGGGATGGCAACTGGCGAAGGGAGGCCAGGCTGTAAGGCCCCCATGGGGATCATTGTTTTATTAATGGCCCTATATCCTGTAGGAGAAGCCATTTGCCAGATTTCTTTTTTATTACGAATATGGGTGTATTCCAGGGGGAATTAGTGGGCTCAATATGTCCTGCTGCAAGCTGTTCCTGTACTAACGTTATCACAGCTAAGGTTTTTTTTTGGGTAAGGGGCCACTGATGGACCCAAACAGGATCCACTGTCTTCCAAAGGATCTTGTCTGCGTGGGGTACAGGACTATCAGTGGCCACTAGGGAAAATTTTGGGGGTATCCTAAACCTGCTTTGTCTATTTTAGGAGGGATCGTAATGGGCTTAGTGATTCCTTGACCTCTTTTTCCTAGTCCCTGACCTGGCAGGAAGCCTTGATTAAGCATTTGGGTCATAACTATGTCATTGGGGCTGCACATGATCACCTTCATTTGGGAGAGGATATCTCTCCCCCACAGGTTAACAGGCAGATTGGGGAGAACAAAGGGAGTGACAGAGCCTCTATTTCCCTCAGCATCTTCCCACATCAGGGTTTGAGAGCTTTGTTGGGGGTTAGCAGCTTGTCCAATGCCGCGCAGATGGATGGCAACAGGTGTTAATGGCCAAGAATTTGGCCAGTGGGATTGGGATATGACAGTAGCGTCTGCTCCTGTGTCTAAGATGCCTGTAAAGACCTTGCCATTAAGTTTGAGCTTGAGTGAGGGGCGGTGGTGAGAGATTTGTTGAACCCAGTATGTGTCTGATGAGCCAGGGGTGTTGGGGCCCTGAGAAGCCCTTTTGAAATTTGAGTTAATATGTTGTAAGGGGAGAATAATGATCTGTGCTAGCCTGGTGCCTTTTGGGATTGAGATTAGATCATGAGTGGTGGAGACAAAGATATGAATTTCTCCCTCAAAGTCATTGTCAAGAATGCCAGGGAACACTAGGATCCCTTTAAGGGTGGAGCTAATACGGCCAAGAATAAAGCCGAATGTGTTAGGTGGTAAGGGGCCATATACGCTGACAGGGAGCATCAAAGGGCTATTATTTGGGGTTAATATTGCGTCGTCGGTGGTACAGAGGTCCAGTCCTGCGCTGCCTGCGGTTGCCCTCCAAAGATCTGAGACGAGGAGGCGTGGTTGATTACGGGGAGGACCGGAATTGTAGGGCTGGGGATTTGAGGGTTGAACTGTGAAGCCCCTGAGTTCATCCCTGGGTTGGGGCCCTGGGGCTGGCCCCTGTTGGAGTTTCCCTGTTTTGGGGGAGGGGTCGTCCATTAATGTCTGTCTTGGAGCGGCATTCTGAGGCCCAGTGAAACCCCTTTTTACAACAGGGACATATTGTCGAGGGAGGGGGTCTTTGAATATTGGGAGTGCCAGTATTAGAGTCATAAGGGGTCTTGGGGTGGGGGTTAGATAAGGCGTGGGCTCGTTGTGGGCAAGCCCGAGAAAAATGTCTGGGCTGTTTGCAGGTGAAGCAAAGGCGATCACGATCATGATATCTCTGGTTTGGAGCAAAGCTTTGTAAGGCAGCCCCAATAGCGAGCCAAAGAGCATGAGCAGACTCGATGCCTGAGCAAAGGCGGACATACTCTGAGAGGTCTTTTTCAAGATGAGGTCGAATAGCATTTTGGCAGGCAGGGTTAGCATTTTCAAAAGCGAGGTGTTTAAGGAAGGTGCTTTCGCTTTCTCCAGAGCCAAAAAGCCATTCAGCCAGTTCTTGTAAGCGACTAATGAAATCACTATATAGCTCATCAGGGCCCTGTCTGATCTTTGCAAGGGAGGTGGTGGCAGCAACTTTCTGGGGAAGGCACTTAAACGCTTTAACACCTGCTGACTGAATTTGTGTTAGTAACCCGGGGGGAAATTGAGCCTGTTTTTCTTTACGTTGGTAGGGGTCAGAGCCAAGGAACTTTTTGAGAGTCCAACCTTTTCAGGAGGGCTTACGCGAATTGCGTTCAACAAACTGTTTGGAAGCCTCTTCATATTCACTTTTCCAGAGTATAAAATCACCGCCGCTTAGGGAAGCCTTGGCTAGGAACAGCCAATCATTGGGTGTAAGCCATCGATCACTAAGGTTTTCAATCAGGACAACAGTGAAGGGGGCAGTGGGGCCGTAGTTGGCCACTGCCGCTTTGACCTTTTCTAGCGTTTTTAAGCTGAGCTTTTTGTAAGTATGGGGGGATGGTTGCACCGGGGGCTCATCATCATCAGAAGCGGAGTGTTCTGACTCTTCTTCATCATGATCACTAAGTGAGGGGTCGTGAGCACTGGGCTCAGGGCTTTGAGAGTCTGTCGCCTCGTGAGGCGGAGGCTGAGCCTGACTCCTAGTTACTGGGAAGGCTAAGAGCCCATGGGGGGCAGAGACAGTCAGGTCGGCGAGTTCTTTGGCTACCGCTTTAACCTCTTGGATGAAAATCAGGGCTTCTTGAAGGGAAGTTGTTTGGGGGAGGGGAGTTTGGTTGATGGGTGGTGGCTCAGTGTTATGCAGAATAGGAGCTGGAAGGTGGGCTGTGTTGGGAGCGGCAGGCGTAACTGGGTGGGTGGGAAAATATGGCGGTGGCACAAAGGGCAGGAGCGCAGAGCTGTGTAAGATGGCGGCTGAACAGGGCGGAGGCGCAGAAGCGGGCAGCGGCGGAGAGGCATTAAGCGCGGGCTTGTTTAAAAAGGCGGCTGTGGCGGGAGCGGCAGAGGCAGAGGAGGAGGGAGGCCAGTCAGGGCCTTATAGTGGGATGCCTCATCTTCTAAATTAGCTCGGTCAGCAGGGGGCAGCTGATCGTCTGTGCCTGTCTTGGTTATCTCTCTTAAGTCTTTAAGATCGGGGTATATAGCAGTAGGATTTGGATTTGTTTCAATATTGATAGAAATCGAGTGACAGTTTGAGAGGGCCCGTGAAGGGGGGCGAGTAACGGTAGCGGCGCTGGAGTTATTTGGGTGTATGGGGTGACTTTGTATAAGATCTTGGGTAGAGGGCGCTCTAGAGGGAGGGTGGGAGTGGCGGGAAAGGATTCTTTGTCCTTCCTGACAAAGGTGCTGAATGTCTGAGGTATGGCCCTGGTTGGTGAGAATATATTTTATAAGATTGTAGTAGTTAAAGATGGTAATAGGCACAGTCTGGGGACCAAAGACAGGATAATAGTCATTAAGGTAATCTCCGATTCCACATGCGAGGGTCGATAGTACCCTCTTGAGGGAACCAGGGGCAGGTCTTCAAAATAAAATGAAAAAATGAAACTAAATCTTTTTTACGAAACCAAATTCTTCACACCTTGAGGGATTTTTTAACCTGGCTAATAAAAACATCATCTTTTGAACATGCTTGTCCCATGATTAATTCTTACCTGACCGAATACCACCGTCGAGGGGGGGGATCTCTCCGGAGTTGTCTCGTGAGCGGGTGATCGCGGTGCTCCTTGCGGGGTCTGGTCAACGGGGACGGCGGTCCATCCAAGCAGTTTTCGGGCCCCAAGTTGGGGGCCACTTGCTCCTGCCGCTACCTGGGCACAGTCAATCTAGCCCGCAGAGCAATCAACGGGGGTTCCGAATCTACCTGAAAACGGATGAAAGGGTTGGGACAAGAGGTGCAAAGAATGGCAGCAAGACAAACGTTCTGATCAAGCTGCAAAACTTTATTGAGCGCAAGGCGATTATATATGGGGAGGAGGGGAGGGAGTGGGAAAAGGAAGGGGGGAGTTCTGACGGGCATGTAAGAAATACGAGTCTTGTGTGCGATTGGCCTGTCGGATATATGTTCGCCGCATGATCCTATTGGTGATTTGCCAGCCGAATGTATAGCTGGCAAGTAATCAGTGCCTTATATGGCAGAAGGATTGCAGTGTTTCGACCCTAATGGTTCTGGATGATCGCATCAACCGGCCGGGCCCCAACATAAGAGTGGGTGCAATATCATGAATACACATGATTTGATGTTTGAAACACTGGAGTGTGATGTCATAAAGAGGGGATATGACATTATAGAGAGCATGTGACGTCATACAGGTACTGGGTGTGATGGGCATAGAGTGGGTGTGATATCATCTGTACAGTGGGTGGAATGACACTGATACAGTGGAAGCGATGTCAGATATAGTGTGTGTGATGTCCAAGAGAATGGGTAGGGAAACCCATATACTGCGTATGATGTCATAAATATATTGGATATGATATGCATACATGCAATGTGAGTGATATCACCGAGAGAGTGGTTGTGATGATGCAGTCGAGTGGGTGCAATGTCATAAATACTGTGATTTAATGTCATAAATAGAGAATGTGACGTCGAGTCTAGTGCATGTGATGTCAAACATATGCCCAGTGTGATGACACAGGTATGAGATGTGCTGTTATTTGTATAGAAGATGTGATGTCATGTACAGTTGATGGGACTTCACCTATAGTGGGTGTGATGGCATGAATACAGTGCAAGTGATGTCATAAATACAGTGGTGTGTTATGAGAATGAGGGGATATGATGTCACAAAGAGACAATATGACGGCATAGATACATTGGGCAAGATGTTATACATAAGGTACTTGTCAACTAACGTATACAGTGGGTTTGATGGCTGAGACTGATGCAGTATCACAAGTACAGAAGATGTGATTTCAAATAGCTTTGATGTGACTTCATATACATTGGGGGTGACGTCATGAGTACATTGGATGTGATGTCATAAACATAGTGGTGTGACGTCATAAAGAGTGGATGTGATGGCATATAGAGTACGTATGACATCATACACATAAAGGGTGTGATGTCATACATATAGTGGTTTTGATGAAATGTTACATAGGAGATCATGTCAGATAGTGTGGGTGTGATGTCAGATTGAGTGGTAGTGCTGTAATCCACACAGGGCTTCTGATGTCTCATTAGTGAATATAATGTCATAGACAGAGTGAGTGTGATGTCACAGATAAATTGCCTGTGATTTCACATGCAGCGTGGATGTGATGTCATAATGTGGATGAGACATCATATAGAGTGGGTGTTTCGTCCTGATTACAGTGGATGTGATGTCATACAGTGGAAATGGAGACCTAAGTGTGGGTGTGATATCATGAATACACCTGATTTGATGTTTGAAACACTGGGGTGTGATGTCATAAAGAGGGGACATGACGTCATAGAGAGCATACGATGTGACACAGGTACTGGGTGTGATGGGAATAGAGTGGGTGTGATATCATCTGTGCATTGGGTGGAAAGACATTGATACAGTGGAAGCGATTTCAGATACAGTGTGTGTGACGTCCAAGAGAATGGGTAGGGAAACCCATATAGTGCATATTAAGTCATACATATATTGGATATGATATGCATACATGCAATGTGTGTGATATCATCCAGAGAATGGTTGTGATGATGCAGTCGAGTGGGTGCAATGTCATAAATACTGTGATTAAATGTCATAAAGAGTGAATGGGATGTCGAGTCTAGTGCATGTGATGTGATACATATGCCCAGTGTGATGACACAGGTATTGGATGTGCTGTTATTTGTATAGAAGTTATGATGTCATATCCAGTTGATGGGACTTCACATATAGTGGGAATGATGGCATGAATACAGTGCAAGTGATGTCATAAATTCAGTGGTGTGGTATGAGAATGAGTGGATACGATGTCATAAAGAACCCATAATGCGGCACAGATACATTGGGCACGATGTCATAGATAAGGTAATTGTCATCTAACATATACAGTGTGTTTGATCGCTCAGATTGATGCAGTATCACAAGTACAGAAGATGTGATTTCATATAGCTTTGATGAGACTTCATATACTTAGGGGGTGACGTCATGAGTAAATTGGATGTGATGTCATAAATATAGTGGTGTGACATAATAAAGAGTGGATGTGATAGCATATTGAGTACGTATGACATCATACACATAGAGGGTGTGATGTCATACGTATTATGGTTTTGATGAAAGGATACATTGGAGATCATGTCAGATAGAGTGGGTGTGATGTCAGATAGAGTGGTTGTGCTGTCATCCCCACAGGGCTCCTGATGTCTAATTAGTGGATATAACGTCATAAACATAGTGAGTGTGGTGTCACAGGTAAATTGCCTGTGATTTCACACGCAGCTTGGAATTGATGTCATAAAGTGGATTGGACACCATACAGGGTGTGTGTGACGTCATGATTACAGTGGATGTGATGTTATACCATGCACATGGAGTCCTAAGATTGGGTGTGATATCATGAATACAGCTGATTTGGTGTTTGAAACACTGGGGTGTGTTGTCATAAAGAGGGGATATGAGGTTATAAAGAGCATATGACGTCATACAGGTACTGGGTGTGATGGGCATAGAGTTGGTGTGATATCATCTGTACAGTGGGTGAAATGACACTGATACAGTGGAAAAGATGTGCTCCAGCCGCTAGCTGGGCGCAGTCGCTCTGGCCTGCAGAGCAATCAACAGTGTGTCCGAATATACCTCAGAACGGATGAAGGGTTGGGACAAGAGACGCGAAGAACGGCAGCAAGACAAAGTTTCTGATCAAGCTGCAAAACTTTATTGAGTGCAAGGCGATTATATATGGGGAGGAGGGGAGGGAGTGGGAAAAGGAAGGGGGGAGTTCTGACGGGCATGTAGGGAATACGTGTCTTGTGGGCAATTGGCCTGTCGAATATATGTTTGTCGCATGATCCTTTTAGTGATTTGCCAGCCGAATGTATAGCTAGGGGAGGGAGTTGGAAAAGGAATGGGGGATTTCTGATGGGCATGTAGGGAATACGTGTCTTATGGGCGATTGGCCTGTTGGATATATGTTCGCTGCAAGATCCTTTTGGTGATTTGCCAGCCGAATGTATAGCTGGCACATAATCAGTGCCTTATATGGCAGCAGACTTGGAGTGTTCCGACCGTAATGGCTCTGGCTGATCGCATCAGCCGGCCTGGCCCAACATCTCCTCCCTTTCTGTTTTTTAACACGAGGAGTCTGGTTTTGTTTGGACATTGACCAGCTAGGGGAGGCAGTGGCCAAGCTCCTCCTGAGCTCTGCGTAGAGCTTAAACGGCACCCTTTTTTGGAGGGGAGGATTTGGGTGTCAACCTCCATGCAAGCTGGCTTACCTCGCAGGAGGCTCGAGGGTGGCCTCTTTGGTGGAGGCCCCTCCTTGCGGTACTTTGTCGCGCACCTAGCGGTGTCCATTGCAGCAACTGTGCCGCAATGCAGACTCTCGAGAATCATGCATCTCCCGTGGGAGAGGGCCTTGATAATTTCCATTGTCGAGCATTTCCAACTGGTGATAGTGATTCTGGATGGGTCTCCCTAGTATGTCGTTAAGCTGGTCTTTGACAAGTGTCGTGACACGCCTCAGAACCCAGGGGGCAAAGGTGAGAAGCAGGAGGACAGTGATCAAGGGCACAAGAAGGGAAAGGAGATAGGGGAGTAGTCCATTAAGGCCTGTCAGAAAGGGATTCTCTATTAGCGTTTTCCTTCTTTTTTCTAGATCATCTTGTAGCGTTTTTATTTTATCTTGGACAATGCCGGATTTGTTGACGTAGAAGCAGCAGCGTTCCTGTAAGGCAAGGCAGATACCTCCCTGTTCTGCGGTGAGAAGATCTAAGCCTCGTCTGTTTTGAAGGACTACTTCTGCTAGGGAGTCTAGTTGATCTTGGATATCACTAATGGTGCTGGATATGTCCTGAACATCATCAAAGAGCTGCTTAGAGAGCTGTGAATATGAATGAACTGCATATCCTAGGCCTGCAGATCCCATAGCTATCGCTCCAGAGATTCCTAACCCAGGAAGCAAGGGGATAATGTCTAGGGCTCTTTTGTGCCATCCCGCAAGGTGGTCAAAAGTGGGAACGTTAACGGGCTCATTTCCTGGAATGATATCTATGTCTGGTAGCAGGGTGGCTAGGGCGCACAGCCCTGTCCATGAGGGGGGTAGGGCGGTATAGGCTTGATTGTTTCCGCAAACGAATGCCTTTCCTGGTCCAGGGCATAGGAGGGTGGTGTAGCTAGAGGTATAGTTAAACACAGAGCTACAGTTGGTAAAGGCAGCGAAACCAGTGGGGATATCTGTGGAATCATTGCGCGGGTGTTTGTAGATACAGGGGGAGAATGAAAACAGTGTAGGTTTAACCCTGAAGGGCAGGCCGAGTGCAGTTTTGGTCAATGGTGTTGAGGTTTGATGTATTAACGGAGACAGCCAGGGGCATGGAGTGCCTTGGCTGAGACATAGCTAGCAGTCTTGGGCTAAATTGGGGTTAGAGGTGTTAAGCGCCCGGTGGGTGGCTGTCAAAATGTCTATTGTTTTGGGGTCTAGGTCTGTTCCCCATGATTCGGGGAGTGCCATAGGGTGGTAGGAAAGCTTTGAAAATTGTCTATCAATGAGATGTTCTATCTTTTTGAACGATAATCTCTCTCACCCTGTCCTGGGGCCCACCTCCATCAGAGATGTGAATAGGAGCAACCTGTTCCCAGCATATCGCATGTCCCATTGTGCCCTTGCACCCAGCCTCTAGGTATGGGCTGGAGCCAACGGGTGAGGTACGGGTGGTTCCCCCCGTTTTAGTTTTTTGGAGTATGGCAGTCAAAAAGATTTGATTGTCATATGTGCACTCTTGAGTCTCATGATAACAGGAAGAGTGCATTGTCTCTTGTAATCCATCAGTTTCGCATTTTTGGGGGCAAGGACCTGGCCTGCCATTGATGGCAGATATAACAGGGGGTTTTGGTACACAGCGCCAGTGAACCTTACCACTTCCAGGCCTAGTCACCTCACGTGTCAGAAAGGCCGTTTTGGTGTCACAATCAACTTTTAAGGTCCAAAATGTTGGATCTGCGTAATGGTCGACGTCGATTCCTCCACGGCATTCGCATGGTGGTCCAAAAAGGGTGAGGTATAGTTGTGGCTTGGGAGGTGGTGGCCGGAGCCCTCCATCTATTGTTTGGCATCACAGTATTGGTAACAGTAGTGGGAAAAGCCAATGAGGATGCATATGGTCTGAAAGAGAAAAGAGGAAAAAGGGGGTTTTCCTCAGGGCGCATCATCGTTCACTGGGATGTGATTAATGTTATTTTGGGGGGGCCCGATGGTTGATGTGTCGTATTAGCCTTTCAGGTAGCCACCGTGGGCCGTCTTCTTTTTGGTCATAAATGCAGGCTGAGCCTCTTCCCCAAATGAGGACGGGGTCTGGGCCCTTCCAGGCGCAAGTGAGGGGGTCGCGCCACATGACTGTGACCTGTTGGCTAGAGGTTTGTGGATGCCAGTGGCGGTCAGCCGCTGAGTGTCCCTGAGAGTCTAGGGTGAGGAAATTGAGTTGGAAGAGTGCATGGTTTAGGAGGTTACGAGGATGTTGTTTTGTGAACCTGAGGGGCGAATGTGTCAGGCGGTTGATGGAATTTTTTAAAGTCTGATGAGCTCTCTCTATAATGCCTTGTCCCTGGGGATTGTAAGGGATGCCTTTGATATGTTTGATCTGAAGCCGTTGGCAAAATGTCTGAAAATTTTTTCCAGTATATCCTGGGCCACTGCCTGTCTTGATAGTACGAGGTTTGCCCAAGACGGATAGGCAATGAAGCATGTGAGATATGACATTTTTTGATGCCTCACCTGTTTGTAGGGAGGCAGCTATGAACTCGCTAAAGGTGTCAATAGTAACATGAATGAACTTAAGTTTTCCAGAGGCCATTAGGTGAGTTATGTCCATCTGCCAGATGGCATTTGGGGTGAGTCCCCGGAGGTTTTCTCCCAGGTGAGGCACAGGCGCCGAGGGGACGCAATGGGGACAGGCCTGGACAATTTCTCTAGCTTGGTCTCTTGTGATTTTGTAAATCAGGCGAAGGGTATGGGCATTTAAATGGTGTAAGGTGTGGGCTTGTGTTGCCTCAGTGATAGGGTCTGTGAGGACAGAATAGACAGTTTGTGTGGCGGCATCTGCTAGGGCGTTGCCCTCAGTCAGGGGTCCGGGAAGGTCAAGGTGGGCACGAAGGTGTCCAATGAAAAAGGGGTGTTGTCTTTGTAAAATAAGAGCTTGTAACTTAGCAAATAGAGGAGCTGCATTTGTGGAAGGTTTGATGAAGGGGACGGTTTCTAACAGGGGGACTGACTGAGCTATGTAGGCACTGTCTGTGTAGAGGTTGAATGGTTGGTTGGCAAGCTAGGTAAAGACTTTGAGGATGGCGAATAGCTCTACAAGTTGTGCAGAGGTATAGGGAGATTGTGTTGTGAAGGTTTGTCCATTGAGAACATAGGCAGCCATGCCATTTGAAGATCCGTCAGTAAAGACGAGGGCAGCTTTGGGGAGCGGAGTTGTTTTAGTGATTTTAGGGAAGACAAATGGATGGGTCTTAGCAAATTGAATAATGGGATCGCTAGGGTAATGGTTGTCAAGGTTTCCTGTGAAGGAGGACAGAGCAGTAGCCCATTCATCGGAGGTTTGTAAAAGCCAATTTGATTGGTCTTGTGTGTAAGGGATAATTATTGATTATGGGTCTTTACCAAACAGCTGGCGACTGGTGGAGCGCCCCTTTATAATTAGCGTGGCAAGAAGGGAAGGGTAAGGCAATAGGACTCGAGAGGGGGAAGCTGGGAGGTGGACCCAAAGGAGGGGTTGACTGTTTTTTGAGGGATCTGTTGTCTTTGGTTGCCAAAAAACTCTGGTAGGGGTATGTGTTGTAGGTAGTAAGAGGTATATTAGAGGCAGGCTGTAAGAGATCTGTTGAGCAGTTTGGTTTTGGATAGCCTTGTTGATAATGTCTAGAGAGTGTTTTGCCTCAGGCCTCAAGACACGAGGAGACAGGAGGTCTGAATCTCCTTTGATGATATTATTAAGTGGGAGGAGGGCCTCTGTGGGCAGTTTTAGGTTCAGCCGAAGCCACTGAATGTCTCCAAGAAGTTTTTGGAAGTCATTAAGCGTTTTTAGCCTGTCTGTTCTAAGGCGGATACGAGGGGTAAATATATGTTGATGGCAAAGTTCAAATCCTAGACAAAAGTATGGTCGGATGTTTGTACTTTATCGGGGGTGACTTGTAGCCCTTGTCTTGTAAGGCAGGCGATCAGGTGGGCGTGACAGGCCCTGACAGTGTCTTCGTCAGGACATGCCAAAAGGATATCGTCCATATAATGGAGAATGTATGCCTGAGGCCACTGTGCCCTGACTGGGGCAGTAGCTGCCGCAACAAATTTTCGACATAGGGTGGGACTATTGGCCATGCCCTGTGGCAGCACTTTCCAATGGTAACGAGGCATGGGGCCTTGGAAGTTGGTTTGTGGGACACTGAAGGCGAAATAGGACCTGTCGTCGGGGTGGAGGGGGATGGTAAAGAAGCAATCTTTTAGGTCTATGACGATCTTATGGTAACTGGCAGGGATGGCAACTGGCGAAGGGAGGCCAGGCTGTAAGGCCCCCATGGGGATCATTGCTTTATTAATGGCCCTAAGATCCTGTAGGAGGCGCCATTTGCCAGATTTCTTTTTTATTACGAATATGGGTGTATTCCAGGGGGAATTAGTGGGCTCAATATGTCCTGCTGCAAGCTGTTCCTGTACTAACGCTATCACAGCTAAGGTTTTTTTTGGGTAAGGGGCCACTGATCGACCCAAACAGGATCCACTGTCTTCCAAAGGATCTTGTCTGCGTGGGGTACAGGACTATCAGTGGCCACTAGGGAAAATTTTGGGGGTATCCTAAACCTGCTTTGTCTATTTTAGGAGGGATCGTAATGGGCTTAGTGATTCCTTGACCTCTTTTTCCTAGTCCCTGACCTGGCAGGAAGCCTTGATTAAGCATTTGGGTCATAACTACGTCATTGGGGCTGCACATGATCACCTTCATTTGGGAGAGGATATCTCTCCCCCACAGGTTAACAGGCAGATTGGGGAGAACAAAGGGAGTGACAGAGCCTCTATTTCCCTCAGCATCTTCCCACATCAGGGTTTGAGAGCTTTGTTGGGGGTTAGCAGCTTGTCCAATGCCGTGCAGATGGGTGGCAACAAGTGTTAATGCCAAGACTTTGGCCAGTGGGATTGGGATATGACAGTAGCGTCTGCTCCTGTGTCTAAGATGCCTGTAAAGACCTTGCCATTAAGTTTGAGCTTGAGTGATGGGCGGTGGTGAGAGACTTGTTGAACCCAGTATGTGTCTGATGAGCCAGGGGTGCTCGGGCCCCAAGAAGCCTTTTTGAAATTTGAGTTAATATGTTGTAAGGGGAGAATAATGATCTGTGCTAGCCTGGTGCCTTTTGGGATTGAGATTAGATCATGAGTGGTGGAGACAATGATATGAATTTCTCCCTCAAAGTCATTGTCAAGAATGCCAGGGAACACTAGGATCCCGTTAAGGGTGGAGCTAATACGGCCAAGAATAAAGCCGAATGTGTTAGGTGGTAAGGGGCCATATACGCCGACAGGGAGCATCAAAGGGCTATTATTTGGAGTTAATATTGTGTCGGTGGCGGTACAGAGGTCCATTCCTGCACTGCCTGCGGTTGCCCTCCAAAGATCTGAGACAAGGAGGCGTGGTTGATTACGGGGAGTACCGGAAGTGTAGGGTTGGGGATTTGAGGGTTGAACTGTGAAGCCCCTGAGTTCATCCCTGGGTTGGGGCCCTGGGGCTGGCCCCTGTTGGAGTTTTCCTGTTTTGGGGGGAGGGGTTGTCCATTAATGTCTGTCTTGGAGCAGCATTCTGAGTCCCAGTGAAACCCCTTTTTACAAAGGGGATATATTGTCGAGGGAGGGGGTCTTTGAATATTGGGAGTGCCAGTATTAGAGTCATAAGGGGTCTTGGGGTGGGGGTTAGATAAGGCGTGGGCTCGTTGTGGGCAAGCCCGAGAAAAATGTCTGGGCTGTTTGCAGGTGAAGCAAAGGCGATCACGATCATGATATCTCTGGTTTGGAGCAAAGCTTTGTAAGGCGGCCCCAATAGCGAGCCCCAGAGCATGAGCACACCCGATGCCTGAGCAAAGGGGGACATACTCTGAGAGGTCTTTTTCACGATGAGGTCGAATAGCATTTTGGTAGGCGGGGTTAGCGTTTTCAAAAGTGAGGTGTTTAAGGAAGGCGCTTTCGCTTTCTCCAGAGCCAAAAAGCTGTTCAGCCAGTTCTTGTAAGCGACTAATGAAATCAATATATAGCTCATCAGGGCCCTGTCTGATCTTTGCAAGGGAGGTGGTAGCAGCACCTTTCTGGGGAAGGCGTTTGCACGCTTTAACACCTGCTGGCTGAATTAGTGTTAGTAACCTGGGGGGAAATTGACGCTGTTTTTCCTTATGTTGGTAGGGGTCAGAGCGATGTCAGAAATAGTGTGTGTGATGTGCAAGAGAATGGGTAGGGAAACCCATATACTGCGTGTGATATCATACCTATGTTGGATATGATATGCATACATGCAATGTGTGTGGTATCATCGAGAGAATGGTTGTGATGATGCAGTCGAGTGGGTGCAATGTCACAAATACTGGGATTTAACGTCATAAATAGTGAATGTGATGTCGAGTGTAGTGCATGTGATGTCATACATATGCCCAGTGTGATGACACAGGTATGGGATGTGCTGTTATTTGTATAGAAAACGTGATGTCATATACAGTTGAAGGGACTTCACATATAGTGGGTGTGATGGCATGAATACAGTGCAAGTGATGTCATAAATACAGTGGTGTGATGTGAGAATGAGTGGATATGATGTCATAGAGAGCCCATATGATGGTATAGATATATTGGGCACGATGTCATACATACGGTACTTGTCATCTAACCTATAGAGTGGGTTGGATGGCTCAGATTGATGCAGTATCACAAGTAGAGAAGATGTGATTTCATATAGATTTGATGTGACTTCAAATACATTGGGGGTGACGTCATGACTATATTGGATGTGATGTCATAAATGTAGCGGTGTGACGTCATAAAGAGGGGATGTGATGGCATATAGAGTACTTATGACATCATACACATAGAGGGTGTGATGTCATACATATAACGGTTTTGATGAAAGGATACAGTGGAGATCATTTCAGATAGAGTGTGTGTGAT
>ML661940.1:0-13175 GCA_007570785.1 Antilocapra americana
GCATAGAGAGTCAGTCATGGAGGACCAGAGTAACCTAGCCTTTTCTGATCTAATCTTCAGAGAATCTACTGCCCACTCCTGATATATGTATATTAATAGCAATGTACCAGTGTATACCAATACAGCAGTTTACCAAGTTATACTGATATAAACTGAAATGCACAATAATTGATGAATAGATAGTATATGTATCTGTGCAGGGCTTCCCTGATAGCTCAGTTGCTCAATGACATATTATTCAAACATTGAAAAGGACTGAACTACAAACTTAAGGGGAAAAAAAGAAGGAAGTACTGATACTTGTTCCAACCTGAATCATCCTTTAGCTATTTGAATGGGGATGGGTTTCAGAGAATGGCTTTTCTTTCCAGAGAAGGATGTGATGGGTAATTTCTAGCTAGCGATTTTCTAGAGGTAGATTCAGATGTTGAGTAAGGGAGTTGGAGTAAATGTATATATATACTCACACACATGTGAAAGGTTCTCTCTGATTGAAGTTACGGATACAATACCTAGAGGAGGGATAAAACATTTGAAAAGGACATCTTTTGGAAGGATATGAAGAAAGTGCAACCCATTGCTTTAGTTGTTTGCTTGGCTCTGATAATAGCTGCAACTGAGGTACAGCCTCTGATCTATGTGAGGGCAGCAGAATTCCCAGCCATCTTGCTGTTCAGGCTGAAGGGACATAGCAAAAGGTCAGGTACTACAAAGGCCCACATGAGGCATCCACTGATTGGTTTTCAGCTGCAGTGTCAACAGTAACATCAGCACCCGAAATGTGTGGGTCTCCTGCACCCATCAATTCTGTTAACTTCCCTGAACAAGCACCAGGCGACAGTAGGGGATGTCAGCCTTGGATCAATACTCTACGATGATAACACCTGTGTGGGGTTTGGGGGATGTAGTTGAATTTCTAAGCTCACTGACCTGCTTCAGGAATTCAAATCCCCTGTTCAGTGCTGCAAGACACAAATTCATTCTTGAGGAGGAATAGGAAGAAAGGAAAACTCCATAATCCATGTCAAACTCCAAGGTTTGAACACCAGTTGTAACTGGTTCAGAGGCTGTTCTTTAAGCTGAATTAGGAGCGGGGAAGGCTCTGGCTTACACAGACAGGCAGGGGCCTGTTTGTGTGTACAAGCTGACTTTCACACATATTTTGGTCAATACGCCACAGGCTCTGTGTAGCCTCCATCTGTGGCCACAAATAACTTTGCCACGGGAGAATGAAGCTACTGGCCTATGCAGCAACCAAAGATACAAGTAAAGCCTCAAGAAGTATAATTAGGCTACTGTTCTCTGAGGTCTTTCTCTGAGCCAGGCCCTTGGTTAGATACATTGGGCAGTAGGATGGGAGGAAGGAACATGAAGGTGGCAATGTTATCAGCAGCCAGAAACACAGGCCTAAGGAACCTCTGTTTCCCAGAGCCACTGACATGTTAATGATGTCACTGGGCTCTTACCCAGCTAGTATCAGATTGGGTTAGTGTGTCCTCTCCTTTTCCCACCTACGCCAGTACCTGAGTCTCCACACTCATCCAGCCAACAAGGTCCACCAGTTCTAAGTCAGAGATAGCTCAACCCCACTTTCTCCCATGCCCATGGTCTGAATTCAGGCCCTCACTGTTTCTGATCTTCTAACTGCTCTCTAATCCCAGGACCTCAAATCTGTCCTCCACACTGCTGATGAGGAACTACCAAGAAGCACTGACAGGACCACTAAGATGGGCTCTGAGCTTTCTGTAAGTAAAGGGTGAAAGTCTTCAGTTCAAAAGCAGCACACATCAGCAGCTTTTGACAACAACTCTGGGGATCCACACCACAGCCTAAGGGGCAGAACAACAGGCACGGAGCTGGCTGCCACTCCCAGGGAAAGTGGGCAGTCAAGAAGTGAGCCACCCAGAAAGGTGGACCTTGAGCCCTCTCTGCCCTCTATGCACATGCCCAGTGTTTCTTGCCTAACTTTTCAAAATAGTCTTTGCACTTCATGTAGCACATGTCATCAGAGGGTTTCACAAAAGAAGCTCAAAGCAATCTGTTCACAGACCTGGTTTGCAGGCATCCCTTCCCCAGCAGTATCTGAGGGCAGGAGAAGGCAGGGGAGCAGGGCCCTGGCACTTTCTTGGAAGACTTTCTTCTGCTTGGGAATTCCTTCCTGGCCCTCTGAAATCTAAAGTAGAATCCCATTTAATGTGATGAATATAAACAAATAGCACTGTGTGTTCCAGTGTGAGACTGAGAAAGTGGGGAACAATGAAAGTCAAGAAACAGAAGGACTGAATGGTTAACAGTATTACCTCCTCTGGGGAGGAGGATGGAGGAGGGCTGTATGGAGTTATTTCTCCTTTCACTTCTGGGCCAGATCATTTTTTTGCCAGATAATATATTTATTGCTTGGGTAATATAAAAAATCTATCTGTAGCAAAAGTATCATGAATATTGGTGAAAACGGTAATGAAGCATTTTGGTGGGGCAAGGATCCAGTACCATGCAAATATCGAACCACTAAAACATTAAAAATGTAATGAGCATTTATATTGAATATCAATATAAATGAATATTGCCCTTGCTTCTTCAAAACCAGCTTTAGATGCTGTTTTTCTTGGACTTAAAGCCATGGAAAGGTAAATATTTTTAGTATTAGGTTATCAATAGAAGGTATTCGTATCTTCTTGTAGTGGTAGTTACACAGCTTAATGTGTTTGTCAAAACTTAGCTGTGTACACTGAAAATGGTGACTTGTACTCCTTGTAATGTATGCCCACAAAATAAGTAAAAGGATAGGTTATCATTAGAGGATGGTTGGCAGTCCACAGGTATCTACCCTGGCTAATTGCAGGTTTTCTCCATGTAAGACTGTTTATCATTTTAAATACAGTATTACATATGACTCCCTCAATGAGACTGACACTGTCATTAATTCCTGTTTACAGATAAAATAATAGATGATTGGAGATATAATGTGTGCAGTGGGACAGCTGGTAAGCAGCTGGTCTGGAACGGGAATCCAGCTCTCACACCATACACCTGCACCTCCCTACACATGTCCGTCCAGAGGGTCCTTTGGAGATGCCATACTCCTTCCTGCTGGACACCCTTGTCCCCTCCAGGGAGAATCTTGGCTGAGCTTACTTCAAGTCTATGCTCAACTATGTGTTTGGGTCCACCTTCATGTCTGAATGATGCCAAGGCCACCAAAGTCATCAGCCTTGCACTCCCTGCCCACCTTTCAACCTACTGCTCCCAGAGCAGCCTCAGTGGATGATGGCCCAGTGTTCTCCTGGTCAAGTTCTGAATAACCATCTGCCCACAGATGGACCCACTCCATTGGAAGAGCAAAACTAGAAGTGGTTGATCTAACTAGCATGGCCCAACCTCTATTACTCCATGTCCACCAAAGAATTCATCCCCAGTGCACCATTTAATCTCTGAAGTCAAGCTCAGCCCCAGTGCCAGGAACCTCTTTGTGGGAATGAACTTCACTCAAGGCAACTCAGGACACAGGAGTGACGTGTCAAATCACGATTTGCTTGGTGGTGTACAGTCTTAAGCAACTCTGGAGTTCAACTTGTGGAAAGAAGAAAACACATCCATGCCAGGAACAAGAAAGGGCAGTGTGGAAAGTGGAAGTGTGTGTGTGGGGGGGAGGCAAAAGGCCCCCTGGCAACCAGAAGTCGCCCACCCCCTGCTGCTTTCAGTCACTTGCTATTTAGACACATGACCCAACAGCAGATTGTGAGGGGGCAGTGAAGCGAGCCTGTGCACCTGCCAAGGAGCTAGAGAGGGGAACAAGTATTGAGGGTGGTTAAAGGGGTTGGTGGGGACAGAATCTGGAGAAGGGCCAAGGACCCCGGAAAGGGCACAAGTTAGGGAGAAGGCCCAGGCATCCCAGGAAGCTCACGAGAGAGGGGAGATCTGCGCCTGGGGAGGGATGAAGGGTGCTAGCTGGTGGGTGATGGGTTTCTGAAGAAAGATATTGTGTTTCTCCAGTGTCTGGAGAAAGCTGCAGAGTCTGGGGTCAGAAGAGGATGCGGGGCTGTGGTGGCCAGTAGAGGCAATAAGCAGATTTCAGTGATGGGGAGAAGTCCTCAGGGCTTGGGGGTGGGGAGTGGTTCAAGGAAGAGAACGGAGTCCAGAGAGAGGGATCAGGATCACAAGACCAGGACAGGGCCGTGGGAAGAACATGGTATTTTGGGATTTCTGAGAGGACCTCGGGGGTCTGGGGAGGTCAACGGGGTAAGAGAGGGTGCGATGGTCCTAGGATGGGGCTCAGGGTCTGAGGGAGGAGGGAACAGGGTGAGGGTTGGGGATTGGGTTTGGGTCTCAGGCACAGAACCTGGAGAGGGGCACTGGGTCCAGGGAAGAAATTCTGAAACAAGGGATGGGCAAGAGGTCTCTGGAAGAAGCATGGGGTTGGAAAGGGGAGCACCCAGAGGATGGGGAGAGAATTGGGACTTGGAGAGAGCTTGGGGCCCCTGGGAGCAACACAGAATCCATAGGAAGAGTGCTGGGTACTGGGAAGAGATGCGGATTTGGGGGATGAAGTTGGGGTCGTGGGGCTGGGACCTCAGAGGGCTCAGGCAGCCCTTGACCTGCTTCAGATGGGGTTCTTGTCCAGATGCCGGCAAATGTACCACAGGATCATGTAGAGGATGAGCAGGATAGTGAAGAGGAACACAGCCGGGAAGATGGTCTTGGTCACCGGGGAGATCAGGGCCTGAAAATTCCTTCTGATGGGGCCCCGTGGGGTCCTGAAGGAGGGACAGTGACGAGAGCAGCTCGGGCTTCCACTTGCATCCATGGAGAGACATCCTGACAGGGAGCAAAATTCTGTGGGCCATCATCCCTGGGGCACCTAAATGCTTGGGGCCAAGGGCTTTCCAGGTCTGGCAGAGACCCCAAGTCCCCTGGATCCCCAGTCCTCGACTCCTTTCACGTGGTGCAGCCTGGAGTCTCTGCCTGTGGCTGTTGAGAATCAAAGAAGTTTAAGGCTGAGGGAGAACTGCCAGGCCCTGTGGGGCACCTCCAGAGTCGACCCGGGGTCTCCTTGAGGAGAGAGACTGGAGAGAGTTGTGGGGGTCTCCCCTATGTTCCCCAGGTGTCTTTAAAAGACAATCCCTCTCATCTTTCTGGCACTTCAGGAAAGGACAGATTGGGGAGGTCATATGCTAGTTCCAACCCATCCCAGTCAGTGCCTAACATTATACACTGACATTTTCCTGAACACAGTGACCAGTTCCAGGCCTGTCACCATCCTCTGGGGGATCTTTAAGGAAAAGTGAAAGTCGCTCAGTCATGTCTGACTCTCTGCCAGTCTCCTCCATCCATGGGAATCTTCAGGCAAGAACACTGGAATGGGTTGCCATTCCCTTCTCCAGGGGATATTCCTGACCCCAAAATTGAACCTAGGTCTCCTGCACTGTACGCAGATGCTTTACAAGGATTCTGAGACACCAGAGACTCTCTGATCTCTGAGAAGGGAGGAGCCAAGAGTAGCTGCAAGGGGCCAGGGCTGCTTGAACAAATACTGAGCCTTCTCAAGGACTACCAGGATGTGTCTACCTGTGCCTGGGAGAAGCCAAGGGCCACTCTGGCTGCCTGGTCTCCATTGCAACCCACCCTTCCCCACCCACCCCAACTCCTGCCCTCCTCTGCCATCCACCAGTGGTTCTGGACCAGCAGCACCCTGTCATCTGGGTGCAGAGAAGAGACCCATGAGCTCAAGCTCCACCCAGCTACACAGCAGGGATCTGCATATTAATGAGATCCCCGGAATGGGGAGGGGCTTTCATGGTGGCTCAGATGTTAAAGAATCTGCCTGCAATGGGAAAGATCCAGGTTCAATCCCTGGGTTGAGAAGATGCCCTGGTGAAGGGAATGGCCACCCCAGAATTTCATGGACAGAGGGGACTCGCGGCTCCCATGGGGTCACAAAGAGTCAGACAACACGGAGAGACTCACACGTTCACTTTCGGGGGGGGGAGGGCAAGTCACCACGTGTTCACTGTCCCCTGTGCTGTGGTCCTCTGCCTTGTGAACGCAGGTTCATTGCATCTTCCATAGTCAGGAGTGGCTTCCCCAGTGGCTCATGCATGCCTGCTAAGTCACTTCAGTCCTGTCCTGCGTTGGCAAGCGGGTTCTTTAACTCTTACCACCACCCACTGGTAAATAATTCGCCTGCAATGCAGGAGCTGTAGGAAATGTGGGTGTGATCCCTGGGTCGGGAAAATTCCCTGTGGGAAGAAATGGCAAAACACTTCAGGGATCCTGCGTGGGAAATTCCATGGATAGAGGAGCCTGGTGGGCTACAGTCTATGAGCAACTTAGCATGCACACATAATCAGAAGAAATTGAGCCTGAATTATTCAGTGGAGACGTTCTAGAAGCTCCAGTTAGTTACTCACCTAGGAAGAGTTGTTCTCAGTTCCTTAGGAGCGTGATTTCATTCTTTCTTGAGAAGATATTTTCTCATGACTGAAGAACAAGGTCCACGGAGGAATAAAAATTGATCTTAATGGTTTAAAGGAAAACAGAAGTTAGGACTTCTCTTCCCAGCTTCCACCCCACCTCCAAACCTCTGTTCTTGGCTTTTTCCTACTCTCCAGGTGGTTTCTCAGGTGGAGACAGGCAATAAATGGTGATTTCTGTGCTCTGCACGTCAACCCTGCAGTCCAGCCTGTTCTACTGGGAGGTAGAAATAGGGCTTTGCCCATGTGGTTGTCAAAAAATGTCATTGTCACATTTGCAAGCACTGGCTGCCCAGGCCAGATCACCTTTTGCTTTCCAAGCTGCCAACATGACATTTACCAGCCACCATCAGGAGAACATTGCTGTTGGAAGGAATGAGGCCACTTCCCATTTGAATGAGATCCTACATACTCAGTCGCTCAGTTGTGCCTGACTCTTTGGGACACCATGGATTGAAGCCGGCCAGGGTGTTCTTTCCGTAGGATTTCTCAGGCAAGAATACTAGAGAGGGTTTTCATTTCCTTCTCCAGGGTCTCTTCCTGACCCAGGAATTGAACCCTCATCTCCTGCATTGCAGGTAGATACTTTACCGCTGAGCCACATTGTGAAATATCTCTGAATGGGAATATCTCTGAACAGGATTACTTCACTTCAAGCAAGGAGTGTTTCCCCATGGCTTTTGATGCTAAATTCCTTCACGTGTCACTGCTACTCTGAGTTAGTGTACCATGGTTTTAAGTGCTGAATCTTTACTTATGATGATAGCAACTTTCCTTCCTCAGCATCAGGCCAAGGAAGCAGGATCATCCAGTGTGTCAAATATGAGGCACCTACTGATGAGATGGTTGGATGTCATCTCTGACTCATTGGACATGAATTATGTAAACTTCAGGAGTTGGTAATGTACAGAGAGGCCTGGCGTGCTGCAGTCCATGGGGTCGCAACGAGTCTGACACAACTGAATGACTGAACTGAACTGACTATGTACAGGGTATCTAGGGTGTACGGCAGAAAGGTGGCAATCAGTAAAACTGAAAAGAGAATGAGAGTCTAGTGGAAGCCCTAGGACAGCATGCAAATACCTAGGGCAGAGGCAGATGTGAGATTTGTGTACTCTGATCTGAGCAAGGATCAGAAGAGTGACTGAAGAGTGAGGTCAGATATGAAAGGCGGAACAGGAGGAGGCTGTGTGAAAGAGCTAACAGTAGGAGAGAGAGGGGAAGGTTACTGCCTGCACCGCTAACCCAGAAGTGTGACGTGCAGTCCTATGTGAGAAGTCCCAATAGGGTCATTTTCTGGCCAGAACAGAAGGCTGTAGTTCAGGGCAAGACAAAAGGAACACACAAATGCAGGTGCTGGTGGTTGCTCGGTGGCTGGTAAAAGTGAATGAAGCTGCCCAGCTGCAGGAGAAACACAGGCCTGGCACAGGGGCCAAGTGTTGTCAGTGCTGCCGACTCCCACCGTTTTCTTTAATTGAGCTGTAAATACAGGTTTTGATGCGTCCTCTCCCAATTTTAAATGGTTGGAGACCATTGTGGAAATGTTAAAATCATCCTTTCTCTCATATTGACATGTATACCAGCCCTGTCCCCCGACATATGACTCCCTTTGCTTTTCTCTGCTCTCCTTACCCAAGGTCACATAGCACCCAACCAAGATGGTACCTGTGGGTAACAGGCAGTGTGTGGGAAAGGGTGAAGGGAAGAGAAAGTGACATTCTGATTGAAATTACCAAGTTCAGTTATTCTCCAGAGAGGCAAGCAATAAGTTCCTGGTAGTTGCTCTTTCTCTCTAGCAATCAGCATCCAGGAGACCAAGATGAACAATTGACCTACCAATTTTACTGACATATATTTTACATACCAGAAAATTTACTCTTCACATTTTCAGTGTATCATTCAATGCATCCCAGAATTGAGTATGATGTTTGCTGTAAGTTTTTCTGTATGGATACCCTTATCAGGTTGAGGAATTATTCTTCTATTCTTAAATTATTGAATATATTTTTTATTATAAAAGGGTGTTGGATTTCACCAAATGCTTTTGTTGTATATATTGAGGTAATCCTGTGGTTTTTGTCCTTTCTTCTATTAATGTAATATATGGCATTAATTGATTTTCACGTGTTAAAAAAACTCCGTATCTGGGATAAACCCAACTTGGCTAACGTGCATTGTCCCTTTTATGTGGTGCTGGATAGTTGATCAGCATATTGTTGAGCATTTTACAAATTCGCCGTGGTCTTTTTTTGTCTTTCCTTGTTCTGACTTTATTCATTTTGGTATATAATACTGGCTGCGTAGAATGAGTTGGCAAGTGTGTCCTCTCTCTTTTAACATTTTGGCACACTATGTGATGATCGGCGCTCATTCTTTTAATATTTGGTAGAATTCACAAGTAGAACCATCTGAACATGGGCTTTTCTTTGTGGAAATAATTTTTATGTACTAATTCAAGATTCTTACCATTTAAAAAACTTCATTTCTGTTATTTTTGGCTGTTCTGGGTCTTTGTTGCTGCATGCAGGCTTTCTCTAGCTGCAGCTAGTGGACCACTCTCTTGTTGTGGAGCACGGGCTCAATGGTGCACAGGGTTCAGTAGTTGGGGCACATGGGCCCTGTTGCTCCTCGGCACACATAGTCTTCTCAGACCAGATATCCAGTCCATATTCCCCACTGTGGCCAGCAGATTCCTAACCATTTGTCCGCCAGGAAAGTCCCCCAAATCCTGACTTTAATAGTTTTATTTATTCTATTTATTCTTTTTAAACATTGTTTGAAATTTGTCTATTGATGCAAATTCATATAGCACCAGAGAAGGCAATGGAACCCCACTCCATTACTCTTGCCTGGAAAATCCCATGGACTGAGGAGCCTGGTAGGTTGCAGGCCATGGGGTCGCTAAGAGTCAGACACGACTGAGTGACTTCACTTTCACTTTTCACTTCCATCTATTGGTGAAGAAAATGGCAACCCACTCCAATGTTCTTGCCTGGAGAATCCCAGAGATGGGGCAGCCCGGTGGACTGCCATCTATGGGGTCACACAGAGTTGGACACAACTGAAGTGACTTAGCAGCAGCAGCAGCAGCAGCATAAAGCAGACAATTCCTCCATTTAAAGTGAAAGTGCGATCAATGCCAGTGTGTTTGGAGAGTTAGACAAGCATAACCACAATCAATTTTAGAAAATTTCCAGCACACCAGTAAGAACCAAAGTGGATGAATATTCACAGACACTGTATCCACCACGAACTCCCCACAGCCCACCCTAGCCTTGGATGAGTGTGTGCTCAGTTGCTCATGTCATGTCGGGTTTTTGCAACCCCATGGGTTGCAGTCTGCCAGGCCCTTCTGTCCATAGGATTTCCCTGGTAAGAATACTGGAGTAGGTAGTCATTTCCTTCTCCAGGGGCTCTTCCCAAGCCAGGGATCGAACCTGCATCTCCTGCATTGGCAGGCTAATTCTATACCACTGTGCCCCCTGGGAAGCCCCCAGTCTTAGGTAACCACTAATAATCTTTCCTCGTCTGTAAATTTCCCCATTCTGGATATTTCATAAATGGATTCATAATATCTGGTCTTTGGTGGCTGGCTTCCTTCACCTAGCATAATGTTTTTGAGGTTTACCAACATTGTGCTTTTTCATTTTGCTTTTCATGCATTTGGTGTCACAGCTAAGAATCCACTTCTGAAATCCAATGTGACAAAAATTTACCTCTGCATTTTCCTCTGACTTTTAATGGCTCGAGTCTGGGAATTGATCAAAGGACTGGGACTCTAAATTTTTGAGATTCCAAATAGACTTTTGTTCATTTGACCAGTGACATCTCAGCTTACACAGATCAAGTAAGAACGTAAGTGGGCTTCCTAACTCTTTTACTTCTAGGAAGATCATGAGCCACTAGAGAAAACCATAGAGTTGCCCAAGTCAGACTGTTCTGATTGGTGCTTTGACTCTGCTCTCTGTTACTGTAACCAGGCCTACCTTGCCCTTGGTGGTTGTGTGATGTCACTTGGCTCTGGCCATCTGGGGATCTAAATACTCACAGTACATTTAGGTTTCCTAGTTCAATGACTGCGGTTCCTACTGTGAGTTCTGGCCTGCAGAGGAGAGCAATCACAGAGTTCTTCAAGGGTGCTGGGGCTCCCCTCACAGTCTCGGTGAAAGATATGTCTTTGGGACTCTCTTGGTATTGATGAGGATGTCTTAAATGAGAAAACCACACTAACAATGAAATCTCCTTAAACTTCTGTAATAAATGAAACAAGGCAAGTCTGACATTTCCAACTCACTTACTGTGGGCCAACTTTTGGTCCATAGTTCAACCAACCAAACTAATAAGAGCCCTTTCTAACTCCCTGAGTTGCAATTTGAAATGCAGAATCTAGGCTTAGTACATCATTTTGACCTTATCTAGCTTTCTGTGGGGAGGCTGATCAGGAGGCTGCTTCCAACTGAGAGTGAGGCAGATACTTCTACTGACAAGGACGACTTACCAGACTTGATGGGCTCAGTGTCCCCAGCTTCATCAGGGTCTCCCCACACAGGTCTATCACAATGTACAGAATCCCATTCTTCCCAGGTCAGCCCCTTAATTTTAACAGGAAACACTCTAGTGGAAGAATTCAACTTCTAGTCTATTCAACCAGTTGCAGGTTGAGTGCTTGCATGTGATCATTAGCAATCTCAACCCTATATCTACAGGAGATAAGTGTCTGCTTCCGGGTTCACATAGAGTCTTTGAGGTCTTTTACTGTAAACTGAGCTAATCCTTTCCTTCCACCACTCTTTCAAACTTACATTGGAAGCAACCTGAAAACTCAACACATCTACCTGTGTTCCAAAAATGTTCAAGAGTATCATATACACAGTCACAGAGCACCTTGCACACAGCACTTCTTTGAGTAGTTCTTCAGGCATATCCAAAGCAGATATTTTCCATATTTCTATTGCCATAGACTATTGATGCTCTCTTTACTACAGAGTCATTAGCAGCTTTAAACCTAACCAGATTACAGAGCTAATTCTAGAAACCCCAGAACCATTTGAGCAAATGATTTCTTTTAATTGAAGTTTAGTGATTATACAGAACTATATGTTGCAGATGTGCAATATAGTGATTTACAGTTTTAAAGGTTATATTCCATTTATAGGTATTACAAAATATTGGCTATATTTCCCATGTTTTGCAATCTATCCTTGTAGCTTATTTTATACATAATAGTTTGTACCTCTTACTCCCCTATTCCTATCTTACCCCTTCCTCCATCCCTGACCCGACTGGTAACCACTAGTTTGTTCTCTGTGTCAGTGAGCCAGCTTCTTCTATTTTAGTATTCAGTTGTTGTTCAATTGCTCAGCCATGTCCGACTCTTTGTCACCCAATGGACTACAGCACGCCAGGCTTTCCAATCCTTCACCTTCTCCCGGAACTGTCTCAAACTGATGTCCAGTGAGTTGGTGATGCCATCCAATCATCTCACCCTCTGTCCTCTCCTTCTTCTCCTGCCTTAAATATTTCCCAACATCAGGGTCTTTTCTAATGAGTCGGATATTTGCATCAGAGGGCCAAAGTATTGGAATTTCAGCTTCAGCATCAGTCCTTTCAATGAATAGTCAGAACTGATTCCCTTTAGAACAGACTAGTTTGATCTCCTTATAGTCCAAGGGATTCTCAGGAGCCTTCTGCAACACCACAAGTCTAAAGCATCAATTCTTTGGTGCTCAGCCTTCTATATAGTTCAACTCTCACATCCTTGCATGACTACTGGAAAAACCATAGCTTTGACTAGATGGACATTTGTCAGCAAAGCAATGTCTCTGCTCTTTAATACACTCTCAAGGTGTGTCATTAGCTTTTCGTTTGCAAGGAGTGTCTAAATTTCATGGCTTCAGTCACCATCCACAGTGATTTTGGAGCCCAAGAAAGTAAAGTCTATCATTGTTTCCATTATTTCCCCATGTATTTGCCATAAAGTGATGGACCCGGGTGCCATTATCTTTGTTTTTTGAATGTTGACTTTTAAGCCAGCTTTTTCACTCTCCTGTTTCACCTTCATCAAGTGTCTCTTTAGTTCCTTTTCGCTTTCTGCCATAAGGGTGATGTCATCTGAGGTTATTAGTCTGTTTTATTTTTAAAATTCAACATCTAAGTGAGATCATACAGTTTTTGTCTTTCTCTGTCTAGCTCATTTCGCTTAGCATATTGCCCTCCAAGTCCATCCATGTTTCTGAAAATGGCAAACTGCTATTCACTTTTATTTCTGTGTGGTATTCCAATATCTGTATTTGTGAGTATGTGTGTGTACACGCCACACATTATTTATCCATTCACTCATTGATAGACACTGAGATTGCTTCCACATCTGATAATTATAAATAATTCTGCCATGAACATTTTGGTGCATGTATCTTTTCAAATAAGAGTTTTTGTGTTGTTTTTGTTTTGGTTTTTTTGAATATATACCCAGGAATGTAATTGCTGGGTCACATAGGTCAATTTTACTTTTCTGAGAAACATACCTGCTATTTTTCACAGTGATTGCACCAACTTATCTTCCCACCAACAGTTCATGAAGATTCCCTTTTTGCCACATCCTTGGTACCATTTGTTATTTGTGTTCTTTTTGATGAGAGCCATTCTCACAGATATGAGGTGACATCTCATTGTGATTTTGATTTGCATTTCTCTGATGAGTTAATG
>SRVM01019565.1:0-13099 GCA_007570785.1 Antilocapra americana
CATCAGGTGGCCAAAGTATTGGAGCTTCAGCTTAGTTTTCAGTTCAGTTCAGTCGATCCGTCATGTCCAGCTCTGCGACCCCATGGATTGTAGCACACCAGGCTTCCCTGTTCATCACCAACTTCCAGACCTTGCTCAACTCATGTCCATCAAGTCAGTAATGGCATTCAATCATCTCATCCTCTGTCATCTCTTTCTCCTCCTGCCTTCAATCTTTCCCAGCATCAGGGTCTTTTTCAATCAGTCAGTTCTTCACATTAGGTGGCCAAAGTATTGGAGCTTCAGCTTCAGCATCAGTCCTTCCAATGAATACTCAGGACTGATTTCCTTTAGGATTGACTGGTTTGATCTCCTTGTCATCCAAGGGACTCTCGAGAGTCTTCTCTTTTGAACACCACTGTTCAAAACCATCAATTCTTCAACTTAGTTTTGCAAATACATAAAAGTAGAAAAGTGGTTACGTCACTCTTCCAACATTTCAAACAGAATAACTTAACTCAGTATTTCGCTTTTTCTACTACATTTATAGTTCTGTTGCGTTTGATGATAATTTTATTTTTATCTTTTAATGAGCTTATTCATATTGATGAATTAATACGAAAACAGAACAACAATCTAATATTCATTAGCTGCTACTTTCCTGTATCTCAAAGATAACTATAACTAGGGATAACCATTGCAAAACTAATTTCTATCAGAAGGAGATTTAGGATAACCACCTTGTTTTTAGGCCAACATGAAGTTTATCACTGTGGGAGTGAATGAAAAATACTATATGAAAATTTTTGAATTCTCGTGGAAAAGAAATCATATTATTGAGTTACATTGGAATCGTTCTCCAATGGAAAGAAACACAAATGATCTGCGCACATATACTGCTAGGTACAAATAGATTTGGTCATTTAATAGTTCTAATTAGGGAAATAAAGATATTTGTCCTAGATTGTTATATGCATTTTCCCTGATGGAAGAGATTTGATGAACTTAAAGTCTACATAAAAATGCTTGTGTTGTAATTCTGAATTCTTACTGTGTATCTAGAGTGGTTTATTTGCATTTGATACCAATTCGAAATATAAGCAATTTAATGACTATCAAGTGACATCCTATTTCATAAGACATAATACTGTGCAAAAACAATATATAAATTCATACAGAATCTCGGTAAGAAATGGCAATGGTATTCTTTGTTACATTCTAACAGTACAGCTTCAATGGTATTATCAACAATTTATTTTTTTTAATGTCCTCTGTTTACATTTAAATGTATCAGAGCTCTACTAAGAAGAGAAACTGTTCAGTACTGTCTTGTTTCTCATACTGCTGACTATGACAGTTGTATTACTGATCCTGTTCATGATGCCAGTTGTCTCACTGTTCACACCGTTTGCATTGTTTCCTGAACCCAGGGTAGCCAGGCTAGGTGTGAGCTAAGAGGCTGGAAGAAGACTCGAGGAGCAATAGGAACTGCAGACACGTTTATCCTCTCCTAGCTGATGCAGTAGCCACAGTATCAGTTCAGTTCAGTTCAGTTGTTCAGTTATGTCTGACTCTTTGTGATCCCATGGACTGCAACACATCAGGCCTCCCTGTCTATAACCAATTCCCAGAGTTTACCAAAACTCATGTCCATTGAGTTGGTGATGCCATCCAGCCATCTCATCCTCTGTTGTCCCCTTCTCCTCCTGCCTTCAATCTTTCCCAGCATCAGGGCCTTTTCAAATGAGTCACTTCTTTGCATCTGGTGGCCAAAGTATTGGAGTTTCAGCTTCAACATCAGTCCTTCCAATGAACACCCAGGACTTATCTCCTTTAGGATGGACTGGTTGGATCTCCTTGCAGTCCAAGGGACTCTCAAGAGTCTTCTCCAACACCACAGTTCAAAAGCATCAATTCTTCGGTGCTCAGCTTTCTTTATAGTCCAACTTTCACATCCATACATGACTACTGATAAAACCATAACCTTGACTAGACGGACCTTTATTGGCAAAGTAATGTCTTTGCTTTCTAATATGCTGCCTAGGTTGGTCATAACTTTTCTTTCAAGGAATAAGTGTCTTTCAATTTCATGGCTGCAGTGATTTTGGACCCCACCCCCCCAAAAAAAAAATAAAGTCAGCCACTGTTTCCACTGTTTCCCCATCTATTTGCCATGAAGTAATGGGACCAGATGCCATGATCTTAGTTTTCTGAATGTTGAGCTTTAAGCCAACTTTTTCACTCTCCTCTTTCAGTTTCATCAATAGGCTCTTTAGTTCTTCTTCACTTTCTGCCATAAGGATGGTGTCATCTGCATACCTCAGGTTACTGACATTTCTCCCAGCAGTCTTGATTCCAGTCATAGCATAACCTAACACAATATTACCTCTTTCCTGGCTGACACAGCAGCTGCAGCAGTAGACATGCTATATTCTCTTCTCATGGCTGACTCAGTGAACACTGCCATGATGCAGCATTCATTGCTGCTGCTTTCTAGGTGGAGCTTGTATATCCTTAAGGCACAAAGTAGCTCTTGACCAACAGAGTACCTTGTGATGCACGTGCACAATCACAAAAGTGATCTCAGGCGTTACATGATCATTATTTACAAAGCATGGGACAAGAGCAAGTGGCCATGTGGTGAGAGAGCTTAATCACATCATCTTGGCTAATTTACTCTTTCCCTACAAGTATTACATCTTTGCTAGTTCTTAGTAGGCAGAAAGGGTTTTAGTTGTTGTTGTTGTTAATAACATATACTTATTCTGTGTCATATGTTTCACTTTCATTATCTTGTTATTGTAATTATTTTACTGATTCTAACTACAAAAATTACTACCAGCTCATTAATCCACATAAGAAACTTTGCTTGCAATTATAGGTCATTTATGATTAAGGTACCATTTTCTGAAATGATATTTGGTCAACAGAAAATTACAAAAGGAAGTGAGTTTTAAAATTTTTACAGAGTAAACCTCAAAAATGTTAATTTCTTCATAAAACAAATGTGTTTGATATATAATTTTTTGACAAGATGCCACAGAATAAGTACAGACATTTATGCTAATATTTATCAATTTCTCATGGCAGCAGATGAAAAACGTAAAGCTTAACTGAGAAGGGTAAAGGTAAAATAAATGAATACATCAAAAAGTATCTAAATGATTGCTTTAATTTTCTTTAAAAATATTTATTTTAGTTAATTTTGATAGTATTATACAGTTTTTAATACCATAATTTTTTTCAAGAAAATCTTATAACTCAAAGTAGAATCATTTCTGAATAAGTCATGGTATATTTCAAATATCTCACTCAATTTATCAGTCTTGCTAATCTTTAAGAAATATTGGCTACAGATTATTTACAAAATGTTTTGACTTTGTTTTCCTTCTCTATTAGTACTATTCAAATTGTCATCTGAGGTTAAGAGTTGAAGTAATAATTGATTATGTGTTGTGAAGACTAAAATTCTTAAAGCTATGTCAACTGAATCTGAACAAAATGCTTAACTTTCTTGAATATATAAGCATGTGATTCTTCATTTTCACATTATTTCCTCTAAGATGCCTTAGCAGTTTGCAATGTCTCTGAAATTGAATCCATAGCTACCTAAAGTATTGTTTTTCAGTCTTATTATAATTTTCTCTCCCCAACAGTTTAGGTTGACTTTGCACTTATTTAAAAATTGTCTATTTTTGCAAATGCTTCAAGATGGCAAATGAAAAGTTTGGAAGCAGAAGGACCAAGATCAAATCTAGTTATACCAATACATGAATTTGTGACCTTGAAGAACATAGTCACACTTTCTAATATTTTGCTTTTATTTACAGAGTATTATTTCTTACAGAGATTCTCTTGTTTGTTTTTTGAGGGGCGTCATGATTGGAGATACTCTTTGTAAATGGTTACCATACAAAATAAATGTGCAAAAATATTCTAACTCCATAGCTTTTTTGGCTGTCTTTTCTGTTGTGGGCAGAGCATATACACTCTCTTTGTCTCTCTATTGAAAGTATTTAGCTCAATCTGCACCATTCAGATTGCCTACTTAGGCTTTCTTGTTGATGGCATGGGGTATAAGGAGGCAACAATCAAATATGTTAAAATTAAGCCAGTCTGTAATAATAATATTGATTATTTTAATTTTTTTTAGAAAAGTGTTAAGTCCCTTGCTGTGCATGTATTTAATTTAATATGTTGATTTCTTCATTACTAGTACCCAAGTCCATCAGGAACTATTATGCACTATTAAATTCTTGACTTCAAAGACTGGAATATGCTCTAATTATTGACATTTTTCAACTTTGCTACTATTGCTTTATTGAAGTCATAGGAATCAATCTAATAGCAGCTTGTCTGCTGATAGTTATTGGCAAAATGTCTTTGAATGATCAGTTATTTCATAAATGCAATATTTTAATATGTTTAATTAATGATCTCTTACATGATTTTCCTATTACTGGGTATAAGTGTTTTTAGTAAAATCAAGCCCATAAAAATAGATTCTTTGAGGAACCACACCATTAAATTCCTGATTTCTTAACAAATGTGTCTATTTGATAAATGAATAGAGATTTATTCATCTGATCCTATTATGGTCAGTTTAGAAATAGTATTGAAATATGAAATTTTAAACTTTGCCTTTTATATGAGGATGATTTTAGATAATGTAGTGCCTAAAAATTGTAAATGCTTATAACAATACAACCAATTGTTCTGTAATTATTGTGTTTACTTATATCCAGTAAATAACATGAACATTTTAACCATGTGGGAAATAGAAGCTAAAGCATAATTCCTGATTTACTAATATATCTAGAAGATATCTTTAATTAGGAAGTTGCTGGGCAACTAGTGATTATAATAATTGCTTCAGTCAATAGCTAATGAATAAAAACTGCTGTAACTGTTCTAAATACATTATATAAAAAATTATATTTTTATGTACCTTACACTATCTTCAACAGATTTCACCATATTTGGGACTTTATACACATATATAATCTTTCATAACCTATGACTTACCTACTTTTTTATTTTGACAGTTTAATTTTTTCAATACTCCTAACACTTTCAATACCTAATGTTCAGATAACTTTTTCTTGTATATAATCAATTGCACTTAGATCAAGAGACTTTTCAAATTTTCTGAGCAGTAAACTTCATCCACCAATTGTATTTTCAATGGGTTATTACAATATATTCAAAGAATATAAGTATATTTAGTATTTGAAATAAAACTTAACCTTATGTATATCCAAAGATAATTTATGACTATATTTTCTAGTTCTCATATCCAATTAATACAAGAAAAACTGAAATTTCCTGTTCTCAGAATTTATTATCAAATTGAAGTTCTTTCAATTTAGCACAGATCTTTAATTCTCTAAGTGGTTTTTCAAAAATACAGTGTTTTGAAAAGAAAAGTAAATGATTTGAAGAAATATGATTGTGATAAACATAAAACTCAGGCTACTTGAAAATTAATTTGAAGTCATTGTTTAGATCGAAATATTGTCTAAGTAGAATTTCTAGCTCTGAAAAAAATATGAAATAAACAATGTTTGATTTTGAATGTTTTAAAAAATATATATTTGTTTTTCCTTGGCAGATTATGTACTTTACTGTGAAGTTTGTTTAACCCTATTTAGCTTTCTATTGGTGCTCTAATAAATTACCATAAACTTGGTGGTTTACAACACTAACTTACTGTCTTATAGTTCTGAATGTCAGATGTCTAAAATGAATATCAATGTGTTTGTAGATCTGTGTTCTTTTCTAGAAGCTCTAGGAGAGATCAATTTCCTTGACTTTACCAGCCTCTAGAGGCTGCCCCATTCCTAGTCTCATGAAAGTGAAAGTGAAAATTGCTCAGTCATGTCTGACTCTTTGCAACCCCATGGACTGTATAGCCCATTTAATTCTTTAGGGCAGAATACTGGAGTGGATAGCCTTTCCCTCCTCCAAGGGATCTTCCCAACCCAGGTCTCCCACATTGCAAGTGGATTCCTTACCAGTTGAGTCACCAGGGAAGCCCAAGAATACTGAAGTGGGTAGCCTATCCCTTCTCCAGCAGAATTTCCCAACCCAGGAATCAAACCAGGGTCTCCCGCATTTCAGGCAGATTCTTTACCAGCTGAGTAGTCACATGACTCCTTCCTATATCTTCAAAGCCAGGAATCACAGTTTGAGGCCTTATCACTTTGGATCACTCCATCCATTGTCACATTGCCTTCTCTGGCTTTGACACTTCTGTTTCTCTCTTTCACTTATTTTTATATATCATTTAAAAAGCCTAAAGTGGTACATATACACAATGGAATATTTCTCAGCCATTAAAAAGTATTCATTTGAATCAATTCTACTCAGGTGGACGGAACTGGAGCCTATTATACAGAGTGAAGTAAGCCAGAAGGAAAAACAACGATACAGTATACTAAGGCATATATATGGAATTTAGAAAGATGGTAACGAGAACCCTGCATGCGAGACAGCAAAAGAAACGCAAATGTATAGAACAGTCTCCTGGACTCTGTGGAAGAGGGCAAGGGTGGGATGATATGGGAGAATGGCATTGAGACATGTTAATTATCATATGTGAAATCTATTGCCAGCCCAGGTTTGATGCTCAGGGCTGGTGCACCAGGATGACCCAGGGAAAGGGAATCGGGAGGGAGGATGGAGGGGGATTCTGGAGGGGGAGCATATATATGCCCATGGCAGATTCATGTCAATGTATGGCAAATCCAACACAATAAAGTAAAGAAAATTAAAAAAAAAAAAAAAGCCTGCTGCTGCTGCTGCTGCTAAGTCACTTCAGTTGTGTCCGACTCTATGCAACCCCATAGATGGCAGCCCACCAGGCTCCTCTGTCCCTGGGATTCTCCAGGCAAGAACACTGGAGTGGGTTGCCATTTCTTTCTCCAATGCATCCATACATGCTAAGTCGCTTCAGTCATGTCCGACTGTATGTCCCTATGGACATTAGCCCACCAGGCACCTCTGTCCATGAAATTCTCTAGGCAAGTATACTGGAGTGGGTTGCTATTTCCTTCTCCTTAAAAAACCTGAGGTAGAATTTTAAAGGCAAAATTCACCATTTCTATGGGTGCTTAAAATGGTTGCTTCAGTGGTTTTTAACATACTCACTATACTGTGCTTGCCTCTTTCACTTTTAAAAACTTGTGAGTAGGTTGGTTCCACTTGGATAATATAGGATAATCATCCTATTTAAAGTCTGCTGATAAGCAACCTTAGTTTCTTGTTTTATCTATTAAAAAAATTGTTCTGAGTATCAAAAAGGATAACACTTCTGTCATTGCCTTGTAAAATATGAATCAGTATATGAATATTAGGTGTTGATTATTCACTGTGTTGTTTCAAAATGATGTCATAATTTAAATACCCTGATGCTGGGAAAGATTGAAGGAAGGAGGAGAAGGGGACAATAGAGGATAGCATCATCGACTCAATGAACATGAATTTGAGTAAACTCCAGGAGACAGTAAAGTACAAGGAAGCCTGGTGTGCTGCAGTCCATAGGGTCTCTTATGTCTCCAGCATTGGCAGATAGTTAGTTTCTTTACCATTAGCACCACCCAGGAAGCCTGAAAGTGAACGTATTCATGGATTGTAGCCCTCCAGGCTCCTCTCCCCATGGAATTCTTCAGAGAAGTATACTGAAGTCAGTCGCTATTCCCTTCTCCAGGGAACCAAGGATAAAATCTGGGTCTCATGCACTGTAGGTGGATTCTTTATCATCTGAGCCACCAAGTGCAAACCTTTTTAATTTTACTAAGATAGAATTTACTATTTTCCTTTTTATGGGATGTGGTTTAAGAATTTTTTGCCTATCTCAATTCTTAAAGATATTCTTCATATTTTCTTCTAAATGTTTTACTGTTTTAAATCTTAAATTTATGGTCAGTTTTCAGTTAATTTTTGTTTATGACATAAGGTGAAATCTAAGTTCTAATATTTGCATGTGGGCATGCAATTGGTTCAACACCAGTTACTGAAAAGATTATTCTCATTGAATCACTTTGGTATTATTGATATTCATCAACTGATCATTAATGCAATAATTGGTTTTTGGATTCTCAATTATTTTTCTTTAGTCTATATATACATCCTATGCAAAAACACATCTTGATTACTAAATTTTTGTGGGAATTTTTGCAGTTTGAATGTGTGAGACCTCCAATAATAAATTTTTTCAGGATTGTTTTGACTATTTCTGTGTCATTGTAATTACATATTAATTTTTGGAACTTCTTGTCAACTACTGCAAAAAGCTTGCTGGAAAATAAAAATTTATTAGATATTGCATTGAATACAAACATCTATTTGGGGTGAAATATCACCATAATTGTATTGACTCTTCCATTTCCCAATCATGAGATATCTCTACATTCATTTAAATATTGCTTAATATCTGTCAGCAGTGTATTGCACTTTCCAGTGTAAATATCATTGACATATTTTGCTAAATTTATTATTAAATGTTTTATTAGTTGTGATGCTATCATAAAGGAAGTTTTAAAATTTTATTTTCAGTGGGTTTATTGCTATTAAATCAAAATGTAATAGATTTTTATTTATATTTTAAATTAAATTAATTAATTGATTTTATTTGGAGATAATTACTTTACAATATAGTAGTGGTTTTTTCCAAACATTGACATGAATGGGCCACAGGCCCACATGTATTCCCCATCCCGAAAACCCCTCCCACCTCGCTCCCAATCTCATTCCCCAGGGTCATCTCAGTGCACCAGCCACGAGCACCCTGTCTCTTGCATCAAACCTGTACCAGTAATCCACTTCACATATGATATATACATGTTTCAATGCTACCCTCTCAAATCATTCCACCCTTGCCTTCTCCTACAGAGTCCAAAAGACTGTTCTTTTTTTTTTTCTTTCTTTTTTTTTTTTTTTTTTTTTTTTTTGCTTTATTTTGCCATGATATCACCATGGGTTTACATATGCTTCCCCTCCGGATCGCCCCTCCCTCCTCCCTCCCCTCCGGGAAATCTCGCTGCACCAGTCCCGAGCATCAATCCTGGGCTGGCGATTGATTAGACACATGACAATTAACATGCTTCAATGCCCTTCTCCCATATCATCCCACACTTACCCTCATCCACAAAGTCCACGAGTCTATTCTATACATCTGCGTTCCTTTTGTTGTCTCCCATGTTGGGTTCTCGTTACTGTCTTTCTAAATTCCATATATATGTGTTAATATACTGTATTGTTGTTTTTGCTTCTGGCTTACTTCACTCTGGATAATGGGCTCCAGTTTCGTCCATCTGAGTAGAATTCTATACATCTGCGTTCCTTTTGTTGTCTCCCATGTTGGGTTCTCATTACTGTCTTTCTAAATTCCATATATATGTGTTAATATACTGTATTGTTGTTTTTGCTTCTGGCTTACTTCACTCTGGATAATGGGCTCCAGTTTCGTCCATCTGAGTAGAATTGCTTCAAATGAATTTTTTTTTAATGCTGAGTAATATTCCATTGTGTATATGTACCACAGCTTTCTTATCCATTCATCAGTTGATGGGCATCTAGGTTGTTTCCATGTCTTAGCTATTGTAAACAATGCAGCGATGAACATGGGGGTACACGTGGCTCTTTCAATTCTGGTTTCCTCGGTGTATATGCCCAGCAGTGGGACTGCCGGGTCACATGGCAGGTCCACTTGCAGCCCTTTAAGGAACCTCCACACTGTTTTCCACAGTGGCTGCACCAGTTCGCATTCCCACCAACAGTGTAAGAGGGCTCCCTCTTCTCCACATCCTCTCCAGCATTCATTGCTTGTAGACTTTTGGATGGCAGCCATTCTGACTGGTGTAAAGTGGCACCTCACTGTGGTTCCGATTTGCACTTCTCTGATAATGAGTGATGTTGAGCATCTCTTCATGTGTTTGTTAGCCATTTTTATATCTTCTTTGGAGAAATGTCTGTTAAGTTCTTTGGCCCACTTTTTAATTGGGTAGTTTATTTTTCTAGAATGGAGCTGCAGGAGTTGTTTGTATATTTTTGAGATTAATTGTTTGCAAAAGACTGTTCTTTACATCTATGTCTCTTTTCCTGTCTTGCATATAGGGTCATGGTTATCATCCTTCTAAATTTCATATATATGCATTAGTATACTATATTGGTGTTTTTCTTTCTGGCTTACTTCACTCGTATAATAGGCTCCAGTTTCATCCACCTCATTAGAACTGATTCAAATGCATTCTTTTAATGGCTGAGTAATATTCCAGTGTGTATATGTACCACTGCTTTCTTATCCATTTGTCTACTGATAGACATCTAGGTTGCTTCCATGTCCTGGCTATTGTAAACAGTGCAGCGATGAACATTGGGATACATGTGTCTCTTTCAATTCTGGTGTCCTCGGTGTGTGAGCCCAGCAGTGGGATTGCTGGGTTGTATGGCAGCTCTATTTCCAGTTTTTTAAGGAATCTCCACAATGGTCTCTATAGTGGCTGTACTAGTTTGCATTCCCACCAACGACGTAAGAGGGTTCCTTTTTCTATGCACTTTCTTCAGCATTTATTGTTTATAGGCTTTTTGATATGAGACATTCTGATTGGCATGAGATGGTACCTCATTGTGGTTTGATTTGCATTTCTCTGATAATGAGTGATGTTGAGCATCTTTTCATGTGTTTGTTAGCCATCTGTATGTCTTCTTTGGAGAAATGTCTGTTTAGCTCTTTGGCCTATTTTTTGATTGGGTCTTTTAGTTTTCTGGAATTGAGCTGCAGGTGTTGCTTATATATTTTTGAGATTAATTCTTTGCCAGTTCCTTTGTTTGCTATTATTTTCTCCCATTCTGAAGGCTGTCTTCTCACCTTGCTTATAGTTTTCTTTGTTTTGCAAAAGCTTTTCAATTGAATTAGGTCCCATTTCTTTATTTTTGCTTTTTTTCCATTCGTTAGGGAGGTGAGTCACAGAGATTTACTGTGATTTACATCAGAGAGTGTTTTACTTATGTTTTCCTCTAGGAGTTTTATAGTTTCTGGTCTTATGTTTAGATATTTAATCCATTTTGAGTTTATTTATTGTATGGTGTTAGAAAGTGTTCCAGTTTCATTCTTTTACAAACAGTTGACCAATTTTCCCAGCACCACTTGTTAAAGAGGTTGTCTTTTCTCCATTGTATATTTTTGTCTCCTTTGTCAAAGATAAGGTGTCCATAGGTGCGTGGATTTATCTCTGGGCTTTCTATTTTGTTCCATTGATCTATATTTCTGTCTTTGTGCCAGGACCATACTGTCTTGATGACTGTAGCTTTGTAGGATAGTCTGAAGTCAGGCAGGTTGATTCCCCCAGTTCCATTCTTCTTTCTCAAGATTGCTCTGGCTATTCGAGATTTTTTGTATTTCCATACAAATTGTGAGATTATTTGTTCTAGTTCTCTGAAAAGTACCATTGATAGCTTGATAGGGATTGCAATGATTCTATAGATTGCTTTTGGTAGTATACTCATTTTCACATATCGATTCTTCTGAACAATGCACATGGTATATTTCTCCATCTATTTGTGTCCTCTTTTATTTTTTTACATCAGTGTTCTATAGTTTTCTATATATAGGTCTTTTGTTTCGTTAGGTAGATTTATTCCTAAATATTTTATTCTTTTCATTGCAATAGTGAATGGAATTGTTTCCTTTCTGCTTTCTCATTATTGGTGTATAAGAATGCATGGGATTTCTGTGTGTTAATTTTATATAGTGCAACTTTACTATATTCATTGATTAGCTCTAGTCATTTTCTGGTGGGATCTTTAGGGTATTCTATGTAGAGGACCGTGTCATCTACAAACAGTGAGAGTTTTACTTTTTCTTTTCCAATCTGGATTTTTTACATTTCTTTTTCTTTTCTGATTGCTGTGTCTAAAACTTCGAAAAGTATGTTGAATAGCAGTCATAAGAGTGGGCACCCTTGTTTGTTCTTGCCTTTAGGGGAAATGCTTCCAATTTTTCACCACTGAGGATGATGTTTGTAGTTGGTTTGTCATATATAGCTTTTATTATGTTGAGGTATGTTCCTTCCGTTCCTGCTTTCTGTAGAGTTTTTATCATAAATGGATTCGAATTTTGTCAAAAGTTTTCTTTGCATCTATTGAGAAAATCATATGGTTTTTATCTTTCAATTTGTTAATGTGGTGTATTACACTGATTGATTTGCAGATATTAAATAATCCATGCATCCCTGGTATAAAGCCCACTTGGTCATGATGTATAATCTTTTTAAGATGTTGTTGGATTTTGTTTGCTAGGATTTTGTTAAGGATTTTTACATCATCAGTAATATTGGCCTGTAGTTTCCTTTTGTGTGTGTGTGTGTGTGTGTGTGTGGCATCTTTGTCATTTTTTGGTATTAAGGTGATGGTGACCTCATAGAATGAGTTTGGAAGTTTACCTTCCTCTGTAATTTTCTGGAAGAGTTTGAGTAGGATAAGTATTAGCTCTTCTCTAAATTTTAAGTAGAATTCAACTGTGAAGACATCTGGTCCTGAGCTTCTATTTGTTGGAAGATTTCTGATTATGGTTTCGATGTCTGTGCTTGTGATGGATCTGTTAAGATTTTCTATTTCTTCCTGGCTTCTTTTGGTCTCCATTTACCTGAAATATCTTTTTATAGCCCTTCACTTTCAGTCTGTATGTGTCCCTTGTTTTGAGGTGGGTCTCTTGCAGATAGCATATATAGGGGTCTTGTTTTTGTATCCTTTCAGCCAGTCATTGTCTTTTGGTTGGGGCACTCAAACCATTTACATTTAAGGTATTTATTTATAAATTTGATCCTGTTGCCATTTACTTTGTTGTTTTGGGTTCGAGTTTATACACCTTTTCTGGGTTTCCTGTCTAGAGAAGATCCTTTAGCATTTGTTGGAGAGCTGGTTTGATGGTGCTGAATTCTCTCAGTTTTTGCTTGTCTGTAAAGCTTTTGATTTCTCCTTCATATTTGAATGAGATCCTTGCTAGGTACAGTAATCTGGGTTGTAGGTTTTTCTCTTTCATCACTTTAAGTATTTTCTGCCATATTTCAATCTTTCTATTGAAAGATCAGCTGTTATCCTTATGGGGATGCCCTTGTTA
>ML661942.1:607-33119 GCA_007570785.1 Antilocapra americana
GCACGTAAATGTATTTACTCTGGAGTTGACAGACTTCTGGATTTCTGTCCAACCACCCCCGACGTGAGGTGTAGTTATATGGATATGTTGTGGCTGCACTTTTACCTTTCTGTTGTCGCCATGACGACATGACTGGGTAGGCAAAAGAGTACTAATATAAACAGTGTTTTGCCACTTGGGAAGCCTGAGAATGTCAAGCAAAGTGTTGTAAACACTCAAGGCCCCGTTCTGAGACTTTGGTCTATAGAGTTGCTTCTCCTCCTCCCATCTGCCCTTTCCTCCTGAGTTTCTTCTTGCTTCCTTTGATGTTTAATGTCCCCAGGCTCCTGTCCCCATTCATTCGACTACATATTCATTCCACAAAACATTCATTAACTATCTGCTTCATGACAGGCAGTGTTCTGGGCACCGAGATTCCAGCTGTGGGGAAGCCAGGGTCGCTGCTTGACTTAATGCTGTGAAGGGGTTCTGAGGGTCGCCACCTCCCAGGTCACCATGCCTCATTCTCACAGACTCAGCTCTGTGTGGAGAAGGGAGCACAGATTGCTCTGGGCATCCTTTTTGTGTGCCCTTCACCATGGACAGTGGAGATCCCTTCTTACAGCTTGTAGGAGCACGTGTTGCTTGTTCAGTGTAACCAAATGCTACGCAGCAACCCTGTGCTCTGCCATCTAGCATCCACAGAAAAAAAAACAAGGAGATCCAACCAGTCAATCCAAAAGGATTCACCGCCAGGGCTGATGCTGAAACTCCAAACCTTTGGCCACCTGATGCGAAGAACTAACTCATTGGAAAAGAGCCTGATGCTGGGAAAGATTGAAGGCAGGAGGAGAAGGGGACGACAGAGGATGAGATGACTGGATGGCATCACCAATTCGATGGACATGAGTTTGGGTAAACTCCGGGAGTTGGTGAAGGACAGGGAAGCTGGTGTGCTGCGGTCCACAGGGTCACAAAGAGTCAGACACGACTGAGCAACTGAACAGACTGACTGAAGAAGAGCAATCTGTCTGAGAAGGCAGCTCGGGCACAGAACTGTGCTTTGAGCCTTTGCTCCATTGCATCGTGTGTTGGTAGGAAACTGAAACAGAACAAGGGGAGACAGGTTTGGATTCAGCGATAATGCACGTTTTCTGGTTACAGCTTATTAAATTAACATCATTGAAAAGGATCTATACAATTTAATAGATGTAATCATTATAGATGATTAAATTGTATAGATCCTTTTCAATGATATTAATTTAACACACCATCAATAGCCAAGGATTGAGGTCAGAAAAATTTTCAGTTTCAGCTGTTAACCAATAGCCCTCAGTGAAGTAAATGACTTAAAAATATCAAACTCTTCTCTGAGGTGGGCTTGGGAGGGTTTTAAAGCTTCAGTCTTTGGATTTTTCACTTCTTAGCACAGCTAAAACTGAGCTCATGTTAAATTATTTTTTGCTCTTGTAAAACTTATCTGTGCACACAACAGTTTTAGACAATGAAGCAGTGAGTGGCATGAGCTGACGCTGGACTTTGATACATGTTCTTGAGAATTTTGCAGGTTTTCTTGAGTTTCTGAGAGCAATTGGAAAGTCAGCCTTTGGTAGACAGTTTGCCCTGACAAATCTTCCCACAGAAGTTAGAAGAGTACGGACAGGCTTGGCGGGAGCCTCTCTTCTCTCCGTGTTGATTCCAAGTGATTTCCAGGTTGGACTCAATTTGGTTGTTCTGGGTGTATGTTGGGGACAGTGCTTTGGGGGATCTGGACTGTGTTGTGTTAAACGAGTCTGCCATGTTGTGCTCAGTAGCTCAGTCGTGTCTGACTCTTTGCAACCTCATGGACTGTAGCTTGCCAGGCTCCCCTGTCCTTCACTATCTCCCGGGGTTTACTCAAACTCATGTCCATTGAGTCAGTGATGCCATCCAACCATCTCATCCTCTGTTGTCCCCTTCTGCTCTTAACCTCAGTCTATCCCAGCATCAGGGTCGTTTCCAATGAGTCAGCTCTTCATATCAGGTGGCCAAAGAATTGGAGCTTCAGCTTTATCATCGGTTCTTCCAATGAACATTCCGGGTTGATTTCCTTTAAGACTGACTGGTTTTGATATCCTTGCAGTTCAAGAGACTCTCAAAAGTCTTCTCCAGCACAATTCAAAAGCATTAGTTCTTCAGTGCTAATCCCTCTTGATGGTTCAACTCTTACATTCACCCATGACTACTGGCATTTTATCCCTTTCTGAATTCAATGCCTGTATGATTTAGGAGGGAAGAACAATAGCTTGGGATGCATTTCACATGTTTTGGCTAAAGAGCTTCTGCCAAAGAGAAAATATAAGTTATTTTATTAAGTATGGACGGTTTCACTTCCCTGAAATAAAAAATTCATTAGCTTTTTAAAAGTAAGCGGTACTGCATTTATTGGATTCACAAAGTGTCCATAAATATAACTGATTTAGATGAACATTCTTTCTACATTTTTGTAGACCGCGTTAGAGAAAAAGAAGGTTTTCATGGAATGAATTAACTTAAAGTGATCTGAACATGGAAACATTAACTTTGAGCAGGGTCCAGAGGGATAGAAATAAGTCATGAATGAATGGCTGAAAGGGAAATATTAAATTTGACCACTGGAATGCCTTGGAAATGTATAGGACATATGTGGCCATATTTTCTATTTAAAAATTTTGAACTTTAAAACTTTACAGTAAAAGAGTTGTGAGTTAAGTTTTATTGGGAGCAAAATGAAGACTATAGTCTGGGAGACAGTACCTTAAATAGCACTAAGAAACTGCTCCAAAGAGGTAAGGGAAAATCAGTATATATGTGATTTAGGTGAAGGAGAAGTACGTCAATCAAGCATGTATTTTTTCCAGAAAGTTTCTGCTATTCACAAGGAGCACTTGTTACCATGGAGGATTTTAGTGCTTTTCTTGATGAGTAGATGCAAGAACTGGACTTGTGAAATCGAAAATACCTAACCATCTGAAAGCTTGTTCTGCCAGTATTTCCCTGAGCCTAGAGTGCCTCAATTCTGCTCTACACCCTGAATTCCTTTCAGAAGATGCTGAAAATCAGCAGCTGCGGCTGCACAGGATTTAATCTTTGTAGAAATAGATGGCAAGTGCCAATTTGTACTTGACACAATGATTGATTTTTTCCAGTAAATATATCATTGTTATTCCAAAGATAATATACACTTTTAAGCATGAATGATTTTATTTCAACTCACAGTCTTTTGGAATAACTTTTCCTCTTCCATTTCTGAGTTGTTCAGTTGCTAAGTCATGTCCGACTCTGCAACCCCATGAACTTCAGCAGGCCAGCCTCCACTACCTTTCTATATGTCTCGAAGTTTGCTCAAACTCACATGCATTGAGTCAGTGATACCATCTAACTGTCTCATCCTCTGTAGTCCCCTTCTCCTCATGCCTTCAATCTTTACTAGCATCAAGGTCTTTTCCAGTGAGTCAGCTCTTCACATTATATGCCCAAAGTAATGGAGCTTCAGCATCAGCATCAGTTCTTCTGATGAATATTCAAGCTTGATTTCCTGTAGGATGGACTGGTTGGATCTCCTTTCAGTCCAAGGGACTCTCTTCTCCAACCACAGTTCAAAAGCATCAATTCTTTGGCACTCAGCTTTCTTCATTGTCCAACTCTCACATCCATACATGACTACTGGAAAAACCATAGCCTTGACTAGGTGGACCTTTGTTGGCAAAGTAATGTCTCTGCTTTTCAATATGCTGTCTAGGCTGGTCATAACTTTTCTTCAAAGGAACAAGCATCTTTTAATTTCATGGCTGCAGTCACCATCTGCAGTGATTTTGAAGTCCCACAATATAGCAATTTCTAACTGTTCCCACTGTTTCCCCATCTATTTCCCATGAAGTGATGGGACCAGATGCCATGATCTTAGTTTTCTGAATGTTGAGCCTTAAGCCAACTTTTTCATTCTCCTCTTTCACTTTCAGCAAGAGGCTTTTTAGTTCCTCTTCACGTTCTGTCATAAGGGTGGTGTTATCTGCATATCTGAGGTTATTGATTTTTCTCCTGGCCATCTTGATTTCAGCTTGTATTTTATCCAGTCCAGCATTTCTCATGATGTAGTCTGCATATAAGTTAAATAAGCAGGGTGACAATATACAGCCTCAACGCGCTCCTTTCCTGATTTGGAGCCAGTCTGTTGTTCCATGTCCAGTTCTTTTTTTTTTTTAATTGTTTTTGCCATACATTGTCATGATATCACCATGGGTTTACATATGCTTCCCCTCCGGAACCCCCCTCTCTCTTCCCTCCCCACCCCGGGAAATCTCGCTGCACCAGCCCCGAGCATCAATCCTGGGCTGGCGATTGATTAGACATATGAAAATTAACATGCTTCAGTGCCCTTCTCCCATATCATCCCACCCTTACCCTCATCCACAAAGTCCACGAGTCACCTGCATACAGATTTCTCAGGAGGCAGGTTAGGTAATCTAGTATTCCCATCTCTTTAAGAATTTTCTACAGTTTGTTGTGATCCACACAGTCAAAGGCTTTGGCATGGTCAATAAGGCAGAAACAGATGATTTTCCAAAACTCTCTTGCTTTTTTGAAGATCCATCAGATGTTGGCAATATGATCTCTGGTTCTTCTGCCTTTTCTAAAACCATCTTGAACATCTGGAAGTTCACAGTTCACGTACTGTTGAAGCCTGGCTTGGAGAATTTTAAGCATAATTTTGCTAGCCTGTGAGATGAGTGTAATTGTGTGGTAGTTTGAACATTCTTTGGCATTGCCTTTCTTTGGGATTGGAATGAAAACTGACCTTTTCCAGTCCTGTGGCCACTGCTGAGTTGTCCAGATTTGCTGGCATATTGAGTGCAACACTTTCACAGCATCATCTTTCAGGATTTGAAATAGCTCAACTGGAATTCTGTCACCTCCACTAGCTTTGTTCATTGTGATGCTTCCTAAGGCCCACTTGACTTTGCATTCCAGGATGTCTGGCTCTAGGTGAGTGATCACACCATCCTGATTATCTGGGTCATGAAGGTCTTTTTGTACAGGTCTTCTGTGTATTCTTGCCACCTCTTCTTAATACCTTCTGCTTCCATTTGGTCCATACCATTTCTGTCCTTTATTGAGCCCATCTTTGCATGAAATGTTCCCTTGGTTTCTCTAATTTTCTTGAAGAGATCTATAGTCTTTCCCATTCTATTGTTTTCCTCTATTCCTTTGCATTGATGGCTTTCTTATCTCTCTTTGCTATTCTTTGGAACTCTGCATTCAAATGAGTATATCTTTCCTTTTCTCCTTTGCCTTTCACTTCTCTACTTTTAATAGCTGTTTGTAAGGCCTCCTCAGACAACCATTTTGCCTTTTTGCATTTATTTTTCCTGGGGATGGTCTTGATCACTGCCTCCTGTACAATGTCACAAACCTGCATCCATAATTCCTCAGGCACTCTGTCTATCAGATCTAATCCCTTGAATCTATTTCTCACTTCCACTGTATAGTCATAAGGGATTTGATTTAGGTCATACCTGAATGATCTACTGGTTTTCCCTGCTTTCTTAAAATTTAAGCCTGAATTTTGCAATAAGGAGTTCATGATCTGAGCCACAGTCAGCTCCCGGTCTTGTTTTTGCTGACTGTATAGAGCTTCTCCATCTTTGGCTGCAAAGCATATAGTCAATCTGATTTTGGTGTTGACCATCTGGTGATGTCCACGTGTAGAGTCATCTCTTGTGTTGTTGGAAGAAGGTGTTTGCTACGACCAGTGCATTCTCTTGGCAAAACTCTGTTAGCCTTTGACCTGCTTCACTTTCTACTCCAAGGCCAAATTTGCCTGTTACTCCAGATATCTCTTGACTTCCTACTTTTGCATTCCAGGCCTTATAATGAAAAGGACATCTTTTGAGGAGTGTTAGTTCTAGAAGGTCTTGTAAGTCTTCATAGAACTGTTAAACCTCAGCTTCTTCAGACATTGAATTAGACAAGGCTGTGGTCTGTGTGATCAGATTGGTTAGTTTTCTGTGACTGTGGTTTTCAGTCTGTCTGCCCTCTGAAGGAGAAGGATAAGAAGCTTCTGGGAGCTTCCTGGTGGGAGAGACTGACTAAGGGGGAAGCTGTTTCTTGTTCTCATGGGCAGGGCCATGCTCAGTAAATCTTTAATCCAATTATCTTTTGAATAGTGGAGCTGTATTCCCTCCCTGATGTTTGACCTGAGGCAAAACTAAGGTGGAGGTGATGAAGATAATGGTGACTTCCTTCAAAAGGTCCCAAGCATGCATTGCTGTACTCAGTGCCCCTCACCCTGCAGCAGGCCACCACCAACCCACGCCTCCACTGGAGACTCCTGGACTCTCCCGGGCAAATCTGGGTTAGTCTCTTGTGGGGCCACTGCTCCTTTCTCCTGGGTCCTGGTGCACAAAAGATTCTGTTTGTGCCCTTCAAGAGTCTGTTTCCCCAGTCCTGTGTAAGTTCTGGGGGCTCTATGATGGGGTTAATGGTGCCCTCCTCCAAGAGGGCTTATGCCATACCCACACCCAGAGCCCCTACCCCTGTGGCAGTCCACTGCTGACCCATACGCCCCAGGAGACACTCAGACACAGTTCTGTCTCAGTCTCTGAGGAGTCTCTCGGTTCTGGTGCACACAAGGCAGGTTTGAGCCCTCTGAGCGTCTCTGGCGGGTATGGGGTTTAATTCTAAATGCGATTTTCCCCGCCTACCATCCTGCTGTGGCATCTCCTTTGCCCTTGGATGTGGGGTATCTCCTCAAAGTCACTCCAGCACCACGCAGCCGCTGCTCCAGTAGAGCTGCTCCAGTGGAGCTGGTTAGAACTATCATAACCCTGAAGCTCTCCTTCTGCCCCTTCAGGTTCACAACAAATGTGGGGTGACATTCGAGTGAGAGAGGTGCTTATCTACATGGCCCAGCTGGGTGGGGGGGTCCATTGACCCTTGCCCTGTATGGAGAGCATAGAAGTCGTCTTCAACCCTTGAACAGAGACTTGGGTCATATGGTTTTTCTGATTGAGACCTGGTATCTCTCGAGGCAGTATTAAAAGTTGATGTCATGATTTCCTAAAGCATCCATCTCTCTCGCAGATGCTCTAGGGAAAGGTGCCCTCATCCTGCAAAAGAGATTTGCCAGAGCTGATGGAGAGTGGTGATGGAGACCACCTCCTCCCTGGAGCCCAATCTCTAGCCCCCCAGCAGCTGACTCTCGCCAGGTCTAAAAGTTAGCCTTCATTTGGTACAAGCATGAGCCCCATTTACGCATGCTTGAGATTTTTAACAGAAATGTTTCTGATGGGAGGAGAGGGGTCAGTCTGATTCGACTGGCTTTGGAATCTCTCTCTGCCCCCTGCTTGGGTTCTATCTGTCTTAAACACACAGTGCTCGATTATAGTAAGACTGAGACCCTGTGCCCTGAAGGTGTAAGTGCAAGTTCATGTGCCCAGGGCGCTGTGAGGCTAAACATTACCAAAATGTCGGAGCTTGTACCAGAGAAAGGTTTATTGCAGGGCCAGGCGAGGAGATGAGTGGCTCGTGCCCTAAAAAGCCCTGAGCTCCCAGAAAGGTTTTGGCAAAGCATTTTTAAAAGCCACCAGGAGGAGGGTCGCAGAGAACATGATCAGCTTGCGTGCAGGTCTCTGATTGATGGTGAGGGAACAGGGTGGTGTCATGGGGTTGACTTTATCAGTCCTGGGGCTCCGGGAGACTGGGAGTCAGGTGCTCATGGTCCTCGAGTCATTAGCATCTTCCATTTGGTGGGGTTTTCGCATCTGGGAAAAAACTCAGGAAATGTGCATCAGATTCCATTATGCAGGCACTTCAGGGAGGAGCTACAGTGGAGGGAATGCGGCAGGGTCTGTCCTGGGAAGGCCCCACAGGTTCCTGCTCGGTTCCAGAGGTCCTCTTTCGTTGGACCATCCCACAGCATTCTTGTCTTCTGCCTTGCTCATGCATTTCACACCAGTTGTTTTACAGGGCATATTCCTTTCTCATTTTTGCTTCCTTATGTCACAATGGACCTTTTCTGACACAAAGATTTCTAAGTCACACCTTAAGATATCTAGTAAACTTCCAACCCTTGGTTTATTGTTTAATGACATGAGTATATCCCATCCCCTTAGAAATATTAAAATAATGTCGAAGGAAGTGATGATCAGTCGGTTTCTTTCTCTGACAATATCAACAGTGCTGCCCACATTCAATAATATACTTAAGACCTCTGGGGTTTACTATCCTGAGAAAAAGCTTACTGAATCAGAGTTTCTTTCTATGTAAAATGAGGACCTGGCGATTCTAAAGACTGAATTACAAAATAAAGAGCGCAGCGTGTCTCTCCTGAGGAATTAGGTTGGCTGCCACCTTTTGGTTCACGTAGCATTTTACAAATATATTATCTTATCTCATTCTCCAGACAGTATTGTGAGATAGCTGGAACGGGCATTTTCCCTCTGTTTTTCGATTAAACTGAAGTTCAACAATACTAAGGGTGATTTTTAGACTGACCTGTTAGCAAGCGATATTTACTGGAGCTTTGGAATTGTAGTCACACTTTGGTACCCTTGCCTGTTGGATAATTGTTGAATAAGTAAACAGCCTTAAGCAAGAAGAATGCGTTTTTCACACAGAGAGACGATGTAGCAGACAAACAGACATCCGTCCAGTTCCATTAGGTACTATAGATGTTTATTTTAAATTTACTTTATTAGAGACTTCCCTGGTGGTCCAGTGGCTGAGACTCTGCACTCCCTGTGCAGGGGGCCCCGGGATCGATCCTTTGTCAAGGAACTAGATCCCATATGCCGCAACTGAGACCTGGCTCAGCCAAATAAATAAATATAAAAAATTAATTTTATTGAAGTATAGTTGATTTGCCATGTTGTGTTAATTTCTGCTGTAAAGCAAAGTGATTAAATTATACATATATATATGCATTATTTTTCATGTTCTTTTCCATTATGGTTTATCAGAATATTGAGTATATTTCACTGTGCTAGAGTAGGACCTTGTTGTGGCTATATTTTAACACTAAATTTTAGTTTTGAGTATTTATAAAGTAAAGGAAGAATATTTGTAATTTCATCCTACAGTACAATTAGTAAATACTCTATGATATATCTCAGTTACCCAATGCAGTGCCATGCCCGGCTGGAGGATAACTTTAGGATCGAGAAAGATTGGAACAGCAAGAGCTTCCTCCTCTGGGCAAAAGCGACTTGAAGGTGCCCCGTTTCTATTCTGTGTGCAGAAAACAGAATGTAAATAGTAGTGTTGTTAATGAAGCTAGAGTTGAACTAATGGAGGAAAACAATTTTTAACTTATGGTTCCTTGTCAGTTTCCTTCCCCTGCCATATAATTTGTAACAAAAATGCCAGACAAGTAATTTAGTGACCGTTTTGTTAACACTGATGTGGCTTTTACGGAGTGTAAACAGTTACAGGAAACATTTTTAGGTCTAGAGGCTGTCTTCCCCGTGTAGTGCAAATACTGGAAAACTAGAAGACAAGCTTGCCCTCTACTGGAATTCAGAATTACACCACTGGCAGTTGGATGAGCTGAGGGAAGAGAGTGTTAGTCACTCAGTCGTGTCTGACTTCTTGTGACCCCATGGACTGTAGCCCACCAGGCTCCTCTGGCCGTGGGATTCTCCAGGCAAGAATACTGGAGTGGGTAACCATTTCCTTCTCCAGAGGAGCGTCTCAACCCAGGGATCAAACCTGGGTCTCCTGCATTACAGGCGGATTCTTTACCATCTGAGCCACCAAGGAAGCCCAAAGATCTCTACATTTTTTTTGCTTTACGTATTTAAAATTCCAGCCTTCGGGGTGACTTGAGATGCTGTCTCCTGGGCTTGAAGTCCTAAAAATCCCTGCCGAGTAAAACGTAACTCTCAACTTGTAGGTTGTGAATATTTTTTAAGTTGACAGAAGAAGGTGCTTTCAAGGTGGAACTTTGAGCTTCCTGTGAGAGTCAGCTTTGAAGAGCCGGCGATCAGTGTCTAACCACCGAGTAACTTCTGCTTTCTTACTCTGTGCGCGATGGGAGTAATCACCTCGCAGACCGAGTCCTAGTTTTGGTGCTTGGAATAGAGCCAAGTGAGAGTCTAAAGCATCATCAGTCAAGTAGTTGTGATTATAGACCTGGGAACTGAGGCTCCAGGCGGTGTTAGGGGCCAGGTGCAGGTCAGTAGCCTTTGGATGAAGCCATACTCACAGCTCACTGGTTCTGAGCATCCCTGGGACCGTAGTCTCGGAGGCGGTGTGATCACAGCGTTTGCAACTGGACCAGCGCCGGTGAGGGCTGCAGGCTGGGAGACTCTGGAGCGGGGGTGCAGGGAGAAGGTGAAAACCGTAGTTCATCTGGAAGGGAAGGTGCTGACAGCTGACTGGGGAGCCCAGGAAAGTCCAGGCGTCATCTGTCCTGTCCTCTTCCTCAGCCGATGCCTGCACTATGCTGGAACGTAAAGGTTTCTATCTGCACGCTCCATAGTGCACAGACCTCAGCATCTGGAAAATAGAAGTTTTTCCAGCCAAAGGCTAATGCAAATCAACAGATCAAATCATTGCACGGATCTTCTTAGCTCAAGTCTTTCTCACCTGTTACTGCCTTTGGCCATGAGACAAACCGGTGCAGTGTTATCTCTCAAAGCTAGGAAAGTAAGCGCTCCAGGGAGCAAAGAGAGCAGCACATTGCAGTCCTGCGCACCCTGCTCTTTAGACTGTAGTGTCTAAAAATAGCAGTTTGCTCTGATTTTAAAGCAGCCGTGTCACTCAGTCGGGTCCAGCTCTTTGTGACATCAGCCCGCCAGGCTTCTCTGTCCATGGTATTCTTAGGCAAGAATCTTGGAGTGGGTTGCAATGCCCTTCTCCAGAGGATCTTCCCGACCCAGGGGTTGAACCCGGGTCTCCCATATTCAGGCAGACTCTTTAACCCCTGAGCCACCAGGGAAGCCATACCTAAAAATAGCAATTTGCTCTGATTTTAAAGCAGCCAGAGCAAAGTGGATTTAAAAGTTCCAAATGCCTCCATACAGGACATTATATAACTAATTTTTCTGGTTTTCTGTAATAGCGAAAACTGGCTCTTATTCCCTAGACCAACATGTACTGCAGAAACAGGATGGTGGCATTTCCCTCCTGTTTACAGAAAAATAGTCAGTGGATTAAAGTTTATAGATTTTCAAGTTTTTCTCTCAGTACTTTTCATAAAACTTTTTGGTGCCTGCCAGAATTTTATCCCTGCCTGAGTGTAGCATATCCGACTTGGTGAGGCAGGATGCACATTTAGATTTAGGTACTTAGAGTAAGTTTAGTATGTTACGGGGACTTCCCTGTGGTCCAGCGGCTAAGACTCCATACTCCCAATGCACGGGGCATGGATTCAATCTCCGGTTAGGAAACTACATCCTACATGTTGCAACTAAGAGTTTGCATGTCACAACTAAAGGTCTCGTTTGCCACACCTAAGACCCGGTGCGGCCAAATATGTGAAGTGTTGCTATACGTATTTTATGTGTAGCTTATTTTAAATATATTGTTAATAGATACATTAGTAATAAATGCACTATTAATTATTAAATTATGTTATGCATTCTATGTCATTTCAGTTGTGTCCGACTGTTTGCGACTCTGTGGACTGTAGCCCACCCACCTCCTCTGTCTATGGGATCCTCTAGGCAAGAATATTGGCCTGGGTGGCCATGCCCTCCTCCAGGGCATCTTCCCAACCCACAGACTGAACCCACGTCTCTTGTATCTCCTGCATAGGCAGATGGGTTCTTTACCACTGTGCCACCTTGGAAGTCATGTATCATATTCTATATTATATTATATTACTTTATGGGGTTTTGTAACCAGGTCATGAATTACTAGGCTCTTCCAGGGGAACAGGTCGTAAATTCACTCCGAATTCAGTTAAAATTATCCTCAAGTTTCAGGTGGTGTCAGAATGATGCTTGGATTACCCTCTGATGCTGCTGAGACAGGCTGCTGGGGCCTCTGGTCCACCCGGAGGCTGAGTCGTTCCTCTCCTGCTCATGGCCGTGGACCTGCGTACACAGCCAGGAGACACACAGGAAGCTGAGAGAGGCGACGTGACCGTTGTCATTATAATTCCGTGCCACCTAGTATCTGCTGATGATCACTGAGGTCAGAAGACAAGCATCGATGCAGTTTCTTTTGAGAGCAGCCGTTTCTAAACAGTGGGAATTAAACAGGATTCAAACTCAAGAGAAATTGGAATTTTGAGCTGTTTTCTTTCCCCAAATAGAGAAGCTGTTGGTTACAATGGCTGTCTATCGCAAGCTGTCAGGTGTATAATTTTACATCGACAAAAACAAGGTTTGGCTTTTGACCCAGGGACTCACAGTGACGCCCGTCAGCTGACTGTCAGCCGTGCGTCAGTTGTGTTACGAGGATTAACTAGTTTAGTAATGTGACAAACCTGCGAAGTAGGCAGTGTTACCTCAACGTTTACCTTTTAAAAAGCGGAGACGCAGACAACTTACATAGACTCACCAAATTCACTCAGCTAAAACACAGTAGAGGCCGGATTTGGACTTGGGTTTGTCTAATACTGAAGCTCACATTTCTGTCCTAGTCCCTCTCCAGGAAAGTTATTAGTTTTGTCAACTGAAAAAAAAATGCCCAACCTAATAAAGGTGGAGAATTGAGTTTTATTCGGTGGACTTTCTGAGAATTTCAAGCCCAGGAGAGCTCCAAAGAGGTAAGGGAGGAGCTAGGGTCTATAGGCAATTTTACAACAAAGACCAGGTAGTCAGAACATCAGAAGATTATGGTTAATTAAAGAAACCCAGACGTCTCAGGTTAAGGAATGTAGTGTCTTTTGGTCAGGAAGATCCTCTGGAGGGAGAGCATGGCAGCCCACTGCAGTGCTCTTGCCTGGAGAGTCCTCTGGACAGAGGAGCCTGGCGGGCTACAGTCCACAGGGTCCCAAAGAGTTGGACACAACTCAAGTGACTTGGCAGGCATGTATGGGAAGGTGCCAGAGTCTAGGCTCACTGAAATCACTCCTTTGAGAAGCACCTCAGCTATCTAGAGCCAGTGTCCTGAGTGCCCCCAGGGCTCACCTTAGCGGGCAGCAGTAGTAGCTGATGGCTTGATGGCTTCAGCAGCCTTCGTTGCTGGGGCAGGCTGCATTTTCCATTTACAATTTAAAACGCTCTGTCTTTCCAGAATAAATAAATGTCAGCACCAATACAGAACCAGTTTTCTACCCTCTCATGGAACATGTAACGAGCTCATGAGAACCTCTGCAAATATCATGCATTTTATAGCTCTCTGTGGTTCTCATAAGATTCTCCTGGCTGTGTCCCATGTGAGTGTTGAGAAAGCTGGCGTTGGGGAGGGAACTGCTTGGGGAAAGAAAGCAGGAGTCGCCTTGGAGGGTGGGATCAATAAGGCCAGAATGAAATTTCCGTAAGAAAAACAATGTGTCTCCACATTCAGCTGCAACCCTCACAGTGGTCATCTCAGAGATACACGAGGGTGCTCAGGCAGGGCCAGAACCAGGCCAGGCACTGGGCACAGGGGTTCTGCCGGACACCAGACTCCAGTGGCAGAGTGATTACTGCATCCGAGTCCCAGAGGTCAGGCCCTGTGGAGGGGTTTGCTCTTTGATCTGTGCTTTCCTCTCTCCGTTTTGATGACTCTGGACCACAGATGTCGATGAGAATTAGCAAGCAGTCACCAACTCTGAGGTTGACTCGACCCTGATGGAGTCACGTAGAAAGAAGTGAAGCACGACAGAGATAAAGAGAAGCAGGGACTAAGGGGAGGACAGGACGCTGAACAACAGAGACGGTCTGGGAGTTGTGGAGAGGATGCTCTGAGAGAGATGACAGGACCCAAACCCAGGCCAAAGGGCTCATGTCAAGGACCTCAGATCACCTGATCTCAGCTCCATTCCTTGGAACCAGAAGTGGGGAACATTTCCTCCATCTCAAACAGGAAGACAAACAACGGCGGGGTTGAGACCTGGCGGTCAGATTTTGCCCAAAGCTGGGATCGCTACATGACCCTTGCTTTCGCATACACGCATGCCGTATAGCTCCGATTGTTTGAGCTTATGCACGTCATTCTTCCCTTTTAAAACTGAGAATGGAGAAGCACTGTAGCTTCCGAAGAGCAGCCAGTGGTTCTTACGGTGCCACCTGAATCACCGCAGGGCTTGTTCAACCAGACTCTTGGCCGCTCCCCTAAAGCTTCGGGCACCTGGGGTGGCGTGTGCATTTCCAGCTGGGGACCAGGTGCTGCTGCTGCGGCTCCACCCTGCCCAACACTGCGCCTCGCGATGCCTCATTAGTCAGGACAGACTGGTCTTTCCCTATTCTCTTTGGTTTTTTTCTCTCTTTAGAGAAGATTAATAGAAAAAGCTGTAATTCTTATATCGGTGCCACCAACTAGGGAAAAAACAGAACGCAATCCATCAGTCAGACTTTAGTCTGGCAGGTGAAATAAAATACAAACACAAAGGTGTACGTGTGTGTGTGTACTGTCATGCCTGACTCTTTGCAGCCCCGTGACTGGTGCCCTCCAGCCTCCTCTGTCCATGGGATTTTCCAGGCAAGAATACTGGAGTCGTCATTGTTGTTGGTCCGTTGCTCAGTCATGTCAGTACAGAATCCTCCTGCCGATGCAGGAGACCCAGGTTCCATGCCTGGGTTGGGATGGTGCCCTGGAGGAGGGCATGGCAACCCAGTCTAGTATTCTTGCCTGGAGAATCCCCATGGACAGAGGAGCCTGGTGGGCTATAGTCCACGGGGTCATGAAGTGTCGGATACAGCACTAACAATTTTCTCGGGTCACAGCTGCATACACAAAAGCTCTGTCCTTCACTCACCCCTGGGGTAGAGACACATTCTTACAGTGGCCATAAATACACTCTTTAAAGTTGACAGCATCCGTTATGGAATGATGGACCCAGTAATTCTCAAACTGTAACACCGCGATCACTGTGGGGAGCTTGTTAAATAACAGACTCTTGGACTAAATGAGAGAGTGGCATTGACATAAATACACTGCCACGTGTGAAGTAGATGGCTAACGGGGGGCTGCTGTGTGGTCACAAGGTGCTCAGCTCCGTCCTTCGCGGTGACCTAAGTGGGTGGGCTGGGGGGTGGGAGAGAGAGTCAAGAGGCGGAGGATGTATGTATACTATCATTGTTGTTGTTGTTCAGCTCCTCAGTCGTGTCCAACTCTTTGCCACCCTGTGGACTGTAGCCCACCAGGCTCCTCTGTCCATGGGATTCCCCAGGCAAGAATGCTAGAGTGGGTTGCCATTTCCTTCTCCAGGGGATCTTCCTGACCCAGCGTATTCTCTACCACTGAGCCACCAGGGAAGCCTGTATACGATCTTACTTATATTCGGTTCACTTTATTTTACAGCAGAAACTAACAACGTTGGCAAGCAATTATCCCCCAATTTAAAAAATAAGATAAAAATCAAATAAAAATAAAAGTTAAAAAGACAAATGTGGTGAACTAATCACACTTCACAGATTAAAAAAAAAAAAAGAAAGAAAGATTCCTGGGACACTCTGCAGAGTTTCGGATTCAGGCCTGGATCTGAAGCAGGCGCTCCATATTCTGCGTTTCTGATTTCCAAGTGAGGGTTTCACTTTGCGAACCGTGAGTCTGTAACAAAAAACTGTGGAAAGACTCTCTACATTGACCAAGCGAAGACAGTTACTCAGAACAGCACAGACCTAGGCCTTTGCTGTTTTCCAAACAATGACAGTTTGAATAGCCATCCTGTTCTGGAGTCTGTATGAGAAATAAATAGTTTTCCTAAATGTATAAATTTGTTGCTTTGACTTTGTACAAGGGCAAAATTCAAAAAGAATGCCAGTTGTAATGAAGACTGCCTCTGCCACCTAGGGTAATACCCATCCCAGCTTGCTTCACCTCACTTATTGTAGATGCATGAGACTGTGGAAACTGCAATTACCATTCTCGGTTACTCATTGCATAAAAGTATCAGAGAAGAGGGCCACGCTACCTGGCAATTCCCAGTCCGGGAAGGAGTAGATGCACATAAAAGATCTTCACATAATTTTAGTTTTCAAATGTTAAATCATGGACAGGAGAGTATTGAATTAAAATTTGCTTAATCCTCCAGTAAAAAATTCTTACACTTTTCTTAAAGCAACTCATGCATGTACCCTGTAGTTTGGTGGTATAACTTGCATGGATTTTGGTATTTTTGTGGGAAATTTCCTGAGGGCAGGATAAAATTTTTTAAATATTTCTGAATGTTTAGGTATTTAGCTTGGGCCTCACACATATAATAGGTAGTTAATACTTATTAAAGTAAAACGTTAGCCGCTCTCTCTCAGTGTAAGAAAGTCACTTGACTTGAACAACCAGAGCTGACCGGAAGGGGTCTTTGAGATCCTGTGCAGAAATCCTGCAGGGGGAAGAGGACACTGCAAAACACTTGAGAGAAGACCATCGCTCATCCCAGACAGAGGGATCGGTGAAGGCAGGCGAATCTTCTTACCCGAAGAAGACAGCAGGTATTTCGGCCTAGGATCCAGGGAGAGGCATCAAGGGGCTCTGAGATGCGGGCTGAATCTGCCTCCAACAATAACCACCCCTGCCCCTGTGTCCTCACTTCTTGGAATGAGGAATTCAAGAGAGCTTTCCTCCTCAAGCATAGTCTGCGAAACCCGGAGGCAAGGACACATCAGAACAGTTCATCACCCAGAGCCCTGATCCTTCAGGGAAATGATCCCCAATGAGCTAGCAGGTGGAAAAGCTCTTCCTCCTGTAAGAAAAGCAAAGCAGGGCCAAAAAGAGAGAGCAGAGCCCCAAGCCCAGGACCTCCTTACTGGGCTGCCATGGGAGCTGCAGAGAAGGCCGAAGATCCCCAGGAAAGTGAAAGGAAATACCCAGTGAACTCACCGTCAGATCACTGATAACACCAGAGTTTGTCATGTAAACATTACAGAGAGATGGAGACCGCTTAAGCATGGTGCGAAGTATTTTGGAGAAATGAATTCCCAGTCTTAAAAGCCCCTTTTCTTCAATTATTTATTCACAAAGATACATTGTTACTTTGAAAGTCAGAGTACCACTGATTTTATTGGTTAATTCCAGGAGCACCCTCCAGCAAGTTGCACAGTGAAAGCCTCAATTTACGGGGGACAAACATCGTGAATAATTGAGGTTCTCATCTTCAAGACTGAAACCATCTCATCTTGTTGACTTGCCCACTCCACACTTTTTCTTACCCATTTCAAATGCCAGGTTCCAACTCATTTTTCTCGTGCTGAATGAGGCATTGAATTAAATTTTCTAAATACAAATTAAAGAGGATCTCTGTATTACCAGGAAGATTTGTGTCTTGTTAAACAGTATAATGGTTGGAGTCCAATGAGTTTGCAAGAACTGCTCTGACCAAATTTGTTTTGCCCATATTTGAAAATCTTTTCACATTTCACTTGTATATGCCACATAAATGCATAAATCTTAAAGCAACTAGAGTCAGCTGAAAAAAGAAATGTGCTAAGCATTTGCCGTGAATAAAAGAGATCTGGAAAAAATAGGCTGAGGGAAATTGGGACGATCCTGAGATGCGTAGAAATGACTGGTGAGCTGATTTAATGCATTTCAGGAAAAGAGGAGGCTGGCAGTCCTTGGACACAGTGTTGTCTCTTTCAATGTAAAATATCTTGATGAAGAAGCTTCCAGATACAAAGTGACTATCACTGTATATCTTTAATTGTAGATTCTCCCTAATTTATTATATATCCATGTTCTTCTTGGCTTCTCATTGATGGCCAAATGGAAATGAAGGACAAGTGACTTTGAGAATGGGGGACATTAAATGTGACATGTAAATAGAGGAAAACAAGAACTTTTTGTGTAAATGAATGGTTCCTGTAAGGGAATGTCAAACTGCACAAGTTAAGTCTTTTGATCAACACTGCAAGCTTGCCCTCTGGAAAGGTTATAGCAATTTACAGCCCAAGGATCAGTAGTCAGAAATGCTGCCAAACTTGACCCACAACCAAAACAATTTAGTATTGCATTGAGAGGGATCTCATTATTGATTTAATCTGTACTGTTTTCATTGTGGGCTTCTCAGGTGGTGCTAGTGGTAGAGAATCCTCCTGCCAAGTCAGGAGAGGCAAGAGACGCAGGTTTGATCCCTGGGCCAGGAAGATCCCCTGGAGGAGGAAGTGGCAGCCTGCTATGGTAATCTTGCCTGGGCAGAGGAGCCTGGCGAGCTGTAGTCCATGGGGTCACACACAGACAGATGTGAGTCAGCACTCGCCCACACACACAGGTGCACACACCAGCACGTTTTCACTGTAGATCCTTTACTTGTATTTCCTCTTCTTATTCTTTGCCTGTCATTTTGAGTAAGATATTTGATCCATAATGAATATATCAGCTGCTTTAAATCAGTATTCTTGTGGTTAATATTCATATTATTGGCCTGTAAGTTTTTCTCTTTTATGAGATAGTTCATTATTATATTTTGCATTCCATCTTTTCCTTTATGGTTTCTGCCTATTTATTCTTGTTTGAAACTGCCTCCCTATTCAAAAGCTACATAAATCTTTATCTTAATTTTCTTGTAGTCCTTTTACGATTCATCTTTTGTATTTAAATCCTCAAACCATGTGGATTTTACTTTACAGTCATGAGTGAGGAAGAGATTTCCATTCATTATTTTCCAAAATGAATGGCCAGTTGTCACAAGACCTCTTGAAGTCATGCTTTTTTTTTCCTGATTGGAAATTCACTTTAATCATAGAGTAAATTATTATTTATATTCATGGCTCTGAGTCATAGATAAAGTTTAGTGGAGAAATAGAAATATTAGAATAAGTTTTAGGCCACATAGATATTTTTGTAATAGTTAAATCACCTCTAAAGATGCTTCACAGGTCTCATCAGTTAGAGTGGTTTAAGACTTTGATAGAAAGTTCCTTATGGAATAAAAATCAGCTCTCTCCCCAACACAGTTCTTACCCTCTATATCCTCTGAGTGTCAAGAAAATTCTGGAAATATTTCAGCTTTGTGGCTGCAGGTTCGCTGTTGTAAGACCTCAACTCAAAAGAAGATTCTCTCTAAACAGCCTTTATTTATGGGCACTAAAATTTGAATTATGTGAAACTCTCACAAAAATGTTAATTTTCACCACAGACAAAATATTCTTCTTCTGGTTTTCTCCCAGCAGCTCATAGAGGTAAACAACATTCTTAGCTCATTTGTTGTCATTCAGTCCCTAAGTCGTGTTCAACTCTTTGCGAACCCATGGACTTCCCTGAATGCCAGGTTTCCCTGTCCTCCACTATCTCTCATAGTTTGCTCAAGTTCATGTCCATTGAGTCGGTGATGCTGTCTAACCCTCTCATCCTCTGCCACCCCCTTCTCCTTTTGCCTTCTGTGTTTCCCAACATCAGGGTCTTTTCCAATGAGTCGGCTCTTTGCATCAGGTGGCCACAGGATTGGAGCTTCAGCTTCAGCATCAGTCCTTCCAATGAATATTCAGGGTTGATTTCGTTTAGGATTGAGTGGTTAGACTGGATAGACTTAACTCATGGGGTCATACAAAAGAAAGTAGTGGGTGTCAATTGGTCTGTGGTGTGTAGTCTGCGATTCCTGCTCTATGTGTTAAGATTTCATGTATTTAGAGGTAGTTGTAATAAATGTTCTATAATTTCTAGTTGTAATTAGTATACTTCTTTTCAGTTTTTATGTGTAAAACGTCATTAGATTTTGCTCTGAAGTTTTGGCCCTCAAGGCATCCAGAGCAATAGTATGATGCACTCAATTCTTACTTTTTAATTAAGTTCAGTTAAGTTTAGTCACTCAGTCGTGTCCAACTCTTTTCGACCCCATGAATTGCAACATGCCAGGCCTCCCTGTCCATCACCAACTCCCGGAGTCCACTCAAACTCATGTCCATCGAGTCGGTGATGCCATCCGGCCATCTCATCCTCTGTCGTCCCCTTCTCCTCCTGCCCCCAATCCTTCCCAGCATCAGGCAGTTATTCAGGAGGCAGATAATTCCATACCAGGGACACTTGAAGAATTTAGTTGTTGCACGTGATCCTTTGAAGAGAATTTTATTAATGTGATAGACTGGCATCTCACTCCGGTACTCTTGCCTGGAAAATCTCATGAACAGAGGAGCCTGGTGGGCTGCTGTCTATGGGGTCGCACAGAGTTGGACATGACCTGAAGCGACTTAGCAGCAGCAGAAAAAGTATTATAATTTTTTATCGTGTAAGTTGTTTTTTCTTAAAATATGCTATATTGGAGATTTTATAATAGGATATCTTATGGCTCAATCTCTTTTTTTAGCTGAAATTTGTTCTTTCATAATTTACTCCATTTCTTTTTTGATGACCATGTTTTTTATTCTTAGGTATAAACAGGTGAATTCCATTTAACATAATACTTATGTTGTCCGCTATTAACATACTGCTACAGATTTTTTGATTGTTGTATCATATAATTTATAATGATAAATTATTATAATAATAAATATATACATAATGAATATAATAAACAAATAAATAATATTAGAATAAATATAATCTTATTCTACACCTTCAATCTTTCTGTGTACTTGTATTTTAGATATGCCTTTTCTACATAGAATAAATCAAGATTTTAGTTTTATATTAACTCCTAAGTCTTTCTCTCTTAATTTTGGGTTTAACCATGATTTTGGATTCTCTGGTGGTCCAGTGGCAAAGAATCCGCCTGCCAATGCAGGAGACATGGGTTAGATCCCTGGGGATGGTAAGATCCCCCAAGAAAGAAACGGCAACCCATTCCAGTATCCTTGCCTGGAAAATCCCATGGACAGAGGAGCCTGGCAGGCTACAGCCCATGGGGTCACGGGAGAGTCAGACACGACTTAGCAACAACAACAGCAGCGTAATTACGTGTGTGTTGGAATTCTGCTCTCTTCTCTTCTGCTACTTACTTGTAATATTTGGCCAAGTGTTTCTTCTCTCACCTTGCCCTCTTCTGAATTAAATAAACTGATTGATTTTCTTTCTTCACTAGTAGGAAAGTGAAATACTCTCTTTCTGCCCTTTGGTCATTATCAGAGACATAAGCCCCCTGAATGTGGGCTCTTTGTTCTCATCTGAACAGACAAGGACTTTTAGGCGAACTTCCCTCATCCATCTCTCCTCTCCTTCTGGAGCACCAATTATACATGCATTTTACCACTTGGTATTGGCTCAGAGTTCAACAGGGCTCTGTTCTCTTTTTTAAATCATGTGTTTTCCTCTCTGTTCTTGGGATTGGACAGTTACTGTTAATCCATGCTCAAGTCTATGGGCTGTTTCTCCAGTCATCTTCAACATGATATTAAGAACATTCAGTGATTTCTGAAAAAAAATTCAGTGATTTTTCAGTTTTTTATTTTTTTCCACTTGTTGTAAATGTTATACTGCACCTGTCTCTGCTAGGCTTACCCATCTCTTCACTCCTTGGGGCCATTTTTTCCCCTTTAAGCCCTTGTCCATATTTATAATAGCTGTGCTTGGTTTCTTGTCTGCTAATCCCAAGAGGCTGCTGATTCAAGGTCTGTGTCGATGGGCTGCTCTCCTGAGTGTGCATAAAACTTCACTATTGCTTTGCACTCTACTCTGCCAGCTCTTGCTTTCTACAGAATACTTGGTGCCTTCCACATGCGTCCGTACTTCACTAGTCAGTTAGCATTTGTGGAATTTTCTAGGCAGACTGGCCCCCTCCCGCTGCGGCTCCTTCATTTCTGAGCTTTCTCTCCTAGCTGCTCTGGCACCTACAGGCGGTAAGCCTGGGGGCTTTCTGCTTTCTTTCTAGCTTTCCAGCTGCACCTATGAACTGGGGAGTATCATCAGGGGAAAGATGGATCTAACTTAGTGAGGCGCTCTCCTTTCAAGGGTTCAGCTGATCCCTACTTTTTGGAACTCTCTAGAAGCATCAAATTGTGTTAATTTTTCCCCCCCTGAGTTCACAAGGTTATTCTGATATACACTACTTAACTATTACTAGAATCAGAACTATCCAAATCACTGTTTAGTTCCCGAGCTCTCTCTTGAGCTGTGGGTTTTTCTTTTTTTAGGCTTTACCATGTGGCATGTAGGATCTTAGTTCCCTGACCAGGGATTGAACCTGTGTCCCTGCATTGGGAATGTGGAGTCTTAACCACTGGGCCACCAGGGATGTCCTGAGCTGTGTTTTATATGTCACTAAACCCATCCTTTAAGATCCCATCTTTTTTTTTTTTGTATTTTTATTTCTATACGTTCTTTGACTATTTTTCTAATTTGACCTGTCAGTTTTGATGGTCTCTGTTTCTTATCATGCTTTCAATGATTTCTTTAGACACACCAAACCTAAGGGTTTTATTTGATATGATGTATGGGGGGACAGTTGTCTGTTTGGATTTCAAATTAAGATGGCTTACCTTTATGTCTAGTTGAGCTATTGTTTTAATTGTAAGATTTTCTTCCCTTTATAGGGAATCCCTTATAGGGATTCCTCAATCATAGACTTTCAAGTACATTTCAAGAAGAAGAAGAAGTTTGTTGTATTTTCTTCAACCAAAATGTGGGGGACACATCCAGAATTGGATTGCATTAAACTGATGCTTGGCTTGATGCTTTTTGGGGCCTCACAGCTAATGCGAATCTGGAGGTGTTCAGGAATTATTTTTTCCTTTTTCCAATGTTCCATGAGTAACACAGCAGATCCAGGCTGTTTTCCCTCAGGCTGCCTGCAGAGCTGTGCCTTTTCAGTCATCTCTGGCATCATCTCTCTCAGTCCAGCTGTCAATCCCACCTCCAGGCTGCTTGGCACCAGAACTTGCCTCCCTTCCTGATGTTCTATAAAAACCCTAAATTTTCTTCCACTCTCACTTCTATTAAACCACATATTTTTTAAAAAAGAAAGAACAGTTTAACATTTTATCCATCATTTCATTTGTAGTGCCTTGTCGTTGTTCAGTCGCTAAGTCGTGTCCGACTCTCTGCGACCCCATGGACTGCAGTGCGCCAGGCCTCCCTGTCCATCCCCAACTCCTGGAGTTTGCCCCAGTTCGTGTCCATCAAGTCGGTGATGCCATCCAACCATCTCATCCTCGGTCGCCCCCTTCTCCTCCTGTCCTCAGTCTTTCCCAGCATCGGGGTCTTTTCCAATGAGCTGGCTGTTCACATCAGGTGGCCAGAGTATTGGAGCTTCAGCTGTAGTAACATAAAAACTCCCCCCCCTTCCCCACAAAGGTCTCTTTAGCAATTTTCCTGGGGATAAGTGTTTTCCTATCAGCTTTCTGCAAAGCTGGGTCTTTAGTAGGTAGAGACGTATGACCTTTTATCTTGGAGCATTCTTTTCATCATGGGCATGAAACGCCCCTCATGCATTTCACCCACTCCATCTGTGTCTCCATCTCGTACAAGCACATCGTTTCAATTTGTCAACACCTGCTTGGTATTTTCTTTATAGACCTTTATTTTTTTATCTCTCTTATCTTTAGGTGTCCTACATTGAGCAAAAAGCAGAATGAATCAGTATCCTGCTTATAAGAGCACCCTGTTATTTAACAGACACAGGTGGGCCCATTAGCCATCACGGGGAGTATGAGTGTCTTTGGACATATTCCTCCTGTCTTACTTTGTGCTTATTTCTTTAAACAGCTTCCAGCCTTTTCTTTTTGCTTTTCTTGTGCCCTTACCTGCCATGGACGTAAGCATCACCAAACTTCGTGGCTTCAACACCCACATGAACCATCTCAGTTGGTTGCGGGTCAGGCCTTTGAACACAGCTTTCCAGCTCCTCTACTCTGGGCTCTCAAGCCTACAGCCAGGTGTTCACTGGGCCATGGTCTCACCCAAGGCTTACTGGGAGAAGGACACATTTCCAGCTCATGTGGTCACCAGCCGCCTTCAGTTCCCCGTGGGCTGTTGGAGGGAGGGGGCTGTTTCTTGCTGGCTGCCATAAGGACCTTGCCATGTACACCCCCCCCAAGCCCCTGCAATGGCTCACAACTGGGCAGGTGGCTTCTTCAAAGTCCTGGAGGACTGATGTACAAGCTCACAAACGTCCATCGCGATCACAAACACCCCGTCGCCTCCACCATATTCTCCTGTTTGAAGACCATCCTAGGTCTTCCCCACTCAAGAAGGGACCACACAAACCCCCGGACACTGGACACAGGAGGCAGGATGACCACCTTAAAGTCTGTCCACCACATTTCCAGGCCCTTTCTGTGATATGTTGAGACTGTTTTCTTTGTTACTTTGTTTTCATGATCTGGGTTGTTTATATTTTAATATTCTTACACCCGTCACACCCATACTTTTCCAGCAGTGTTTAGAGTTGATCAGATTATATATTCTTCAGCAAGTCAACTAAGGTTAATTCCTAATATTATGTATTAAAAATTATTAGTGTAAATGTGAGATTTGGATACAATCAAGAGGAGAGCTAGCCCTAAGCGTAATTATGATTTCAGGGGAATTACTCACTATGGATTCATACCTGAGCCCACCCTGGGAGCCATGTACTGTGTCTGTCGCTGACATCTGAGCCCTTATGTAAACACACCTGCCCCAGGTCCCATGCTGAGGGACCTCTGCTAGCTGACTTGTTAGAGTAATAATTTCACTTCAAGTGTTAATGACTAATAATGTCTTTTAATTTAATCATCACGTTTTTCAAGATAACCAAGGCCTTTGTGTCTGAATCCAAGGGAAGAGTGTTGACTCTTTAAGAGGATCAGTCTGCTACATATACCAGCTCTAAGCAAGATAATTAGCCCCAGAGTCAAGGCGACATGTGAGGTTAGAGCTTCTTTCTATGTTACTATTTGTGTACACACACACATATACATATGGAATTTGAAAATGTCAAAACATGATTATATGTAAACAATTGTATTTAAAATATCTAAGTAATGTCTGACTCATCTAATTCACTGACTCTGTTTACTTTTGTTATTCAGTCACTCAGTCGTGTCTGACTTTTTGTGACCCCACGGACTGCAGCACTCTGGGCTTCCCTGTCCTTTATTATCTCCTGGAGTTTGCCCAAATTCATGTCCACTGATTTTACTTCACAAGGATAGAAAATACTGATGACATTTATAATGCATGTTCCAAATTTATTCCTTTTCTGTTATGGAGAAGATTTAAAGCAATGGAAATAATTTGTTTCCTTACAAGAAAACATTTTATGTCACAAACTAGACTAAAGCTCTCATCTAAAATTGTTATCATTTCCCTTTCTATCAGGGAAGATCCTTAGTTATTTAGAAAATATCAGACATACTTCCTATTTATGCCTGCTAGCGTGTGTTTGTGTCCTTAGGACTCAAAAATCCTGTGTGTGTGTGTGTGTGTGTGTATGTGTGTGTGTGTGTAAAATTGCTGGCCCTAGTCACTGCAGTCAATATTTAAAGTGCTAAGCTCAACACAAAATCTAAAATTCTATCAGAAAGGACCTATTTCTACCACTTGAAAAATGTCCTCTCTGCCCAGCCCTTGCTCACGGCTTTCCGGCCGTGACTCTGGGACAAAGCCATGATTCTTCCTCCGGAGACTGTTTGGGGATATACTTTGAATGCTAAATCATTTGGAATGATTTTTTTTTCCATTTGATGCCAGCATCCACTGTTATGCAGTATTAGGACATCAGTTAAACTACAGAGAATGCAAAATTGGTGTTATATCACTAGTTACAATGCTTAGCATATAAGCACTGTATTCAGAATACTTCCTGATCGAGATATGCTATGGAGATTTTGCTAATGTTTGTCTTGACTGGTATAACTCAGATAAGATCTGAAGAATACTCAAAGTTCATTGAGGATAGAAATACCCACATAGTTGAAATCTGTGATAATTTAGATGTGGTCAAAGTAGCTTGTCCATGGTACAAATGAAGAGCAGGTTCACGAAAAGGGTCAACTGTATAAAAATATTGTAAACTGAGTTCTTGTTTGACTCCAAAGTGTGGGAATGGGGTCTTCCCTGGGGGTCCAGTGCTTTAGACTTTGCCTTCCAAGGTGGGCGGTGCAGGTTTAATACCTAATTGGGGAGTTAAGATCCTGTATATCTCGTGGCCAAAAAAACAACACATAAGACAGAAGCAATATCATAATAAATTCAATAAAGACTTTCAAAAATGGTGGAGATGTGATTGTTTTTAAGTAGCATCACTTACATACTGATATACGGTTCCATCTCTTTTTGATCGGTCACTTACAAACGTCTCCTAAGCACAGTGTATGAGACCCTCTCTCAACCTGGCTTGAGTTGTGAGACTTTGCTGTTCTTCTTCTTATGCTTCTTGATTGAAAATGACAAGATACTTTTCCGTGTGAACAGCTGGAACAATTTTCTGTGTGATCACTTGGTGAAATTAGTGAGCAGATGATGTGTAGATGTGTGGTCCCACTATTTGGGAGAAAGACACAGCACAGATGAATGTCAGCCCCAGGGGCAAGGTTCTTGTTCCTGAGTTTGGAGTTTAGGACAGGGATTGGTCCTGCTGCAGTGGGGCGATGGGAGACAGTTCTCAGTATCCAGGGAAAGCAGAGATGCTGGTAGGAGCTTAAGCTGTTTTTCTCCAGGGAAGATCTGGACCAGACCAGATGGGATGCTGGTTCTTCGCTCCTTTGCTCCCTGCATCCTTCTATGATGCCATCTTCCACCTCCACAGCCCCCATCACACAAAAGACTTTAAGTAGTCATGTAATTCCTGAATCAGTATTTCCAAAAACCATTTGCTTCTTTGCAAACCTTATTTGCAAGCACATTTCCAGCTTGCTGTATGAGGAATTGAAGTCACTGCTCTCATTCACAAGAAAGCTCTGCAAACTTCCTCGGAGACCTTGGTCTGTTTCCTTCAGGTTTAAACAGAAATGTTTCATGATTTAGATTTCCTTTTCCATATATAGGAATTGCTGAGTGGGAGTGGGGGGAACACCGCTTGACATATCGGAGTTAATGGAAGCCATATTTCATCATCATCATCTGTGACAATTAAGGCAGCATCAGGCTGTGTTGTGACAGCTTATTGTGTGTGTGACGATGCACGGAAGTGATGTTGATACCCCTCTGGACTTCTCTGCCATTCAGAAATCCATGACTACATAACTGCATTCCATGGATGGAGCATGTCTTCGGCTCTCCTAGTAGACTGAATCTTTCATTGGGAACGTAGCCCTCAAAAGGAGAATAAAGGCATAGGATTGATCAGAAAATTAAAAGTTGCTAGACGATACAGAAAATCTCTTGGTGTCGTGGGAGTGTCAGAGCCTCTCTGTAGGGGATCAGAGGCTGGGATGGCAGAGGGACCCAGCCCATGGAGGCAGGGCTGGGAAGAGATGGAGGTGGTGGTTTAGTCGCTAAGTCATATCCTCGGCTTTGTGATCTCTTGGACTGTAGCCTGCCAGGCTCCTCTGTCCGTGGGGTTCTCCAGGCAAGAATACTGGAGTGGGTTGCCATTTCCTGCTCCAGGGGGATCTTCCCAACCCAGGAATTGAACCCAGGTCTCCTGCCTTGCAGGCAAATTCTTTACTGACTGAGCTACATGGGAAACGTGGCCACAGCTGGAGAAGGGGGCAGGGCCCGATGCAAGGATTGATGGAGACACTGCTCTGGACTGGATGTCTGTGACCTCTCAAAACTCAGCTGTGGAGCCCCTCTCCATGATGTCGCGGTGTTAGGAGGCGGGGCCTGGGGAAGGTGATTAGAATTGGGTGAGGGCATGGGGTGGCACCCTCATGAATGGATCTGGTGCCCTCACGAGAGTCACAGAGAGCTGGTGAGCACACAGGGAGGTCTGCCACCCAGAAGTGGGCCCCACCAGGCCTGGAATCTGCCAGCGCCTTGACCTTGGGCAAGCCTGCACCCCTGATTCAAGGCTGGACTCACACAAGGAGATAGGAGGCTCCCATCCAAGGGGACACTGTAGGGCTGATGATCAAAGTTGGTGACAAGTGGCAAGGAAACTCAAGCTCCTTGAGAGATGGCCATCCAGCCCCAGGCACACAGGAGAACGTGGGTGGACTGGATAACTGACTTCAGTGTTCTGAGCTTGGCACGCTCTGCTCTGCTCTGTCTGACTCTATGTGAACCTTGGGACAGTAGCCCACCAGGCTTCTCTGTCCATGGGCTCTTCAGGCAAGAACACTGGAGTGGGTTGCCATTTCCTCCTCCTCCAGGGAACCCTGACAGCAATTCTAAGACAGACGTGTGGGATTTGAGCTCTGGCTCCAGCATTCACAAGCGCTGTGACTGTCAGGGCTGTTACCTTCTGTACCAGGAGACGTGTTGGCGCCCGCTGAGTAGCACTGTGCTGGGGATGAGCTAGCTAGGGCATGCAGCGCCCAGGACATGGCTGTGACCTCAGCCATCACTAACTGCAGGCTGCTCTTCCTGCTGTCATTTGCATCATACAGATCACTGTCGCTATTCCAGGACAACCAAAGATGGCACCCTCTACGAAAAAGAAACCAGACTCGCAGACAGAGAGAACAGACTTGTGGTTGCCACAGGCATAGAGCTGGGGGAGGACAGGATTGGGAATTGGGGGTTAACAGATGCCGACTCTTATATATAGAACGGATAAACCGCCGGGTCCTACTGAAGAGCGCGGGGAACTCTATTTAATATCCTGTGACTAAATCATAGTCGAAAAGAATGTGGAAAGCAATATATATACCTGGGTCCACTTCTCCACTTCGCTGTCCAGTGGAAATTCACACAACATTGTAAATCAGCTATACTTAAATAACTTAGTAATAAAAAAGTCGGCACCATCGATTCTAGTCTATTTAGATCTTTTTAAAAGTGGACCGCTGTTTCAGTCTAAAGCAGTGACTCGCAAAGGACTAAAGTTCAAATGCTCTGGCTCCTGGGTTGGTTCTCATCTATGCCCCCCCCCCCCCGACCAGGCCCTGTGTTGGGGCAGGAGCCTGCACAGGCCCCTCCCTGCCTCCAGCGCCCCCCTCTCCCTCCTCTCCAGGGTCTCAGTACCCCATGGAGGGCATTCTTGCTCTGTGGCTTCTGACAGGGTTGCGCCAAAGGGAGGGCCTGGGGGGAGGCGGGGGGCACCAGTGAGTCAGAGCACCCCCTCCTGCCCGGCCCAGCACTGCCGGCCTCCAGCAGGCCGCCTCCACAAACAGCTGCTCTTCCTGGGGTCCCGCCGCTGCCCCCCTCCTCCAAGCCCGGGATGGGGACAGCACCACATACCGCAGGCACTCCCCCTAGCTATTTCTCCCAGATCCTGCGTGTGTGCTCAGTCGCTCAGACGTGTCCCACTCTCTTCGACCCCCTGATTGTAGCCTGCCAGGCCACCTGGGCAGTCCCTTCACCATATCTTGCCTAGGCCTTAAAAATGTCCCTTTAGGGACTTCCCCGGTGGTCCTGTGGTTAGGACTCTGTGATTCCACATCATGGGGACATGGATTCCGTCCCTTGTCAATGAATGAAGATCCCACAAGCAGAGCAGCACAACCAAAAACAAACAAACAAAAATTATTATTAAAACGCCAAACTTATAATAAAATTTTTAAAATAATAATATCCCTTTATTAACACTTTTCTCCATTTCTCGGTGTGAGGACACCTTCTGCGTCCTGCACTGGACCCTCTCGTCACCCTTGAAAGCACACCCTTGTCATGGTTTCCGTGGCTTCTGAGCTAGAGAACATTCTACCTCATCCTCTTCTTTTCCCCTCGCCGGAAACAGATGACATGGTAACGGCTGGCAGAGAGATGCTCACAGGCACCCATAATGTGCCAACAAAGCAGGCAGAAGTGAATGCTCCTTGCTTGCATAGCCCTGTTTTAATTATGCAGAATATGGTAATTTTAAAGAGATTACTGAGATGCTTAGTAAAGTAGCAGGTGTTACAGAATTGCATTTTTATTACCCTTCCCCATATCAGAAATGGAAATGATGGTTTCGTTAGCTATTTTACCACTTGGTAAATGTTCCTAGTCAGTTATCACCGATAATGCTTCTTTTTAAGTCATATGTGGACAATTAGAGACTTTTAGATTAATTAATTTTCTATATTAGAAGAAAAGACTTTATATAAATTTGACAGTGGGATTAATACTCTTAATAATAGTTATCATAAACTATGAATATACTTATAATTTATGTATATAAAGTGGAACCCCTGCTGTAAACATACTTAAAATTATAGTTAAATTTAATAGTCTTACAGTTAAGACTTTCTGCATAGCTACACTTTCTATGTAGGACATATCTAGCCAGTAATATGCATGCCTGTGCATGCTCAGCTGTGTCTGACTCTTTGTGACCCCGTGGACTGTAGCCAGCCAGTTTCCTATGTCCATGGGATTTCCCAGGCTTAATATAAATATGACTAAATATAAATTAATGGTAATTGATTATCCATAAATACCACTTTTCTAATGCACATGGCATATCCAAAAGATACAAATCATTCAAAAATTGCACTGTTGAATAAGATAAGGAAGAAAGTGTGGGTGAAGGGTAAAGTAGTCATGTCTGACTCTCTGCGACCCCATAGACTGTGGCCCGCCAGGCTCCTCTGTCCATGGAATTCTCCAGGCAGGAATACTGGAATGGATTGCCATTCCTTTCTCCAAGGGATCTCCCTGACCCAAGGATCAAACTTGGATCTCCTGCATTGTAGAAGATTCTTTACTCTCTGAGCCACCAGGGGAGCCAGAAGAGTAAATAGAAGCTGGAAAACAAAGAAGCCAGGAGTTGGGTTTGAAGATGAATTACATTCCCTAAAATTTCTACCATGAGCTATGGACTCAACACAACTGAGGGAAAGGCAATGGAATGCGTTACATATATCATCCACAAAACACACCACCGGATCAGGTAGAGCAAACCTTTTTCTAGTGTGAAGACCAAGAGAAACTTACTCATTGAAAGGGACATTCTGGTAATTGAAAGGAAATGCTCTTGATGACATCATTGAACTTGTTTTTAATGAATGAAAATGACTTTTTAATGAATTCCTCAGTGTACACAGATTTTTTTGTTGCTGTTTAGTCACTAAAGAATGTCCGACTCTTTGTGACCCCATGGACTACAGCACGCCAGGCTTTCCTGCCCTTCACCACCTCCCAGAGCTTGCCCAAACTCATATCCATTGAGTCAGTGAAGCTATCCAACCATCTTATCCTCTGTCATCCACTTCTCCTGCCCTTGGTCTTTCCCAGCAGCAAGGTCTTTTCCAGTGAGTTGGCTCTTTGCATCAGGTGGCCAAAGTATTAGAGCTTCAGCATCCGTCCTTCCAATGAATATTCAGGACTGATTTCCTTTAGGATGGACTGGTTGGATCTCCTTACAGTCCAAGGGACTCTCAAGAGTCTTCTCCAACACCACAGCTCAAAAGCATCAGTTCTTTGGTGCTCAGCCTTCTTTATGCTCCATGCATCTCGTGTCTGCACATGACTACTGGAAAAGCCATAACCCAAAGGACAGTTTGGTGGTATTAAGAGAAATTCTTTAGAGAAAAAGCCTTAAAAGGGAACATTTTCTTTCTCCACACAGAACAGTTCTGATGCCTAATACACGTGGAGCTTTTCAACCTCCAGACGTCAACTGCATGCCCTACAGTTCAGTTCAGTTCTGACACCGTCTACACAGACCCCACAGGTGAGACCCTTAGACTCACAAGACTGTTCCCAATGCAGATGCCAGCCACGAGTAGTGAGTCCTCACTTTACCTACTTCCTCTCCAACATAACTACACATCAGGGGTCCGTGAACCCCTTCTCGGGCTCAATCATTTGGTGTAACACCTCACAGGACTCAGGAAAACGCACTGCTGACATCCCCTTGTTTCTTCTGAAGGCGATGATAGAGGACACAGACGGGCAGGCGCAGGAAGAGGTGCATGGACAGAGTGAAGTCTGGGGAAGGGGCTCGGGCTCCTGTGCCCTCCCCAGACCCACCAGCCTCCCTGGACCTCCATGTTCTCTTCAAGGCAGAAGCACTCTGAACCCCCGGGATAGAGATTTTCATGAAACCTTGGTTTGGCAGGCACGACTGATTTTTAATTCAGTCCCCATCTTCTCTTCCTTTTGCAGATGGTGGGGAGGTGGGCCTTGTTGACTTACAAAAAAATTGCACAATGTGAGAATTGTAAGTTTTATTTGGGGCAAAATGAGGACTATAGCCCAGGAGACAGCACCTCAGATAGCGATGAGAAACTGTTCCAAAGAGGCGGGGGTGGGGGTGGGGTGGAAGACAGTGTATATGTGATTTTGGTGAAGGGGGAGGTGCCTGCAATCAAGCACATATTTCCCCATAGAATTTCTACTAGTTTCATGAAGCTTTGCTAGTCACAAGGAATGTGTTGTCACCATGAAGGATTTTAGTGCTTTTCTAGATACGAGGAGATACAAAAATTGGGCTCATAGAACTGACATTTGCAAATGTCTAGCTGTCTGAAGACTAGTCCCGCCAGTCTTCTCAGAGCACAGATGCTCGTGTCTGCTCTTCACCCTGGACTCCTTTCGGGGG
>SRVM01019573.1:0-21755 GCA_007570785.1 Antilocapra americana
GGTACATCCTGGAGGAGTTAGGAGAGCTAGGAAAGGCTCCAGTCAAAATACCTAGTCACAGCTGCATCTCAAGTGAGTAACAGAAACACTGGGAAATGAGTATTGTCCGTGGCCTGTGAATGATGTCCTTAGTGTGAGTAAAGGGGAGAGAATAGAGGCTGCAACCAGAGGCACTCAGATCTCTGCATACTGTCCCTCTCCACACCAGGTGGCAGGCCTGAGGGGGGCTCTGGGCCCACCAGCTGTTGCAGTGAGCACAGGGCAACCCCAGCCTGGGGAGAGTCAGCCTCAGGTGCTGAAAGAGGGAGAGAGGGAGGCTGCAGCTGGAAGGTGGGAAGACACGCTCTTCCCTTAAGCTGGAGACAGATTTCCCATCGTGGTCCTGAAGCTTCTCAGGAACTCTCTTGGTCGCCAAGCAAAATGTCTCCCATCTACTCTGGCCTGTTTTTAAATTTATATAAATAGTATACATTTTCTTCTGAGGTGAGTGTCTTTCAATCACTACTATATTTGTGCATCTAGTTGTGGTTCTTACTTTTTATTGTTATTATTAACCCTATTATCAGGATAAATAAGGTATTTCTAGTTTGGGACTCTTATGAATATTGCTGATGTGAATATTCTTTACTTCTATAGGACTGGAAAAGGTCAGTTTTCATTCCAATCCCAAAGAAAGGCAATGCCAAAGAATGCTCAAAGTATCGCACAACTGCACTCATCTCACACGCTAGCAAAGTAATGCATAAAATCCTCCAAGCCAGGCTTCAGCAATACGTGAACTGTGGACTTCCAGATGTTCAAGCTGGTTTTAGAAAAGGCAGAGGAACTAGCGATCAAATTGCCAACATCCGATGGATCATCAAAAATGCAAGAGAGTACCAGAAAAACATCTATTTCTGCTTTATTGAATATGCCAAAGCTTTTGACTGTGTGGATCATAATAAACTGGAAAATCTGAAAGAGATGGAATAGCAGACCACCTGACCTGCCTCTTGAGAAACCTGTATGCAGGTCAGGAAACACCAGTTAGAACTGGACACAGAACAACAGACTGGTTCCAAATAGGAAAAGGAGTATGTCAAGGCTGGATATTGTCACCTTGATTATCTTACTTATATGTGGAGTACATCATGAGAAATGCTGGGCTGGAGGAAGCACAAGCTGGAATCACGATTGCTAGGAGAAATATCAATAACCTCAGATATGCAGATGACACCACCCTTGTGGTAGAAAGTGAAGAACTAACGAGCGTCTTAATGAAAGTGAAAGAAGAGAGTGAAAAGTTTGCTTAAAGCTCAACATTCAGAAAACTAAGATCATGGCATCCGGTCTCATCACTTCATAGCAGATAGATGGGGAAACAGTGGAAACAGTGGCTGACATTATTTTTCTGGGCTTCAAAATCACTGCAGATGGTGATTACAGCCATGAAATTAAAAGATGCTTACTCCTTGGAAGAAAAGTTATGACCAACCTAGACAGCATATTAAAAAGCAGAGACATTAGTTTGCCAACAAAGGTCCGTCTAGTCAAGGCTATGGTTTTTCCACTGGTCATGTATGGATGTGAGAGTTGGACTATAAAGGAAACTGAGCACCAAAAAATTGATGCTTTTGAACTGTGGTATTGGAGAAGACTCTTGAGAGTCCCTTGGACTGCAAGGAGATCCAATCAGTCCATCCTAAAGGAGATCAGTCCTGGCTGTTCATTGGAAGGACTGATGTTGAAGCTGAAACTCCAATACTTTGGTAACCTGATGTGAAGAGCTGACTCATTGGAAAAGACCCTGATGCTGGGAAAGACTGAGGGCAGGAGGACAAGGGGACAACAGAGGATGAGATGGCTGGATGGCATCACCAACTCGATGGCCATGGGTTTGGGTGGACTGAGGGAGTTGGTGATAGACAGGGAGGCCTGGAGTGCTGTGGTTCATGATGTAGCAGAGAGTCAGACATGACTGAGCGGCTGAACTGAACTGAACTGAATACTGATGCATATTTACATGATTCTTTGCCAGGGTAATCACTAAGAGTGGACCTACTCGGTCACGTTGTTGTTCAGTCGCTCAGTCATGTCCGATTCTTTGTGACCCCAGTGGACTGCAACAAGACTTCCCTGTCCTTCACCGTCTCCCAGAGCTTGCTCAAACTCATGTCCATTGAATCAGAGATGTCACCCGACCACTGTGTCTTCTGTCATCCCACTCTCCTGCCTTCAGTCCTTCCCAGCATCCGAGTCCTTTCTAATGTGTCAGCTCATTAGAGGATCGCAGTTTCAGCTTCAGCATCAGTGCTAATGAAGTTCAGGACTGATGTCCTTTAGGAATGACTGGTTTGATCTCCCTGCAGTTCCAGTGACATTCAAGAGTCTTCGCCAACACCACAGTTCAAATGCTTCGGTTCTTTTACCCAAAGTTGTTCTTCTCTCCCGGGATGCCATTTAGAATGGCACATTACCTTTAATATCCATGTTTCCTTAGGTACCTCCAGGCTGTGACAATTTCTCAGTAGTAGACTTTTTCTGTTTTTATCAGTGATGTCATTTTAAAATGTCAATTTCCATTCTTTATTACTAATGTAAAAAGATGTGATTGATTTTAATATTGGTCTTTTTCAGTGACCTTGTTAAATTTATCTTAAAATTTCAATAGTTTATCGTCCTCTTGTATTTTGTATGTACACAATTACATCATCTTTAGATAGAAAAAATATTATCTGAGAGAGTCAGAAAGGGATTTGAACAGGCCCCTCACAAAGAAAATATCCAAAGAAGCAATAAGCATATGAAAATGTGCTGAACCTTATTAATAACTAGACAATATAAATTAAAACTCTAATAAGATATCACTATGATTCATTAGAATGGCTAAAATTAAGAAGACTGGCAATACCAAGTGTTACAAAGAAATTAATGCAACTGACATCCCATACTCTTGATAGTGAGACTATAAATTGGTGTAAACTTTCAAAAATATGTTTGTCATTATCTACTAAATCGGAACATATGCACATTCTCTGAGCTAGTTACTTCACCCTAGGCATATATCCAACAGAAGGCTACACCAACATGCACCGAAAGATACAAACAAGGATTTTCATAGCCAAAATTAATGTACTGACAAAAATCAATAGAAACTCCATGAAGGCAATTGATAGAGACCGATTAGGAAGCAGCTCATGAACACAACAGCAGGAACTGGGAGGAGGACAAAGGGAAGAAAGCAGAAGGAATACTTGTTGACAGCTCTGCACCCATCCCCTTCTTCCAGTCCCTCGGCCTGGTCTTTTATTTCCAGTCTCTACAGCCAGGAGAGCACCTGGGCAGGACTTCTCCCTGCTTCAGTTCCCAACAACATCTGTGCCCGTTCTTCTGTCCAGGGCAAAACCCAGCACCCTCTCTGCCTGAAGACTTCTCCAATTAAGTACAAAGCCACACTCTGGCATTCAAGAGTGTCCCGAATACACCTTGAGCTGATTTTCCACCATTGATCCCCTTGGTTCTTTGCACATCACTCGGCCACAATTTGAAGAGCCTTCTACATGGTCACTGCAAACTCGGCAATTCTCCTGTCTCTGTGTAAGCTGCTCACTCCATCTTGAGCTCTGCTGGCCACCATGAGCCATCACTGCAAGAGGCCAAGTGAGCCCTTGACTAGCCCAATCTTAGCTGTACTATGACTGCAAAAGGATGCACCGTATTTTGAAGGAACTGTGAAAATGAGGAATGTAACTATCTCTTTATTAATTTTATAATGGTATATGTTGGAGTGATAACATTTGGATATTTTATGTTCAATAAAATACACTGTTAAAATTAACTTCACTTGTTTCTTTTTAATCTTTTGATGTGGCTACTAGAAAAATTTAAATTGCCTGTCTGGCTCCCATGATATTTCTTCTGAGCAGTGCTGAGTACATGCTCTGGTAGCATATTGGAAAATCACAGAAAGAACAAATAATCACTATTTAGTTGCACAAACTAAATCTAATTACTGTTAAAATGTTAGTATATTTCCTTTTTTTATTTTTTTCCTATATACTTTTACTTAATTGCATTGTATCTGCAATTTTATGCCCTGCTTTTGAACATAACTAGGTGCTTTTATTTTCTAATGATACCAAAAAATATATTCCTTATAGAAAAAATTTAAATGTGAGAAAGGAAAGGGTAAAAATTTAGTAACATGTTTTAAATTCTTTGAAACTAGATTATGAAAACACCTAAGAATCCTATCTCACAGATATTCATTTATTATGGAGAAAGTTTCATGTACAAACAGTTATAAAGGTACAAACTGAAGAGGAAAGAATATTCCCAGCTTGCTTCATCCTTACCTTAGTATGCAAAATCAGATATTTAGATTGTTCAAAGTATGTACAAAATAAATATACATTGGCCCTCAGTTATGGTCACAGAGGCATCCTACAAGAGAAATCATGAACTTTTATGCGTGGTCTATGTAACATTCATTTTCCTGCATAGAGATATGACTTAGTCTTTACCTTGGTATATTCTGGATAGTTTGAGATTGACAAATAAAGCAATAAATTCAGGTTGATAAAGATGTGCAATATCTTGCTGCTTATGCTTAAGGCCTCAAAAAAATTCACAGAAACTTAGCATATGCAAAACATAATTTTTTTCCCAAAATTGTTAAAATTGTTAGAAATAGACTTTCACAAACTCTAACAATATGAAAACAGAACAAGAAAGATCTTTTCCCAATGAAACAACCTTGTAATAATTCAGTTCAAATTGATTAGGCATTTCTTTTTTAGCATTTAGCAATTCACTGAAAATTTACAAAAACATTAGATATTCTCCCAGACTGTATATCTTTTTCCCTAATACATATAAAATCAAAAAGCAAGGAGCTAAAAAGAAAGAGTTTGAGAGGTAACTAATCATTTAAACCACACAGGAGAACTAAAAGGGAGACTGGAAAGTGGGAAATTCCTCTCAAACAGAAAGAAGGGAGGGCAGTCCTGAATAAGTAGCCTACGCTCAAGGAGGAAGGACACTCACTCTGCAAACTCCCGAAGACTCAGCTTCAGCATCTACTAGCAGAACAGGTCGCCCTTTGCCTGTTTCCCTCATGACCCACCGGTGCCTCCTCCAGATGGCTCTCCTGCTGTGTTTCTCCACCGCAGCTCTGTCCATGAGCTACAGCTTGCTTCGATTCCAGCAAAGGAGGAGTGAGACGGTGTGTCAGAAACTCCTGCGGCAGTTACCTGCTACTCCTCAACACTGCCTCGAGGTCAGGATGGACTTCCAGGTCCCTGAGGAGATGGAGCAAGCCCGGCAGTTCCGGAAGGAAGATGCCGTGTTGGTCATCTATGAGATGCTCCAGCAGATCTTCAGCATTCTCACCAGAGACTTCTCCAGCACTGGCTGGTCTGAGACCATCATTGAGGACCTCCGTGAGGAACTCCATGGGCAGATGAATCGTCTGGAGCCCATCCAGAAGGAAATAATGCAGGAGAAAAACTTCACTACGGGAGACACGACCGTTCCTCACCTGAAGAAATATTACTTCAACCTTGGGGAGTACCTGAAGTCCCAGGAGTACAACAGCTGTGCCTGGGCAGTCGTGAGAGCGGAAATGCTCAGGAACTTTTCTTTCCTGAAGAGCCTAACAGGTTACCTCCGTGACTGAACATCTCCCACCTGTGCCTCTGGGAATGGACAATGTGACTTTGATATGAGACTCTTCAGCCAGCAGAGACTCTTGAAATAACTGATAATGCAGTGCACTGCATTTCAATGGACAGTTAAAGACTGTAAGCTATTTTTAAATTGATTTATGCATTATTTATTTATTTATTTAAACTTTTATATGGGAAATAAATTATTTATGAAACAAAAGTCAATGTTGCAGTTTCAATGGCAACTTGATTTATGTGACAACACATATTAAAAAATTGCAGAGCACCTTGGAGACATTTACTGCAAAACAAGCCTACGGAATAGTAGTTTCTGGCCCCTGCTTTTCAGGAATTTAAAATAGAAGGAAGCCATGTTACATGTCCAAGTTATAGGCATACTCTCCTTGTAGCCGTACAATTTACCTGCCCTTGTCTCCTTCACTTCTTTAAATGGATCAGACAGCTCATGCTATAGGGCCCCACTATATGATGTGGGTTCTTTTGTCTTTTTTTCAGCTTGGGGAAAACATACACCACCTCACATTTGAGAGTCTTACAAAGTAAGCCTTCTTGATGCCAATAAACTTTGGGCAAATTCCATTCAGTTTATAAAATTCTTACTAAAGAAAATGAAAATTTCCGACCTTCTAAATGTCCTTAGTTTCTTGTACACTTCAACACTTATTTCCAACAACGTAGTCCTGGGAAAGAGGTTTCAGGAACATGAGTTAAAAATTACCTAAGATGGTACAGGGTTATTATAAACTGTCAGATATGGTAATCGCTCAATTAAAAATAAGTGAAGAGTCATCTTGAAAGTATTAACAGCTTTACATCCATTAAAGATGAAAAAGTAAAACTATATTAAATACTTGTTTTAGTACAAAGAACATTCAGTTTAAATAAAACTTAATAAAATGCTATTGTTAAATATAAAACATATTTCAATATTCTACACTTAATATTTAAAAGGCATTATATAAATTTATTATAAAGTTGAAAACATGAAATAGTTAATTTAAAATAAGTATATTCATTAAATATAAAACTCATTAAAAAATAAAGGGCTGTGTTTTTTTAAATATTCCTAATTTTCAGCTATTCAATACTTTCTCCTCCACTTCATGGCCGAATATTTAAAAGACACCCTGAAAATTCCAGAGCATTCCAGGGGCGCACAGTTTGCTGGTCCCTTAATACCCCCGGGAAGTCCCCTTATCACCGCTGATTCTCCAACTGCAACGCACTCGCAGGGTCCCATCGCCTTGGCTGTTTCTCACATTGTCCAAAATGGCTCAACTGACCCTACCTGGCTCCCCTTTGTGCTAAAGGCAATCCCATCTTCCCACCTCTCACAGTCTCACCCCCACCGCCGGGTTTAACTGTGTCCACACCGCCGTTCCTCTGCTCCAAGCCGACTGTCTCAGCGCCTACACCGCTTTCTCTTTGTCCGCCACGCCGTCCCATCAACTCGAGGCCAAAGGCCTCAGCGCTGCCACCGTGCTTCAGTTTGTGCCAACGCCTTTCCATCTTGTCCCGGAGAGTAGTCTCGTCGCCACTGTCAGGTTCCCCTGTGCGGACCACACCCGTCCACCGTCCGACCGCCCGTAGTCTCACCCCAACGCCGGGTTTAACTCTGTCCTCAAAGTTTCCACCGTGCGCCGCCAGTAGATCTTCCGCTACCGCCCTGTTTCACTTTGTTCGCAACGCTCTTCCGTTGTCTCAAAGCCAAATCGAGTTCCCTTGTGTGTGAAACGCCCTCCCATCGCCCCGGCCAATAGTCTCATCAACGCCGCTCTGCTTTACTTTGTGCACAGCGCCCTCCCATCGCCCCACGGCGAAGTCCCCACCACCGCGGCACCCGCGGCGCAACGCCGCCCCCACGGCCGCGTATCCTAGGACCTCGTCGCCGACGCCAGCTTTCACTTTGTCCGCACCACTTTTCCACCTTCTCGTTCAACAGCCTCAACCCCAGCGCCGGATTTCAGGTTGGGCCCGACGCTGTCCCGGCGTCCCATCGCCAGCAGTCCCCTCCCCACCGCGGTGCTTCACTTCTCTTCAAGGCTGGCCCGTACTCCCACCGCCCAAGGTCTCACCCCACCGCCGGGTCCCGCTGCCCCAGAGCCGACAGCCTCGCCGCCGCCGCAGGTCCTGCTGTGCGCGCCTCCCCTCCGCTCGCCCCAGAGCCAACCGACCCCTCGCCGACCCCGCCCTCCCTCTGTCCTCATCGCTGTCCTAAGGTCACGCCGGCTGAACTCCCATCGCCGCCGCCGGGTAGCGCCCGCGCATCGCCCCACAGCGGACAGCGGCATCGCGGCCACCGCGGTCCGCGTTGTGCCCACCGCCCTGCCTGCGTTCCGCAGCGAACAGGCTCCTCGCCCCGCGGGACCCACCGGGCTCGCAGCGCCCGCCGCTCCCCTCCTCCCCTCACGGTGGTACAGCCAACAGTCTCATCGCTGTTTCACTGTGTCAGCAACGTCCCCACAGCGTCCGGTAACCATCGTTTCACGCCCGCCTTCTAGTTTCACTTGGGCACCGCGCTGTCCCATCCTCAAATCGCCAACAAACCCATCACCGCTGCCCGGGCCCTTTCTCCGAGCTGTGGTTCCCTCGCGCCGGAAGCGAGCCCCTTTCTGGAAAATCACCTCATCTCGCTCAGAAGCCCCGCCTTCGGGGTTCTTTTCCTCCAACACGGCCTGGTGCAGGTTGACATTTGGGAAGAAAGCCCACCACTCAGGCGATCTTTGCGAAAACGCAATATTCTGGCTCCCTACTCAGGACAGCGGAAACCATGCCTTTCCCATAAAAGGGCTGATGATATACGCACGCTTGAATCAGGGCTCCTATAAAAAGCTCCATGGGAACTTCGCATCCTGTCTCTCCAGCAGCCCCACGCGAGTCAACTGCCCACTCTCCCGACTGCGATTCGAACGAAAGCAGAAGCGATCGAACCACGGCGCGCGCGCTCTCGCGGTCGCCTGGAGAAGCAGGCGGTCTGCGGTTCCATCTCAGAGCTCTTTGCTCGTCGTTTGGCGGTGCTCGCGCGCCCCCTCCGGCCGTCTGCAGAATCACTGACATTCTCCATGGCCCACAGCCACTTGCTGCTGGAAGGAGTGATGATCTGCTGCATCCCTGCTTGCGCTCTTTGCTGGCACGTGTCTGGGATCCACTGCCAGAACAACGAGGAAATCTTCAAACACTTGAAACAGGTGTAAAGGATCCGCTCGCAGTCGCGCCTAAAGAACAGAGCCGACTTCAGATGTCCCTGGGAAAGAGAGAAGATCACTCCAATGCTGAAGATGACTCAAGGTCCCTGCTACCACTATCTGATGCTCCAGCAGAGCTTCCAAATCTTCACCTCGGAGGACAGCCGTGCCACTTGGAAGAACACTCTGCTGGATAAACTCCTCTTCAGCCCGGATCAGAGACTGAAACAATTGGAGCAGATGGAAGAAGACAATCTGTGATGTTCTCATTGGGACTTCCTGCCTAGGAGTATTTCCACGGCATGCATCTCTACCTCGGGGAACAGGAATACAGCCACTTTTCCTGAGAGGCTGTCAGAGTGAAAATTAAAAGTGCCTTTCCCTCATGTAAGAATCTTCAAGAAACCTCCACAAATAAAGATGTTTATATTTGTAACACTTGCTAATGTATTCCATTATTGTTTGCTTCTTGCTCCAGAGCAATTGTACTCATAATTCTTCAGGCATTGAAAAATGTCTGAAAGGAAAATCATGGTTTTCCAGAAACAGGTGTGGACAGCAGAACAGAATGTCTTTTCTTGCATAAAGGTCTTTTGATCATCATTGAAAAGATCTCTTGATGTCTGAGGGGCTGGTATTTTCTACACTCAACGTTCAGAGTTTCTTTCTCATGGACAGGTTTTCAGGATCCTCTGTTCTTAAAGATCTTTCTCAGTTAATGCTAGGTGCTCTAGAGGTAAAGAATAAACTGTATGGATCTTCATCCTCATAGAAACGTAACTTTGCTTCTTTGAAGAGTACAATGCAAGCCTTCTGGATCAGGTGAATCTTCTGGTTTGCTTACATTCAAAGAGTGATTCTCAGACAAGGTACCTTCTGTTTTGTGGCTTTCTCCATCATCAATATGCAACTCCACGTTTGTCCGTGGTACTTGAATCTACTACACTCCGCAGTAAAAGGATGAAGTCTGGTGGCTCACAGAATGTTTCCAAGCGCCAGGACTATACGGGGCAAGAGCGTTTCCTCTCACATTCCACAGCCTGGATTTATCCCTCATGGGAATCTCATTAAAACAAGTTGGGAACTTACTGGGTGATGAATGGATGAAGAGATAAGTTCAGGATGCTGACTTTCAACAATGCACAACACGAAAGTTGCAGGTTAAGTGTTTGGGGGACAAAATGAGGACTGCAACCCAGGAGACAGCACATCAGATTGCTCTGAGAAGCTGTTCCAAAGAGGCACAGGGGGATATATGTGATTTTGGTGAAGGGAGAGTACATGTAATCATGTACCTATTTTTTTGTAGTTTACTGCTAGTGTTGTGAGGGTTTCTTGGAGTCACAAGAAGCAGTCATCACCAGGAATGATTTTCGTGTTTTTCTAGATATGAGGAGATAGAAGAATTGGGTTCATAAAATGGGCTACTGAAAACATCTAACCTTCTGAAGACTTGTTCTGCCAGTTCTCCCTGCGCACAGAACACCTCACTTCTGCCTTCCACCCTGAATTCCTTTCCAGGGGTGTGAAAAATCAGCAGCTGCAATAGCGCATGATTTAATTCTTGTAGGGAGGTGACAAGCGCCAATGTCACGTGCTAGTTTGTACTTGACAGGGCGTGAGACCACGTTTCACGTTTCCACTGTCTGTCCAAATGAAGTTCTGGGTAGGGACTGAGGGGAACAAGTAATGTTCTTGCTTGCACACACTTGGTTAAAATACAGTCTGACGCAAATGCTTTTTTGCCAAGTTCAGCTTCCGGTAAATGAAAAGAATGCCAGTCATAGTTCACAGTATCATTGACTGTTTGAAAGAAACATTCAAGCTGATCCCCAAAGGCATTGCCTACAGGAAAATATCTGGGGTAGACACATTACCGGTTGTTTCCTTACTACCGGAGTGAGACAAAAAAAGAATAATTAGGCAGTTACTTGCAAGTACTTGAGGATGACTAAGAAAAATTGAAAAGCGAGTTTTCCATTTGGATCCAGGCCTGAGACGCTTATCCTGATCTTCTAAATATTGGAAATGGAAAGTTGAACCCAGTTTTCCTGAAAATGATTTTCAAAAACTATCTCACACATGCTGTGTGTTTAGACCCAAAACCCCCCAAATTTTTGTATCAATAAAGGGTTAAGAGTTAAAATTAATTGCAACTGATGAAACAGTATATAAAATATTCAACACATTATTATACTTAGACTATTAATTACCACCAATAGTCACTTAATTAGTCTTCCTGTTATCCTGCTGATGAGGTAACATTTATGGTTCAGGAAAGTGAATAATACAGGATAAGATGGCAATTCAAGCAAACATTTGCTTTTCACCCTTTTATGTTAAAGTGGCAACACACATGTGTATACTCATTTAATACAAATTATACAAGTGTGTGTATATACATACACCTGTTTTGTTGTTTGGATGCTTAGTTGCATCTGACATTTTGTCATCCCATGAACTGCAGCACGCCAGGCTTCCCTGTCCTTCACTGTCTCCAAGAGTTTACTCAAACTCACCTTCATTGAGTCAGTGAACGCCAAGCACCAACCTCATCCTCTGTCGCCCCCTTCTCCTCCTCCCCTCAAGCTTTCTCAGCATCAGGGTCGTTTTCAATGGGTCGTTTCCTTCTCAGCCGGTGGACAAAGTATTAGAGCTTCAGCTTCAGCATCAGTCCTTTCAATGCATATTCAGGGTTGATTTCCTTTAATTGACTGGTTTGATCTCCTTGCTGGCCAAAGGGCTCTCAAGAGTGTTCTCCAGCAACACAGTTTGAAAGAATCAATTCTTCAGCACTCAACCTTCTTTATGGTCCTTCTTTATGGTCTCACATCCATACACGACTACTGGAAAAACCATAGCTTTGACTACATGGACCTTTGTTGGCAACATGATTTCTCTGTTTTTTAACTCACTGTCTAGGTTTGTCATAAATTTTCTCCCAAGGAGAAAGCATCTTTTAATTAAGTGGCTGCAGTCACCATCCACAGTGATTTTGTACTCCAAGAAAAAGAAATATGACAGTGTTGCTGCTTTTTCGCCATCTATTTTCCATTACGTAATGGGACTGGATGCCATGATCTTCGTTTTTGGAATGTTGATACTTGTTTGTATGTATATGTATTTTTGGGGGGTCTGGTTTAGCCTTGCCTCAAATTGGTTCTCTAAAAAGATGGTTACTTGCTCCCAGGGAAATAATAGATGCTATAGAGAATCTGTTTTACATGATGGATGAAGATTTTCAAAATTTGAATTTTTGAAATTAATATTATAATGGAAAATTTATTTATTGAGACTGGCATATCCATTCCAAAAAATCCTTCTCTCTGCTTTGCTTTCCATGCATACTATCTAAACTGTGATAACACAGAATGAAACATTGTAAATGCAAAAGAAATATTTCAACAATTAGAACATTTAAATAGAATTTGTGACTACAATATTTTCATGTTAAATCCTGAGGCTTTTATAAGTTAAAATTACTTAAACTCTATGTGAACTTTCAATTTAACCGATGAGATGGCCCTAGTGGTAAAGAATCTGCCTGCCAATGCAGGAGACAAGAGATGCAGGGTCCATCCCTAGGTTGGGAAAATCCCTCTACAAGGAATTGACAACCCAGTCCAGTATTCTTGTCAGGAGAATCCCATGGATGGAGGAGCCTGGCGGCCTACTGTCCATGGGGTCACAAAGGGACAGGAATGACTTATGGACTAAACAACAACAACTATGCAGAAAGCTATAAAACTAAAGAAACAAAAAAGGAAAATTTGCGTGTGCTTTTAGATGTTATTATGCTTCACATAAGAAAACAATTCACATCTTGGCATTCACAAGATATCCCAATGCTAGAATATTTCTACATTTACTTAAAATATAACAATGAAAATGAATCTGTGTCTTATTTGTGTAATAAAACTTTAAAAATTTATAATCCTACTTGGAAACCATGTTAGGTCTGAAATACTATCAAGAACTTAAGAAAAGTACCTTACCTTATTTTTTAAATTATACACCATTTGTAGCTCATCATGAACAAATATATCAGAGTCAAGTGTGTTTCATCAAGAAAAATAATAAAACAACAGAAAAATAAACAATTCACTTTATGGAAGAGAAAAAATGGATAGGTTTAATGTATGAAATTGATACATTGGAAAAAATGACATTGTCACTAAACTGGCCATGGCTAAGGATTTAAACATAGAGAAAAATGGCAAATGTATGCAATAATGGACAATTCATTTATTCCATTATTGAAAATGAAGGTGAATATGTGGATCTAAGTTCATCCATTTCATATGACTAGCATCCCTACCAGTGAGTGAGAATCTGTTTTCTCTTCACTTCTGCATTTGGTACTTTGCGTTTAAACTGGCAGGACAGCAAAATGTTCTCTGAGTTCCAGTCTCCTGCCTTCTTCCCAGGCGGTGCTCAGAGGAGACCAGTGTAGCCAATCGCGAAGCCGTATCTGACTACAGCCCGCAGGTGGCAGTGACACTCCAGTTCGTGCGTCATTTGTTTAGAACGCATCACTCACTGGTCAAGAAAGACTCCGAAGCTGAGGACCTGGAGCTCGGGAAGGAAGGTCGCCTCAGATCTTCTTTCTCTCAGTACTTCAGCTTGCACCTTGCTCCTTCCATCGCTAGGTAACAGATCCCTCAGGAAAGGTCTCCAGGACCACATGCAGAGCCTGGTGTGAGGAAGTAACCCCTGCCTGCTAAACTCTCGCCCCTCAGCCGAGCTTGATTCACCTGCTTTCTTGGTTACAGCTTCTAGGGTAGCCGACAAAGTGAAAGAGTCCATGGGACACTCACATAGATTTCTCCATTGTTTCCTTGGTTGTACACGTACCTGGATGCAGTCTCAATAGAAGCTTTGAAGAAAAGGTCAGGAGACACGGTGTCTAATGATGGCACCAGGGTCAGGATCGTTCCAAAAGATTTAGACTCCCAGGATGAGAGCTGTCTTCAGGGAACGTTTACAAGCTAGATGAGAACACCAATCTCATTGCTACATTCTCATCTGCTTCACCTTAAAGTGAGAATTGTTTCATCCAACTTGATTAGGGCCTTATTGACCACAGGACTCCAAAAAATTTGCAATCATCACATTTGGAATACATGGCACTCGTTTTGCAAACTGCATCCAACTTTCCATCATTCCAAGAGCATTCAAAATTAACGAATTTTTATTTTCTTAAATAAACAATTTCTTTTCATTTAACTTTTAGACATTTCCCTTTGTTTATACTTGAACATAGCTTCACATGCATGCATTCCTATCAAGTCTCTTGTGAACATTTACTGTATTGATTAAAGCAACAGTCCTAGTAAGAACTAGAGGTGAATAGTCACCTCAGTGGAAGTTGCTTTAAAAAGTTTATTATCATTTTGGCTGTGGCACGTGGCTTATGAGACCTTAGTTCCCTGACTGGGGATTGAACCCAGGCCCACAGCAGTGACAATATTGAGTCCTAATCACTGAACAGCCAAGGAAGTCTCAATTACTTTAAATTTTGCAGTTTTAGTTGTTCAGTTTTTCATGCAAGAATTCAGAGAAACTCTAAATTGCTTTAACATTATATATCTGCTCTAAATAAATGACTATTGGAGAACTGAAGGGACAATGACAAGAGCAAAAAACATGTAAAAGTCACGTTGGAGGTAAAGCATAAATCCAATACATTTGAGACACAAACTGATAAAGGTTAAAATAATAAATACTAATACAATCTGTTAAACTGAAAATAACCTGTTTATTGATTGAAAGCACAAACTCCAGTATTACTCTGAAGAGGAAAAAAAATTAAAATCAAATAATACTAAATACTTAACATCGAAACAAGGACAACACAGAGGGACGACTGAGTGACTTCACTTTCACTTTTTCTTTTTACTCCTGGGAAGGAAAGTTATAACCAACCTAGACTGCATATCAAAAAGCAGAGACATTACTTTCCCAACAAAGGTCCATCTAGTCAAGGCTGTGGTTTTTCCAATAGTCATGTATGGATGTGAGACTTGACCTATAAAGAAAGCTGAGAGAAGAAAAATTGATGCTCTAAAACTGTGGTGTTGGAGAGGACTCTTGAGAGTCCCTTGGGCTGCAAGGAGATCCAACCAGTCCATCCTAAAGGAGATCAGTCCTGGGTGTTCATTGGAAGGACTGATGTTGAAGCTGAAACTCCAATACTTTGGCTACCTGATGCAAAGAGCTGACTCATTGGAAAAGACCCTGATGCTGGGAAAGACTGAAGGCGGGAGGACAAGGGGACAACAGAGGATGAGATGGTTGGATGGCATCACTGACTCAATGGATATGAGTTGGGTAAACTCCGGGAGCTGGTGTTGGATAGGGAGCCCTGGCGTGCTGCAGTCCATGGGGTTGCAAACAGTCGGACCTGACTGAGTGACTGAACTGAACTGAACAGAAGGCATTAGCACTCTTACCCACAATTGTATCTGCAGCACCAGGAGAAGTTGTTAATGCCGTAAAAATGACAAATAAGGTCTGGGTATCTTTATAATATTAATTTTACCTCATGAATCCCTGTGTCCTAGGGAGCTGCAGGGGCTCACAGACTGCACTTTGAGAACTGCTGGTTTCATGAATTTCCCTGTACCTGCTCTGGTCAGAGTTGCTCTATAGCTTTAAATTCGCAAGTAATATCCTTGGTTCCTAAGATAAAATCTAACATCATTCAAAAGTCTGTCACTGGGCCCTTTTCCATATCTCTAGGGTCATGCCATACTATTCCCTATGTGCATCAGTACAGTCTACCATCTCTGGTCTTGCTAACGTCTTAAAATATACCAGACCCATTCCTGCTGCAGAGACACTCTATGTGCTGTGCTTTGTTTTGTATAATTCTTTTTTTATTCTGAGACATTTTTCTCCTCAGGAGTTACTTAACAAATTCCTACTCATTCTTCATGTCTCATACTTCGGATCACTTCCCTGGGAAGACTGAGGTGGTCTAAATGAGCTTCCCTGGATACTCACTGCCATCAGCATCTGATACTTCGCCTGAGGAGCCCAGGGCCCAAACGTAAATACCTAATTACCTTATAACAACTTCTTTCAAGGCAATGTCCTTGCCCCAGTGGGAGCTCTGTAAGGTCAGGGCCTCTGCCTCTCATACTCACGACTCTCTCCACAAGGCCAGCAAATAAAGAAATGAACTGCACAACATCTTTCTATAGGTAGTTTACAGCATTAGGACATTGGGGAAAGTTTCAAAAGGAAGAGGAAAAACATGTCCGTAAATAAATGTCATGAGTAAAAGAAAGGTACATTTGTATTAAAGAAAATGATATATTTTTGCATTATAAATGGGACATATAAATGCAACGATCATGAAATAAACAAATTAATGTAAAAATGAATTACATTCATACAAAAACATGTTATTCCATAAGATTCAGTCACAGGTCATCAGATATATTTCCTCTAATTTTAAAAGCAGTTGGATGTCCATATTCTCAATCTTAGTGCCAATACCAAAAGTCATTCAAACTATTTCATAGCTGAGGCAGAAATCAGAGTTTTAGAAATGACTAAACCATGAAGAGTCTGAGCTAGGACACTAGTCACTGAGAATCAGGTTCCTTCTAACTTCTTGAGTTTTCTTAGGAGCTTGTTAACACAGAAAGCACTCCGTGATATGTACTCTGACGATTTCCCAGGCACAGTCGCTGTATTCCTTCTCTTTCAGGTAGACATGGATGCCCTGGAAGTACCTCTTCACGGCCAGTGTGGGTCCTGTCCTTCCCAGGGCAGAGTCCTCCTCTCCCATCACCTGCCCCAAGCAGGCGTCCAGTCCCTCCAGCTGCTGATGCAGTCCAGTGCAGAGCTGCTCCACGAGGGTGGTGTCCCAGGCCGCAGAGGGGTGCTCTGTGTGGAAGAGGCTGAAGCTCTGCTGGAGCATCTCGTGGAGCACAGAGAAGGCCTGGGCCTCTTGGAGCTGGCCGCCACTCACCTGCTCCTGAGGGAATCTGAAGTCTTTCCTGTACCCCAGACAGAAAAGAGAGAGATTGTGCTTGTTTGATCCAAATGTGAAGGCCTCCTGATTTTCCAAGTCAAGGCTCTGAGGCAGTTCATGGACTCAGAGGAGGAGATGGGGTTAGAGACGAGCATCATCAGGGTCATCACTGAGGAGGTGAAGAACCATTGGTCAGTTCCACAAGGAAGTGTTCCGGTTGGTTTCACCTTCATTTCATGTAAAGATATCCTGTTGTGTGCCTCTTAAATAGTAAGCCCTCTAATTTTCATATTCTGAATTTACCCAGATCCATGGACCACCTCATTTGGGCTTGCCTTTCACTTCAAAGTCCTGGAAAGCTCTCATGACTTTCCACTCTTCGGAATACTTACAGTTGAAGTAAAATGTACTCATTCAAAAAGTAGATACTCTAATTCAATGGAATGCTTGTCATCTCAACAACTTTGAACTAATGATATATTAATAGTTATTGGATTTTTCTTCCTGATGCTAAGGTCAACTTTTAAGGAAGCTTTGTAGACTTCTTTCTTAAATCTTCTTTTACTGCCTCTGCATATTCCTCTTGAAAGAGCTGACCAGATGTGAAAGAAACCTGCGCTTTACGTGCATGGACCTCGCCTTATTCTCTGCGGCAAAACTTTTGATTTGTCAAATTTGGTTTTATTTACTCTCCATAATTGAGAAAATTACTAAATACTCATTAAGTACCAGTCAATATGCTGAATTTCTTTCAGAGTCCAAGTTGCTCTGCTTGCCACAAGATAAATGAATGAATCCAAGATGAGGTATGGTGATCAGGAAGGGACTTTATTCAGGAACTGGCTGACTGAAGAGATGGAAGACTAGCGCCTCAAAATAACCATCTTGTCTGAACCTGGACGTCAGATTCTTTTATCAATCGGAGATTAGGGGAGGTGAGGAAACAAAGCAAAAAGACCTTTAAATTCCTGCAGATAAGCCCAGAATGGCAAGCAAGCCTCAGGTAGGGGATGTGTTAGTTGCACTTCCTTATAGTAACTTCATGGGTAGTGTGAAATGAAATATCTCGTGTCATGTCAACAAACAAAGATGTCACATCTATCTGTGATTCCTCTCTTACCAAAATGTGAATTTCTGGGCCGCCTGGTAAGTAGCCAAGTACCGGACCTGTGCCATTGCCACACAAAGAATCACAGTCCTTCACAGGTGGGTGGTGTCAGGGGTTATCTCCCTGAGGCAGGCCATTATGTATATTTACAATAACACAAAGCGTTAAAGTCAAAGAAGCAGATCCAGTGTAAACTCAAAATTAATCCTTCCTGGTTACAAAAAAAGTCTATACCAAGAGGATTAATCCTCCAAAGTCACTCTCATGAAAATAGAGTATAACTACCTCTCCTCTCCAAGTGTTCAAGTGGTTAGAATGTGCCTTTGCTGCTTTTCAGCAGCCTGTGTTACCCCAGGCCATTGTCCTTACCATGTCCAAGAAACCCACTTTTTCTTTGGTAGTTTTATATAATTTTCATATTGCTACCTCTTCTTTAGTCATTTCTATTTCAGTTTGTAAAAGCTGTGCTAATGTTCCTGCAATCATTTCTATTTCGACTTTGAGATTTGTTGCAAAAAAAAAAAGGAACAGAAAATGGAAATGAAAAGAAGAGGTAATGTATTTGCTCTGTGAATTTTTAAGAGATCAATACTTTCCACTCTCATTGAGCATTCCTGAAAACCAAAAATAAGCAGTTAATGAAAAAGCAATGCACAAAGGTAAAAGGAAAGTAAATGATGCAATAAAAAAACTATAATGACCTCTTCTCTGTCCAAATGACAAAATGTCACTTAACTACACAAATGGGGATGAAGAGCTCTACAGAGGGACAAAGTTCAGACCACCCATGTGAGACTGTTTAGCTGCAGACAGAGCCAGAGGAGGGCAGCAGGCTCTAGGCAGAGTGGTACCTGAGAGGCTAGTTGTCAGCTTTGCTAAATCCCAGTACCTATTTATTTATTTTTGTCTGTTTACATTACTCACTCTTCATAGACAGTATTGGATTCTGAGGCTGTAAACCTATTAATTCGTGAAAAGAGACTGGGGTACAGACTGGATGGTCATTTTATTCACATAGGAGAGGTCAGCTGTTACCTGGAAGCTACTAGATGTAAGTGATTTGGACAGGATGTCATGTTCACGCAAGGGATGAGATTACATGTAATAATGTTGACCAGTGAGCTGAGAATTAAAGGAAGGGAAGCACATCATCTCAATGAAATTCTATCCAGTTTCTATAGCTGGATGTATGAATTTTCTGCCTCGTGGGAACAGCTAACGGATACTGAATGCTTACATGTCCAGGCATGGTCAGAAGTACGTTACATCCTACAGTCTCCACAACTAGCCAGTGAAGCAGACGTGATTATCAGCTCCATATAAAGGGAGAAAACCGGAGTGCCGAAGGTCACATAGCCAGTGCAGGCTGGAACCGTGACATCAACCCAGGAGTCTCGTCCCCATGTCCACTGTCTAAACTCTGGACTGAGCTGTCTGCTCTGACAACGTGTTTCCTATCATGGAGGGATACTTAGTAAGTTCTTTCCCTCCAATTCCTATTCTTTGTCACAAAAGTGCCATTCCCTCATTCCAGGGACATCACATTCATTGCACTACAAATGAAGAGTACACAGCTCCCTTTGACTTGCGGAGTTCCTGTCCTGTATCTCAGATGGTGTTTGGTTGAGATCCACGGGAGGAGCCTGACTGACTATGGCAATTTAGAAACAACGTGGAGAGTCCCTGTTCCCATCGGAGGTAATATTTTGAGAAATTATCCAGAAAGTTAAAAAAATTCACATATGTTACTCTTACTACCTTTGTTTTCAGAAGATTATCATTTTCCAAAACAGTCTTCAGATTCTAGGTCTACTAAACTCTAGTGTGTATAGTTCTCTTAGAACTGCGTCTGGGACACAGCTGAAGCTCCAATTCTTTGGCCACCTGATGGAAAGAGCCCACTCATTGGAAAAGACCCCGCTGCTGGGAAAGATTGAGGGCAGGGTGAGAAGGGGGCGACAGAGGGTAAGATGATGGGATCGCATCACTGACTCAATGGACATGAGTTTGAGCAAACTCTGAGAGATAGAGAAGGACAGGGAAGCCTGGTGTGCTGTAGTCCATGGGATCAAGAGAGCTGGACATGCCTTAGTGAATAACAACAATGGGACAGAGAACCCTCTGTGCACTTCCTCCAGGACAGACACCTTGCTGGATATTCCACATGTGGCATTACTGCCTTTAGGAACTAACAGTCTCTCAGGGCAGTCAAATGTTACGTAGTTAGATGGATCACTTAATTACAATAGCATGTAGTGTAGCTAAAGGAGAATGCTTAAGGTTAGTGAGGAATAACATGGAGGCAGAAGAGTTTAGTGGTCAAGTACGTGTCAGACTTTATTTTGGGGGGCTCCAAAATCACTGCAGATGGTGATTGCAGCCATGAAATTAAAAGACGCTTACTCCTTGGAAGGAAAGTTACGAGAAACCTGGATAGCATATGTAAAAGCAGAGACGTTACTTTGCCAGCAAAGGTCCATCTAGTCAAGGCTGTGGTTTTTCCACTGGTCATGTATGGATGTGAGAGTTGGAGTATAAAGAAAACTGAGTACCAAAGAATTGATGCTTTTGAACTGTGGTGTTGGAGAAGACTCTTGAGAGTCCCTTGGACTGCAAAGAGATCCAACCAGTCCATCCTAAAGGAGATCAGTCCTGAATATTCATTGGAAGGACTGATGCTGAAGCTGAAACGCCAATACTTTGGCCACCTCATGTGAAGAGCTCACTCATTGGAAAAGACCCTGATGCTGGGAAGGATTAGGGGCAGGAGGAGAAGGGGACGACAGAGAATGAGATGGCTGGATGGCTTCACTGGCTTGACGGACATAGGTTTGGGTAGACTCCAGGAGTTGGTGATGGACAGGGAGGCCTGGCATGCTGCGATTCATGGGGTCACAAAGAGTCGGACACAACTGAGCAACTGAACTGAACTGAACCAGTTATGCAGTTAATCCTAACTGGTAGCAAATTAAGTAATCTCTCTGAGTTTTCAGTTTCCTTATTTGCAAACATGTCAATAATCATAGTAATTATCTCATAGGGAAGCTGTGAAAATTAATGAAATGTTTATTAAAAACACTTTGCTGCGAGGCTGCATGTAAAAACTTCCGCCGTTAATAATTATTAAAAATTATCTGTACCTTACAGAATTTGGTAAAGACATGTCATTACAAGGTTTGAATATAATTGCAGCCTCAGTATCCCTGAGTGTATGGTAGGTTATCACTTCCCAGAAAAATATCTAAGGAGATGAGATTATCTGTACTGTCACACAGTGACTGAAGCAAAGTTTCCTGTGAAATATTGTAGTGGTAGAGGAGAAAGAAAGAAACACAGGCAAACATGAATTTTTCAGTACAACTAGCACCTAAAAAAGTGCCTTGCAGATTATAGTGGCAACATAATTCATTTTTAACAAATATCAGTGATACTGTTCCCTAGAATGTCTCCAGTGAGCTTAAGTCCAACTCAGGTGACATTGTAAAGGTACATACACAACTGAATATTTTTAAAAGAAGGGAGAAAAGGGAAAATAAAGAAAAAGTGAGAGAAATCAAAATCTTCCTCTTACAGGCTCTTTTTTACTGAACATTTCTTGGTAACCTGGATAAGCCACCATACATATATATATATATCGTATAAATACTTCTCCCTTCTCTGAGTTTGACCAGACTGTCTTCCCCAGAAACAACTAAGCATGTGTGAGCAGTGTGATTTATGGCTGTGCAGATATTAGCCACAGTGGCATGCATGATTTGGTGTCTCCCACCTAGACACTTATGGCAAAAATTAGCGTTTATAATTGAATTCAT
>ML661944.1:0-12128 GCA_007570785.1 Antilocapra americana
GGCAAAACCACAACATTCTATAAATGCAAAAAAGATGAACATGGCATGTCAGAGACATTTAGGGCGCTCTGGACTCTTCATACAGGAATGGAAACTCTGAAAAGAGCTAAGAGAAAACAGGTTTTAGGAATCATAATTTTAAAAGAAACCATATGAAAGTAAGTAACTCACTTCTTTATTCTTTCTCTTCTAAATTAGGAACCAACCGAGCTTTTACTAGCAGCCACCCTTACCATTCCACAGGCCCCCTCCTCCAAATAAAAACACGTGATTTCCTGAGTAATTCTAAAGCAACAGCAGGATAATATTGTGAAATGGTAATTGGTATTTTTGGTCCGAGTTTCCTTGTGCTCACTCACTGCCTTCTCTACTCCTAACAGTTGGATAGAGGTGATAGCTTTCCATTTCCCTTGCTCTTAAGGGCAGGCAGGAATAAATAGCAATGTTCTCTGTCTTGGTTATTGAAAACTTATTGAAAAGACAATTTATTGAAAGTAAAACACTTGTGATTTATAACAATTGTGACTTTTCAAAATTAAAGGCATTGTAAGATGATTTAAAATTTAAGATCCAGAGCTTGTAGTTTTAACACATAGCTTTTATTTTAAAAACAAACATAGTGTGGAGGATACAGGCAGTTGACAGAAGAGTTGACTTCCTATCAAAGAGCCAAAAGATAGATAGAAGCGTTTCCAATACTCAAGCAACGAGCTAGGAAAGGACTGGAAAATAGGACTAGAAATAAAAAGTTTCTATTCTCTTCCTATGCCCACAGTCACTCCTTGACAATACTGTGGCTAAAACCTCAATTAAGGATGGAAATAAAGAAGCAGAAAAGGCTTTCATGTCTCAGCTCCCAATTAGAACTCCCAACATGAAGTGACCACAATAGATTATAAAGGATGATGCATGTTCTGTCACAATATAATTTTTTGAGAAGTTATCAGAGATGGGAAAACTATTTAGATATACAGATGTTACAAACAGTGAAACATCCCAGAAAAGTCAAGTCAGAAGCACTTCTAGAATAGCGATGTGAGGAACTCTGTGGATCCTCTTTCCAATAAAAAGCAAATGATCAAAAGTATGGAAACAATTTAAATATCTCTGGAATTCATCCTAAGGTCATGTAACAAATGGAGAAACACTTATTCAAGAAAATCTACTAACTTTTGGAAGAACAGAGCCAGTGCCATTTGAACTATGACTTGTCCCCTTCCCTTCCCAGGTAAAGTGACAGGAGGTCTACTCTAGGCATGTGAAGTTAAGAAGATGGAGTAAGTCTTTCACGACAGTCCAAGCCTAGGGTTATGGTATCTGCCCAAGAGGAGCAGACCGCTTATTTCTCTTCCCTTCCTCTCCCAGCTTCATGTGGCAAAAGCTCTATTGCAGGCAACAATGACAGAGAAGTTAGAGGCCCTCTTCCTCTACCTAGGTCTTGTCATAGGACAAAAGTTCTATATCAGGCATGACAGGCAGAGAATACTGGACCTTAAGCATCCTTGTCTTAGTTCCTGAGTATAGCTAAGGTTCCATGTTAGGAGAAGAAAGCCAAGAAGACCATAGAGTATCTTTGCCTAGAACTCTGCTCATAGAACATGGGTGTCTCTGCAAGACGAATAGGGGGCGGTCCTCACCTTAAACTCTGAAGCAGTAGCAGTTACATTCTACCCGGGAAGAAGAGCAAGGCTAAAAGAACAAAGCACTCCATACTTCTGAAGAGTACTCCTTTTATATGTAACGGGGTGTGGAGAAGTTCAAGCCTAAGGACACTGGAATCCACAGTGGTGATTTTGGTGATGAGTAATTATTGGGGGCTTACAGCTCTGTAAGAGCAGTAAGAGAAAAGGCAGAACAGCTAGAAGGTTAGTAGAAATAACTGAGGAAAGAAGCAGCAAAGAAGAGCCCTCCCGGGGGTGGAGGAAGCCTTAAAATGTGGCCTCAAAGACAACTACTACAAACTGGAATCAGATTGTTTCTGTTCAAGCAGAATCAGATCAGACTTCAGAGTAATTTATTTACCAGGGTGTTGTCAAAACAATAGAGCAGTCAGCTAGAAATTAGCATTGGCTAACTGCCGCATTGGATACCAATGCATGATATTTCATCTGCAACTAAAGCAGTAGCTTTAAAGGGAGTTCATAGAAAGAGACAGTCAAAGAGGACAGAGATAAAACCCTTTTAACCCAGTGGGGTAGGAGGAGTCATACTTAAACCTGCACTCTCCGAGCGCAACATTAAGGGTTGCACATTTAGGGAAAAACTAATTTCACTCAAATAAAGCAAGCCACTAACTAGAAAATAAATGCAAACAAACAAATAGACCAGCCAACAATGGTAGTCCTAGAAATAGGGTGTTAGCATCAGAGCTCCTACAGCATATATTATCAAAGAGCCAGTTTGGAACCAAAAACATACCACCTATGAGAAAGGTAAATAAACAAGAAAGTATAGTTTCAGGATTTAAAAGAACAGGCGAAAGAAACTGCATTTTAGAGAGTCCAAATGTTGTACTTGGAGGACAGAAACTTGAAAGTAGCTATTACAAATCCATTCAAAGAACCAAAGAAGTCATACTTACAGAATTAAAGGAAGACATGATGATAATGTCTCACCTATTATAAAAGATCAATGAAAAATGAAAATTATAAATTGAACCAAAAGGAAATCCTGGAGTTCACAAAGCCCAATAACCAAACAAAAATTTTCCTTCAGGGGTCAACAGGAAATGGGAGTTAGGAGAAGAATAAACCAGCAAACATGAAGACAGATTGATAGAGATCATAGAACCTGAGAGTAGAAAAAAATGAGAAACAACGAAAAGAGCCTTGGAGAGATGTAGGACACTATTGAGCATACTAATGTACAGTCGCTTCTCATTATTCATGGATTCTGCATTTGTAAATTTGGCTATTTGCAAAATGTGTTTGTAACCCCTCAAATGGATACTCAGGGCAAGTTCACAGTCACTTACAAACTTCTTTTTTTTTTTTTTCTTTTTAGCTTTTTTTTTTATTATTATTAGGTTTGCCATACAATGACATGATATCGCCATGGGTTTACATATGCTCCCCCTCAGAACCCCCCTCCCTCCTCCCTCCCCCCAGGAAATCTCGACGCACCAGCCCCGAGCATCAATCCTGGGCTGGCGATTGATTAGACATATGATAATTAACATGTTTCAATGCCATTCTCCCATATCATCCCACCCTTACCCTCATCCACAGAGTCCACAAGTCTGTTCTATACATCTGCGTTCCTTTTGCTGTCTCGCATGCTGGGTTCTCGTTACCATCTTTCTAAATTCCATATATATGCGTTAATATACTGTATTGTTGTTTTTGTTTTTCCTTCTAGCTTACTTCACTCTGGATAATGGGCTCCAGTTCCGTCCACTTGAGTAGAACTGATTCAAATGAATTTTTTTTTAATGCTAAGTAAGATTCCATTGTGTATATGTACCACAGCTTTCTTATCCATTCGTCAGTTGATGGGCATCTAGGTTGCTTCCATGTCCTGGCTATTGTAAACAATGCAGCGATGAACATTGGGGTACACATGGCTCTTTCAATTCTGGTATCCTCGGTGTATATGCCCAGCAGTGGGATTGCTGGGTCATATGGCAGGTCTATTTGCAGTTTTTTAAGGAACCTCCACAGTGTTTTCCACAGTGGCTGTTCTAGTTTGCATTCCCACCAACAGTGTAAGAGAGTTCTCTTTTCTCCACATCCTCTCCAGCATTTATTGCTTGTAGATTTTTGGATGGCAGCCATTCTGACTGGTGTAAAGTGATACTTCATTGTGGTTTTGATTTGCATTTCTCTGATAATGAGTGATGTTGAGCATCTTTTCATGTGTTTGTTAGCCATTTTTATGTCTTCTTTGGAGAAATGTCTGTGAAGTTCTTTGGCCCACTTTTTGATTGGGTCGTTTATTTTTCTAGAATGGAGCTGCAGGAGTTGCTTGTATATTTTTGAAATTAATTGTTTGACCGTTGCTTCATTGGCTATTATTTTCTCCCATTCTGAAGGCTGTCTTTTCGCCTCGCTTATAGTTTCCTTTGTTGTGCAGAAGCTTTTAATTTTAATTAGGTCCTATTTGTTTATTCGTGCTTTTATTTCCAGTATTCTGGGAGGTGGGTCATGGAGGGTCCCGCTTTGGTTTATGTCGGAGAGTGTTTTGCCTATGTTATCCTCTAGGAGTTTTATAGTTTCTGGTCTTATGCTTAGATCTTTGATCCATTTTGAGTTTATCTTTGTGTATGGTGTTAGAAAGTGTTCTAGTTTCATTCTTTTACAAGTGGCTGTCCAGTTTTCCCAGCACCACTTGTTAAAGAGCTTCTCTTTTCTCCATTGAATATTCTTGCCTCCTTTGTCAAAGATAAGGTGTCCATAGATGCGTGGATTTACCTCTGGGCTTTCTATTTTGTTCCATTGATCTATATTTCTGTCTTTGTGCCAGTACCATACTGTCTTGATGACTGTGGATGTGTAGTATAGCATAAAGTCAGGTAGGCTGATTCCTGCAGTTCCATTCTTCTTTCTCAAGATTGCTTTGGCTATACGAGGTTTTTTGTATTTCCATACAAATTGTGAAATTATTTGTTCTAATTCTCTGAAAAAGACCTCTGGTAGCTTGATAGGAATTGCATTGAATCTATAGATTGCTCTGGGGAGTATACTCATTTTCACTATATTGATTCTTCCAATCCACGAACAGGGCACATTTCTCCATCTGTTTGTGTCCTCTTTGATTTCTTTCATCAGTGTTTTATAGTTTTCTATATACAAGTCTTTTGTTTCTTTAGGTAGAAATACTCCTAAGTATTTTATTCTTTTTGTTTCGAAGGTGAATGGTATTGTTTCCTTAATTTCTCTTTCTGATTTCTCATTGTTAGTGTATAGGAATGCCAGGGATTTCTGTGTGTTGATTTTGTATCCTGAAACTTTGTTATATTCACTGATTAGCTCTAGTAATTTTCTGGTAGAGTCTTTAGGGTTTTCAATATAGAGGATCATGTCATCTGCAAACAGGGAGAGTTTTACTTCTTCTTTTCCAATCTGGATTCCTTTAATTTCTTTATCTGCTCTGATTGCTGTGGCCAAGACTTCCAAAACTATGTTGAAAAGTAGTGGTGAGAGTGGGCACCCTTGTCTTGTTCCTGATTTCAGGGGGGAATGCTTCCAGTTTTTCACCATTGAGGATAATGTTTGCTGTGGGTTTGTCATATATAGCTTTTATTATGTTGAGATATGTTCCTTCTATTCCTGCTTTTTGGAGGGTTTTTACAAACTTCTATAAAGTTAATGCATCATCTGAGTCACCCAACACATGTTCTAAGCTGAGGTCAAATCAGGCAACACATTGCCCTGTCATGTCAGCTCTCACACGTAACATATTTCTTTTCTGACATACATTTAGTATCAAGTTTTTCATGTTTTTCTGCTTTTTGTTGTTGATTTTGCTATTTTCAATGGCCTCAAGTGTAGTGAAGCGCTGTCTACAAGCACAAGAAGGCTGTGATGTGCTGTTTAGGAAAAAATGTGTGTTAGATAAGCTTCATTCAAGCATGACTTGCAGTGCTGCTCATGAGTTCAGTGTTAACAAATCAACAATGCTTTACATTCGGGAAAAAGAAGAGAGGATTTGTTTTGTATGTGACAGTGCTCCATAAAGTGCTAAGGTAATATCCATAGTACGTGATGAAGCTATAGAAAGGTAGAGTTTTATGGATACATTTTTCAGATATGCTTGTAGATTTGTGAGTTGATGAATAATTTTTTTTAAATGTAGTGTACAGATTGCTTTGAGGCTGAATTTCAAAGAATTTTTGGTCAAAGAGTTAATGAAAACATGACCAATTCCTTACAAAGTCTTCTAAAAAATAGAAGAGGATAGAATACTTCTCAACTCATTCCATTACTTCAATTTACCCTGATGCCAAAACTGGACAAATATAAGAAATACCCATATATACAATCTGAGATAATGAGGGTGTGAGATTCGATCTGTTCTCAAGAATGAGGACTATTTCTGGCTTAGAAGTGATCCACAGTTCTGATGATAATAATTCATATTAGTTTGTGTCTGTTGTAGTGCTCAGTTGTGTAATCTTCAGTCTTAAATGTTGTTTCATGGCTGCAATTCCATCAAACAATATTTATATAATAAATTATCTTCCCCCCATATAGAAGAAAATCTTGAACAGCTGCATTGATTCTTATCAGAAACTTTATATGCAACCATAACATCAAACAGTGTTGCCGTTGCTCAGTCGCTAAATCATGTCTGACTCTTTGTGACCTGAAGGACCGCAGTATAGTATGCCAGGCTCCCCGTCCTTCACTATCTCCCCGAGTTTGCTCAGACTCATGTCCATTGAATTGGTGATGCCATTCAGCTGTCTCATCCTGTACTCAGTCTTTCCCAGCATCAGGGTCTTTTCCAATGAGTTGGCTAGCTCAAACAGTGATACATATGTAAATATATCATGTGATCAGATGATAATAGTCTTCTTCATCCAAAGCTGATAAATCACAAAAACGAAGGACTGAAACTTAGTATCAAAATAATTTTCTCTTCCTGTGTTAAACAATACAGGAACTGAGCCTACTTCCTCTGGCTATGTTAAACAATACTGAGAGTAAGCAAAATAAAATTAGGTTTTTGCTCCAGGGAATACTCACTCCTGGAAGATAAGACTGAGCAAATAAGAGCAGCTTACTTATGGAGACTAAACTTACTTGTCATACCTTACTTTGAAACCCTCACTTCTCTGTACATGCCAATCCAAAGCAGTTATGTCATAAACTCTGCCCGGTCCCAGCTAGTTCCCCTTCTTGCAAGACTCACCTGAAAATTAGGCTTTAAAAGTATAAAATCATGCAAGTATTCCCCACCTCCTCAGTTTTCCCCTTCAGGTATGTAACCAAGAGCATGACAGTTATAGTATATTTTCCCTTATTGCAGTATGTCAGATAAATTTAGCTTTACTGAATTCAGGATTTTCTGTTGGTCTTTTGGGGCAGTTGTCACACCCCTTAAGATTTTTATATCCTATTGGACAGTGAGTTTTTAAAGACAGGCTCTTATACCCTACTCTCTATATATATGTCAGAAAGTACCCCCCAAAATAACGACTGCATTCACCAGGCAGTTAGAGAAGCCTATGAAACTGAAACACTGCCTTTTATTTTACCAGTAGCTACAGTGGAAGAACAAATGCATTATAGTCTCATGCTTTAGAGACTACAAATAATAATATTTTCATTGCTTTCTAATTAATGTGGAAATTATCTAAAATGGACAAATGAAACTCAGAGGACCATATCGACCTAGAGAAGCAGTAAAATTTGCTGTGTTTTATAAAGATGGCATTTTAAAGAGAAAAACAGAGGAACATGTAGAAAGACTTTGAACTAAATCATTCATAATATGAAAAGTAATCTATTCCCAAAAGAGGTTTAAAGGTATTTGACAGTAGGGGAATGTACTTACTTATTCAATAAGTAGTTTTAATAACTACTATGGGCTGAGTCAAGTTTTTGGAATTGGTGCATAATGGTTAATAAAGCGAATGTTCTCTAAATACATGGGACTTGTATTCTAGTTAGAAGAAGGCAAATCTTTCAGAAGTTAATACATACATAAATACAGGATTACCATTTGCGGTAAGTACTATGAAGTGTAGTGAAAGAGACTAAAAACAGACTCAATGGGTACGAGGAGATTAAGTAGACTTGGCAGAAGACCAGGTATAAGATTAAATTGGAATGTACTGATATTTTTCTCTACCTTGACCTCAAGGATTAGGCTAAAGCTCCCAGCAAGTTAGAAATGTACAATTTTCCAAGATAGAGGAGGAAAAACAAAAGTATAATTTCAGTTCTCTTATGTAATGGAGATGATAGATGACAGGAGTGAGATATGTTTCATCAATCTTAAATAAAACAACACACTAGATTTGAGGAGGAAGGATTGAGATCATGTAAAACTCAGTACTCCGTGGGGCCGAAAAGAGTTGGACAAAACTTAGCACATGACACAGGAGACACAACTCAGCGCTAGAAATTCTGTTTCCACACAGCATTTCTAAAAGCTTTAGACAAAGTTATTCTGTAAGAAGTTGGAATTGGGACTTGTTACGAAACTCTAAAAGAACCAAAGTCACCTATAGGATACAGCATTCTAACTTACTGGCTGAACTATGCATTTTTAGCAAATACACGTCACATTGCTTCCCTAGAATGTACAGGACATAATCTATTCTGTATTAATGCATTTAGGTATCTAAACTGCAGAAGAACATACAAACGGGATAAAAATCACTTAAGCATGAACCATACACATTTACCCAATCATAATTTGGTACTAAATAAAGAGTTTAAATTGCTTCTAAATTAAGTCTTTTATGCATACTAAATGGCAGGTGCTTCATAAGATTTTCAGTAAATTTCACAATTCAGTAATTCTATTTCTAGAAGAGAAAACTAAAGCTCAGAGAAACTAAAGAAACTACCAAAGGTCCACCACAAAGTAATTGTGTAAACGGGTTCTTAAAACAGGTTTCCACACTTTCTTTTCTTGTCCACTTGTTCTCCCAAAGTGACCCCGAACTTATTATTTGTCAACAATTTTTTAGGTATGTTCCAATAAAAAGTTAGAAGTAGGAGAAACTGAGATCCAACCTATTACACCTTTAGGCAGATATAAAGCCTATGAAAACGTATGAGTTTATACTATCACATCAGTCAAGTTTCAGAATGCATTGTTTTGATTTGTAAATCTAGGGCAAAGGGGCAGTTTTATACATTGTGGATTGATGTGTGAATACATGAACTATCTAAAGAGGTAAAACTGGCAGAATCTATCAAAATTACAAATACCCCAATACTTCATTCCAATAATTCTAAATTTATTATTAATTTTTTTTGTCTGTGCCCCTCAGCATGTAGGATCTTAGCTCCCTGACCAGGGATCAAACTTGTACTCCCTGTCTTGGAAGCATGGAGTCTTCACCACGGAACTGCCAGGGTATTCCCCCAATAATTCTAAATTTGAGTTTGACATGCCTCTGTCCTGGCCAAGAAACCCTCTGGTGATGCTCTACCCAGCTCTCACAAGCCTGCCCAGTATTTTCACCAGTTTCTCAGTCGCTGGCTCATTTCTCTTGTGCATACACTGGTTACCTGGAACCATACTCTCAATAGTTGTGACCTTGATTATTGCTTGGAATCCCTGTCTACCCTGCCCAGTTCACTTGATGAGACTCCCTTATGTGTGTTTATTTGTCTGAATGAAGTCTGAATTCATCACGACCTTTCTACAATTAGCAGTAGCAGCTGGTTACCACTGCTCCTCAACAGTCAGATTTACAATCCTCCCTCCAGCTCCACTTTCCCAGTGCTGTTGGGAGGTCATAGCATACTCTCCTGCTCAGTCTGTCCAATATATAATACCTTGAAAAATTAATTGTATTACACCCCATTGTGCATGGCACTAAGCCACCAGCGACAAGGAAAGGGAATTTTTGAAATACTTTCCAGAAACTGTCCTCGGCTAGCAACTTCAACATATTCTACCTGATTCAATCTTCATTGCAGACCTGTAGTCTAGATATTATTTTCTTCATTTTCTTTTGAATAAACCAAGACCTAAAAAAGTACCTTTCTTAAGGTCATATATTTCAGATTGAGCTGTGATTATAGCCAGCTCTTTTGACTTTCAATCTAGTACCATTTTTAATTAAACTGCATGGCCTTTAAACCACCTCCCTTTTAATCAGAAAGGGATATTCAATCAGAAGTCTATTTCCATTTCAGCAGTTTCAATGAATATAGAAGAATTAATGTTTTTTTTAATATGGCGATTTTTTTTATTTCTCAGGTACTGTGTAAATTGTCAAATGGCTTTGACATCCTTTAAATATTCCTTCATATTTTGTTACACTGGCCCTTTTTGTTTGTTTTTGTTATCTACCATATACAACCTAGATCAGTCATAACATGATACTTTTCTTCCTTTATGGAAACTTGTAGATTATTTTTCCTTGTCAATCAGTTATACGCTATGTCTTTTCTAGGTGTAAAATATACACAATCTCTATTTTTGCAGCACGTGACTTATGAAGCCTTACAAACGGAATGTGCCATCTGTTTGATATCTAAGGATTTCAAGCTATGTTTGTCATAAACTATATTTAATCTGAATTGATAATTACATATGTTTGATCAATTTTAATTTTCATGAGTTTAGAGGCTATCTCTGAATGTGACTTTGCTCTTCAGCTTTTTTTTTTAATTTAAATTGCTACTGGCTCTTAATTCTGATTGGTATGGACTACTTCATCAAGTATATGTACTTGTTTGAGGCACTTTAAAATGCCCCATTTCTGCTTTAAATTTTCTCATTAGTGTAATAGTTGGCTTTCAAATCCTCAACAGGATTCATGAAGTTTCTCCCTTTGTCTATTTTATCCTTCAGTCTTTCATTCAACAGAAATGCGTTAATACCTACAATGTAGCAGAACTAGCAGTCATCTGGTTATAATGTTGAACAAAAGAGGCACAGTCCCTGACTTGAGTGTAAAGACCACGTGGAAGGAAATTCAAAAACATTAAAGAGTTTAAGCAATGGCCCTAAGGTAGGGAAAAATAATGGGTATTTTAAATGAACAAAATGATCAATAATGTAACTGGACTACAGTAAAATTTGGCAGGTTGCTCAGGGTGAGTCTGTCTAATGGTCTGCTTGAACTTCACAGAGAATTTGATTTTATACTAACTATTGTGGGAGTGACAGAGTGATTAATTTTATAAGAATCTAATTCTCATTACTAAATGGAGAATAGTTTGAGAGTCATAGGGTGGATAGGAAGAGATTCAGTTAGGAGATAAGCAGTGTCAGGAATAAGATAATGATAGCCTAGTCTAAGTAGAAGACAGATTAAAGATGTAACTTGAAAAATAAGATGAGCATAAATTGAGGAGGATATGAAATGGAAATTGAGGACAACACATTCAAGGATGATTCAGATGTAATGACCACAGCAGTACCAGATAGGATAAAGCCAGGTGACATTAACAACCACTGAAACCACAGTCAGAACTTCGATACTTAGTTTCTGCTCATGCTCCATGTCTCTTCAGGGGTTGGTGGGGGTACTCTGCTCATTGTAGTCACTCAGAGATTTGGGTTGATGGGACAGCCAACCCCCATGACCTGAACACTGCGGGTCATGGTGCTAAAGGAAGAAGAGCTCTTCACTTTCTCACACACAGCGGCTACTACATGTCCTAGCCCATTAAGTGATCTGTATCACTGCCATACACAACTCTTTGGCGAAAACGAATCAATCACATGTTTCCACCCAAACACAAGAGTCCTCGGGAATACAATCCTACACATGCTTGGAAGGCTGAAGGCTGGAAAATATGTGATGAAAATATTAATGATTAATATCATGTTCCCTCTTTGTAAGATCCTGTTTTCATTTTTGATAAAAATTTTGGAAATTTGTTGAAAATTGTAGTCGCACTGTTCAGATGGCATGAACACCTAGGACACTGAATTCCTGGACTGTAAACAACTGCATGTCCAGAGGGCACTTCTCTTGTGATGATGTCTCGCAGGCATGCTGGAGTCCTGCTTTAGGCATCACTTCCATTCAGATTGTCATCTGTGCTATTATCTGTGATATTATAGATACAGTAAAGTACATGGCTAGATCTTGGCATTTTGGGCAAATGATCTTTTGTAAAAAAAGTGTAAAAGTTGGCTTTTCCAATTTACATTTGTAAGAGTCAATTTACATTACATTTCAAATCCTTTCATGAGTATTCAGTATATTGATATAACAGATACAAAGGTATATTTTCTGGCATAATAGACTGCAACTTGGTCAAGACACTCTGTTCATCACTACATTCACTTATATAGAACAGTGCCTGGCACATTGCTGGATGACTAGCAGTGAGTATTTAAATATATATACGACATATAATAACTTCACATGTAGAACATGCAGGAGACCTGGTCTAATATCTGGGTCAGGAAGATCCCCCAAAGAAGGAAATGGCAACTCATTCCAGTATTCTTGCCTGGGTAATCCTGTGGACAGAGGAGCCTGG
>SRVM01019578.1:0-21501 GCA_007570785.1 Antilocapra americana
CCCGTGGACATCGAAATGTGGGCCTGCCTTCTCTGAGGCAACATTAGAGGCTCTCAGAGGACTTCGTCACAGCTCCAGTGGCATCCAAATGTGCCCAGTAGTACTTGAGAAACTTCCCACCGCAAATCGAAAAACATCCCTAGATTTCCCTCTGAAGGCGAAATGAGGCCTGATTCCCCTGGAGGGACTTGCAAACCTTTTTCTGCTCCTCCTTGAACCTTCCAATTTGCCTTGACTTCCCTCAGGCTACATGAGAGTGTCCCTTACTTGAAAGTGGCAGATTGGGAGGAACACTATACTCCCCACCACAACACAAGAAATGAAATGTTTCGCCTCTCTATGTGACCAATTTTTTTTTAACATACTGCACGCCGGGAACACTCCCAAGTTACATCTAGAATCTCCAGTGGAAGCTTGGCTCCCAAGCTCCCAATACACGTCATCATTCAAGAGGAACCTCATCCTCCCCACCAGAACTCAAAAGGCACCATGTTCTCCACCTCATCATGACATGAAGGATGATGAGCCCCAGCATTGTCTCCAGAGGACACGCGACGTTTCTCTCACACCTCAAAACAGGCCTTTCCCACCAATTGAAACTCGAGAGGAAGCCAAAGCTTTTTGCTGCATATTGAAAGGACAGAGAGTTGCTCCTCAACTTCAGATAAAGCCATATTCTACAGTATTTCTGGGCAGTTGCCTCGGAACACGAAGGAAGGCCTTCATGACATGTTGTATCTCAAGATAAAGCTCCAGTTACCTGCCTCAACTAGACAGGAGTCCTGGTCTTTCCCCCTTTTAAAACACGAGATGAACACGGAATCCCATGCCTCAACACGAGTTGAGGCCTCACTCCTAGTTTCAACTCGATCGGGACCCCGACATCCATGTCACAAATGGAGATGGAACCCAGAGTGCCCCCGTCTTAATTTGAAATGAGACCATATTATATCTCAGAAGCGAATCCAGAGCAATCCCACATTTCTGCAGGCAATTCTAAATAAGACTTCACTTCCCTTGATCAGAGGAAAGGCTCACTGAGGTCCCAAAACGACTTGAGTGGGACCCAAAGCTTCCCTCGGAAACTCGAGAAAAAGCACAATATAACCTCCTCAAATGGAAGTGAGGGGGTTATTTCCCTGTGGTGACTTGAACAGAACACCAGATTTCTGCTCAGCTACATGGATAGAGGTCTGACTCCCCCTACGCACATATCTAAAAAATGTCCAAAAGCGCTGCCTTAATGAAAAGGACTTCAGACAACCCAAGAGCAAAGACGATTTACATACCTCCCAACGAGATGAACACATAATCTCTTGGAGAAAATCAATTGGAACACTGACAGCCCTGTCGAAACTAGAGAGGAAACCTGATGTTCATACCTGAACTAAAGTTGAGGCCCTCTTTTCTAGTGCCTCGAAAAGAGCCGTGAGATGGCCCTCACACATCGAAACCAGGGCCTGACTTCTCTGAGGCAAAAATAGAGGCTCTCAGAGGACCATATCGCAACTCAAGAAGGATCCAAACGTGCGCGCTGCAACTCGAGAAACTTCCCGCCGTAACTCGAGAAACTGCCCACCGCAACTGGGGAAACAACCCAAGATTTCCATCTGTATGTGAGATTAGGTCTGATTCCCCTGCAGTGACTCGAGAACCTTCATCAGCTCCTCCTCAAACCTCCCACGTTGCCTTGACTTCCCTGAGGCTTCACAAGAGGGTCCCTGATTTGAAAGTGGCAGTTTGAGAGTAACACTAAATTTCCCATGACAACTCAAGAAATGAAGAGATTTCCCTCTCAATGTGATCTGAGTCTTTTTTCCCAAGCACCTCCTCCAGAACACTCCCTCATTCCTTCTCGAATCTCAACAGGAAGCTTGGTTCCCTTTATGCACCCCAAGAGGATTCCCGAGATATGCATCATTATTCAAGAGGAACCTCATGCTCCCTGCCACAACTCAGAAGGCATGTGTTGTCCACCTCATCGCAAGATGAGGTATGATTAGCTCCTGCGTTGTCTGGAGAGGATACATTACGTTCCTCTCAAATCTCAAGAGGAGGATTTTCTCACCATCTGAAACTTGAGAGGAAACCAGAGTTTCCTACTGCTTGTCAAAAAGACAATGTGTTGCCCCTAGATAATATGCACTATATATGACATCACATCCACTCTTTATTTACTATCATACAATGGTATTTATGACATCATTTCCACTGTATTTTATATCTATGACATCATAGCTACTGTATCTATAACATTATGCCCACTATGTTTATGACATCATATCCTTTATATGTGATATGACACACACACTGTTTGAAAACAGAGCCATTGGATCTGACATCATACCCACCATATCTGACATCATGTCCACTCTATTTGTGTCAACACACCTACTGTATGAGTGATATCACACTGATTATATGTATGACATCCTATGCATTATATATGACAACACATCCACTCTTTATGACAACCCACTTCTCCATTTATTGCATTACATCCCCTGTATTCATGATATCATATCCAATATGTATGAAGTCACATCAGCTGAACATGACATCGTATCTTCTATACATGTGACATTGTTTCCACTGCATCTGTGTCATCACACTCATTCTATTCGTGACATAACAACTACTCTATGTGTAAAATCACACTGGGTGAATACATGACATCACAATCACTATACATGATGTCATATTCACTCTTTGTGACTTCACAGTATTTATGACTTCACACCCACTATAACTGATCACATCCACTCTGTGTCATCTCACTCAATGTATAGATGGTATCACACACACTGTATGTTTGGCATCACGCCCATTATATGTATGGCATCGTATGGAGTATATTTGACATCACACCCAATCTTTATGACATCACATTCTGTGTATTCATGACATCACACCCACTATATATGACATCACATCCTGTGTATGTGACATCACAGCCACTGTATATATGACATACACCCACTATATTTACAATACCATATCCAGGGTATATGATGTCACATCCGCTGTATCTTCCATCACATGAACTGTATCTATGTCATCACATCCACTGTGTAGATGACATCACACCCACTGTATGTATGATATCACACCCTGATATGTTTGAAATCATATAAATTATAAACGACACAATGTCCACTCTTTATGAGATCACACTCATGTACTTAAGGCAAAACAATTACTGCATTCATGATATCACATTGGCTGTATCTGTCTAATCACACCCACTGTTTATATGACGTCATACCCACGATGTGTATGACATCATATTCACTATATATGACATTATATTCACTCTTTATGACATCACATGCACTATATTATTGACATCACATGTGCTATACATGAAGTCACATCAACTGTATATGACATCACATCTTCTATACATGTGACATCACATCCACTGTATCTGTATCATCACACCCATTTTATTCATGAGTTCTCACCCACTCCATGTAGGACATCACACTGGGCCTATGTATGAAATCACATGCACTATATATGACATCACATTCACTATTTATGACATCAATACACAGTATTTATGACATCACACCCAGTATATGTATGAAATCTTATGCAATATATATGATATCATATCCATTCTCTATGACATCAGCCCACTGTATTTATGACATCACATCCACTGTAATCATGACATCACACCCACTCTATATGATAGCTCATCCACTTTATGACATCACATCCACTCTACATGTGAAATCACAGGCAATTTATCTGTGACATCACTCTCACTATGTTTATGGCATTATATCCACTAATGAGACATCATGAGCACTGTGTGAATGACAAGACAAACACTATAACTGACATCACACTCACTCTATCTGACATGATCTCCACTGTATCCTTTCATCAAAACCACTGTATGTATGAAATCACACCTTCTATATGTATGATATCATATGTACTATATATGTCATCACATCCACTCTTTATGACATCACACCACTATATGTATGACATCACATCCAATGTACTCATGACCTCACACCCACTGTATATGAAGTCACATCAAATGTATATGAAATCACATCTTCTGTACTTGTGATATTGCATCAATCTGAGTCATCAAACCCACTCTATAGGTGATATGACAAGTACTTTATGTATGACATCGCACCCAATATATGTATGGAATCGAATGCACTCTTTATGACATCATATCCACTCATTATCATATCACATCACTGTATTTAAGACATCACTTGCACTGTATTCATGACATCACACCCACTATATGTGAAGTCACATCAACTGTATATGACATCACATCCTCTATACAAATAACAGAGCATCCATTACCTGTGTCGTCACACTGGGCATATGTATGACATCACATGCACTAGACTCGACATCACATTCACTATTTATGACATTTAATCACAGTATTTATGACATTGCACCCACTCTACTGCATCGTCACAACCCAACCACTCTATTGATGATATCACACACATTGTATGTATGTATATCTTATCCAATATATGTATGACATCATATGCAGTATATATGTTATCCTACCCATTCTCTCGGACATCACACCACTGTACCTATGGCATCACACACACTATATCTGATATCGCTTCCACTGTATCTGTATCATTCAACCCACTGTATAGATGATATCACACCCACTCTATGTCCGTCACACCCAGTATATGTATGACATCATATGCTCTATATGACATCATATCCCCTCTTTATGACATCACACCACAGTGTTTCAAACATCAAATCAGATGTATTCATGATATCACACTCACTCTAGGACTTCATGTCCACTGTATGACATCACATCCACTCTGTTCATGATATCATGCCCTCTATATGTAATATCACATCCACAGATTATGACATCACATCGACTATACATGTGACATCACAGCCATTGTATCTATGACATCACGCCCAGTATGTTTATGACATCATATCCACTATATATGTCATCACACTCAGTGTATTTTACAAGAGAACCACTATATCTGACATCACACACACTATATCTCACATCACACACAATGTATCAGTGTCATCACACCCATTGTATCAATATTACATCTGAGATATACATGACATCATATGCAGTATCTATGACATCATATCCATTCTCTATGACATCACATCCACTGTATTCATGACATTACACTCACTATATATGACATCTCATCCACTAGTTATGACGTCACATCGACTACCCAGCCACTGTATCTATGACATCACACTATCTGTGTCTACATCACATCCACTGTACCTATGTCATCACATCTGCTGTATGTATGACACCATACCCATGATATGTATGACATCATATGCATTATATATGACATCACATCCGCTCTTTGTGACGTTGCACTGATATATTTTGCATCACATTTACTGCATTCATGATATCACACTCATATATGACATCACATCCACCGAATATGACATCACATTTTGGATACATGTGACATTGCATCCACTGTATCTGTGCCATCACACCCATTCTATTGATGAACTCACAAATACTCTATATATGACATCAATTTGGACATGTCTATGTTTCACATGCACTGTACATGACATCACATTCACTCTTTATGACATAAAATATACAGTATTCATTATATCACAGCCACTATATGTGAAATCACATTCAATGATGATGACATCACATTAACTATACATGAGACATCATGACAACTCTATTGATGACATCACACCCACTACATTTATATTATCATATCCATGTTATATGACATTACACATATTGTGTGCAATAAGAACACAACCACTATATATCACATCAACCTACTACATCTGACATCACACTCATTCTGTGTCTTCACACCCACTCTACATATGACATTGCACCCACTATATATATGCCATCATATGCACTATATATAACATCACATCCACTCTTTACTTACCATCACACAATGGTATTTATGACATCATTTCCACTGTATTTTATACCTGTGGCATCACAGCCACACTATCTATAACATTATGCCCACTATGATTATGACATCATATCCACTATATAGGACACCACACACACTCTGTGTGACAACACAACCACTGGATCTGACATCAAACTCACTATATCTGAAATCACGTCCAGTATATGACATCACACCCATTATATCTGACATCACATCCACTGTATCTGTGTCAACACATCAACTATATGTATGGTATCACACCCATTATATGTGTGACAACCTTACTTTAAATTGAGACATCCTATGCATTATATATTATAACACATCCACTCTTCATGACAACCCACTTCTCCATCTTTGGCATCACAACCACTGTATTCATGACATCACATCCAATATATATGAAGTCACCTCAACTGTATATGACACCACGTCTTCTATACATGTGACATCGCTTCCACATGTCATCACATCCATTCTATTGGTGACATCACAACCAATCTATGTATAAAATCACACTGGGTGTATACATGGCATTACAATTAGTATACATGACATCACATTCACTCTATTTGACATCACAGTATTTATGACTTCACACCCACTATAACTGATCACCTCCACTCTGTGTCATCTCACCCAATATGTAGATGGTATCACACACACTGTATGAATGACATTACATCCAATATATGTATGGAATCATATGGAGTACATATGATATCACACTCACTCTTTATGACATCACATACCCTGTATTCATGACATCACACCCGCTATATATGACATCACATCTAGTGTATGTGACATCACATCCAGTATGCATGTGCCATCACAGCCACTGTATCTATGACATAAATTCACTTTATTTACAATAGCATATCCAGGGTATATGACATCACATCCACTATATCTTCCATCACATGCCCTGTATCTGTGTCATCACATCCACTGTGTAGATGACATACATCATTGGGGTATGTATGATATCACACCCCAATATCTATGTCATCATATAAATTATAAATGACATCACATCCACACTTTATGACATCACACCTCCGTCTTTAAGACATAACAACCACTGTATTCCTTAGATCACATTAACTGTATCTGTCTAATCACACACACTGCATATATGACTGAAGTAAGGTTGTGTATGACAACCTCACGATGTGTATGACATCATATTCACTATATATGATGTGACATTCACTCTTTACGACATCACACCACATGTGGTATCACATCCAATATATCTGTGTCATCACACCAATTTTATTGATGAATTCACACCCACTATAGATATGACATCACATTGTGCCTATGTATGACATCACAAGCACTATCCATGACTTCACACTCTTTATGATATCAAAATACAATACTTATGACATAACACTGACTATGTCCGACATCACATCCACTACACAGGTGTCAGTACACCCACTGTATGGATGATAGCACAACCAATGCATGCATGACATCACACCCAATATATGTATGACATCATAAGCACTATATGAAACTCTGAGTTCCTCAAACTTACTTTAAATTGGGACCCTATGATATCCCGGAAGCAACACCAGAGCAATCCCACTCACCTGCAGGCAACTCAAAAGGAGACTTGACTCCCTTGGACAAGAAGAAAGACTCACTGAGGTCCTCGACACGACTCGAGTGGAACTCAAGGCTTCCCACCAAAACAGGAGAAAAAGCACCATATAAACCCCTCAACTCAAGATGAGGCCTTATATCCCTGCGGTGACTTGAACAGAATACCAGGTTTCTCCTCAGATACTCGGATAAAGTCTAAAACCCCTGTTGCACACATCTAGGAAAAGCACAAATGCCCCGCCTCAATAAGAAGGAGTTCTGACAACTCAAGATCAAAGTTACAGACTTCACAACGAGATGAGGGCTGACTCTCTTGGAGATATTCAATAGGAACTCTGATATGTAGCCCTGTCAAAACAAGAAAGGAAACCTGAGATTCATACCTCAACTAAAGGTGAGGCCCTATTCTGCAGTAGTGACTCGACAAGAGCCCCGAGATGGCCCTTGCACATCAAAACGAGGACCTGACTTCCATGAGGCAACATTAGAGGTTACCTGAGGACGACGTGGCAACTCAAGAGGAATCCAACAGTCCCCAGGGCAACTCGAGAAACTGCCCACTACAACACGAGAAACATCTCAAGATATCTCTATGAATGCGAGATGAAAATTGATTCTCCTACAGTGACTTGAGGACCTTCCTCGGCTCCTCATGGAACCTCCCAAGTTTCCTTGACTTCACTGAGGTTTCAAGAGAGTGGCCCTGAATTTAATGTGGCAGATTGAGAGGAACACTATACTTCCTGCCACAACTAAGAATTGAGGAGATTCCCCTCTCAATGTGAGGTGAGGCTTATTTCTGATGCAGTGCCCCCAGAATACTCCCAGGTTACCTCTCATATCTCAAGAAGAAGCTTGGCTCCCTTTATGCACCTCAAGAGGATCTCCAAGATATGCGTCATCTTTCAAGAGGAACCTCCAGCTCCTTGCCACAACCGGAAAGGACCCATGCTCTCCCACTCATTGCGAGATGAGGTTGATTAGTCCCTGTGTCGTCTCAACAGGACACACGACGTTCCAGTCACAACTCAAAAGGAGGATTTTCTCACCAATTGAAACTCGAGAGGAACCCAGAGCTTCCTGCCGCAAGTCGAAAAGAAAGCGAGTTGCACCTCCACTTCAGATAAAGCCTGATTCTCCAGCATCTCTGGGAATTTACCTCAGGACATGAAGGGAGGCCTAACTCCCTTGTTGTACCTTGAGAACATGGAGTCCCATGCCTCAACACGAGATGAGGCCTTTCTCCCAGTTCCAAATCCATAGGGACTACAAAATCTGTGTTGCAAATGGAGATGGAGCCCTGAGTTCCCTCGCATTAATTTGAAATGAGACCCTATGATATGCCACAAACGACTCCAAAGCAATCCCATGCTCCAGCAGGCTATGCAAAAGGAGACTAGACTTCCCTGCGAAAGATGAGAGGCTCACTGGGGTCCAAGCCAAGACTTAAGTGGAACCCGAATCTTCCCACCAAAACTCGAGAAAAAGCACAATATAACCCTCACAACTCGAGATGAGGCCTAATTACCCTGCGATGACTTGAACAGAACCCCAGGTTTCTCCTCAGCTACATGTATGGAGGTCTGAATCCCTTGTTTCCCATATCTAGGAAAAGCCCAAATGCCTCGACTCAATAAAAAGGAGTTCTGACAACTGGAGAGCAATGAGGAGTTACATACGTCACAACGAGATGAGGGATGACACTCTTGGAGAAACTAAATAGGGACTCTGATAGCCCTGTTGAAACTATAGAGGAAACCTGAGATTCAAACCTCAAGTAAAGATGAGGGCTTATTCTGCTGTATTGAATCGAGAAGAGCCCAAAGATGGCCCTTGCACCTCGAAACAAGTGTCTGACTTCCCTGAGACAACATGAGAGCCTCCCAGATGACCACATAGCAATTAGAGAGGTATCCCAAAATGCCTGCTGCAACCCGAAAAACTGCTCACCACAACCTGAGAAACATCCCAAGATTTCCCTCTGAATACAAAATGAGGCCTGATTGCCCTGCAGTGACTTGAGAACCTCCTTGGCTCCTTCTCAAACCTCCCAAGTTGCCTTGATATTCCTGAGGCTTCATGAGAGAGTCCCTGATTTTAAAAAGGCAGATCAAGAAGAACATTATACTTCCCGCCACAACTCAGGAAACGAAGGGATTTACCCCTCAATGTGAGGTGAGGCTTTTTCTCTCATGCACCACCTCCAGAACACACCCAAGTTACCTCTCGAATCCCAAGAGGAAGGTTGGCTCCCTTTATGCACATCAAAAGGATCTCCAAGATACACATCATCATTCAAGAGGAACCTAGTGCTCACTGTCGCAACTCAAAAGGCCCCGTGTTCTACACCTCATCGCAAGATGAGGGATGATTAGCCCCTGCATCTTCTCTAAGTAACACACGACGTTCCTCTTGCACCTCAAGAGGCGGGCTTTCTCACCAAGTGAAGCTCGAGATAAGCCAGAACTTCCTGCCACAAGTCAGAAGACAGCGTGTTTACCCTCAACTTCAGATAAAGCCTGATTCCCCAGCACCTCTGGGAATTCGCCTCTGAACATGAAAGGAGGCCTAACTCCCTTGTTGTACCTTGAGAAGAAGCTCCAATTACCTGTCTCAACTAGACAGGAGTCCTGACTCCTCCCCCTTTTACAACATGAGAGGAACACGGAGTCCCATGCCTCAACATGAACTGAGGCCTCCCTCCCAGTTTCATCTTGATAGGGACCCCAACATTCATGTCACAAATGGAGATGGAACCCTGAGTTTCCCCACGATAATTTGAAATGAGACCCTATGATATCCCAGAAGTGAGTCCAGAGTAATCCCACGCTTCTGCACGCAACGCGAAAGGAGACATGACTTCCCTGGGGAAGACTAGATGCTCACTCTGGTCCCCAACATGACTCTATTAGAACCCGAAGCTTTCAACCCAAACCCGAGAAAAATCACAATATAACCCCCTCAACTCGAGATGAGGCCTTATTTTCCTGCAGTGACTTGAACACAACCACAGGTTTCATCTCAGCTACATGGATGGAGGTTTGACTCCCCTGTTGCACACATCTAGGAAATGCCCAAATGCCCCGCCTTAATTCATAGGAGTTCTGATAACTCGAGAGCAAAAGGGAGTTACACACCTAACAATTAGATGAGGGGTGACATTCTTGGAGAAACTCAATAGGAACTTGATAGCCCTGTCGAAACTCGAGAGGAAAACTGAGGTTCACACCTCAACTAAATGTGAGGGCCTATTCCGTAGTAGTGACTCGAGAATGTGTCATCACAGAGATGGCCCTCGCACATTAAGGAGAGGGCCTGAATACCCTGACACAACATTAGAGGCTCCTAGAAGACCACATCGCAACATGAAGGGGATACAAAAGTGTCCGCTGCAACTCGAGAAACTGCCCGCCATAACTCAATAAACATTTCAAGATTTCCCTCTGAATGTGAGATGAGGCCTGATTCCCCTCCAGTGACTCGAGAACCTTCCTCTGCTCCTGATCAAATCTCTCAAGTTGTTTTAATTTCCCTGAGGCTTCAGTAGTGGGACCCTGAGTTTAAACTGGCAGACTGAGAAGAACACTGTACTTCCTGCAACAAATCAAGAAACAAAGAAATCCCCTCTCAATGTGAGGTCAGGCCATTTTTCTCATGCAGTGCCTCCAAAACACTCCCAAGTTCCCTCGCGAATCTCAAGAGGCATCTTGGCTCCCTTTATGCACCTCAAGATGATCAACAAGATACTTATCATCATTCAAGAGGAATCCCATGCTTCCTGCCACAAGTCGAAAGGCCACATATTCTCCACCTCATTGCAAGATGAGAGATGATGAGCCTCTGTGTCTTCTTGAGAGTACACAAGACATTCCACTTGCACTTCAAGAGGACACTTTTTTTACCAATTGAAACTGGAAAGAAACCCAGAGCTTCTTGTCACAAGTCAAAAGGACACCGAGTTTCCCCTCAACTACAGATAAAGCCTGACTCTCCACCACCTCTGGGAATTTGTCTCGGAACACGAAGGGAGCCCTAACTCCCTTGCTGTAACTCGAGAAAAAGCTCCAATTACCTGCCTCAGCGAGACAGGAGTCCTGACCCCTCCCCCTTTTATAGCAGGAGAGGAACATGGAGTCCCAGGCTTCAACACGAGCTCAGGCCTTCCTCCCAGTTTCATCTCAAAAGGGACTCTGACATCTGTGTTGGCAATGGAGAGGAACCCTAAGTTCCCACGACTTAATTTGAAATGAGTCCCTATGATATTCTGGAAGTGACAGTAGAGCAAACCCACACTCTTGCAGGCAACTCAAAAGGAGGCTTGACTTCACTGGGCAGAATGAGAGGTTCACTGTTGTACCTGCCACGACTCGAGTGGAACCCAAAGCGTCCCATCAAAACTCGATAAAAAGCACAGTATAACCCCCTCAACTCGAGATGAAGCCTTCTTTGCCTGTGGTGACTTGAACAGAACTGCAGGTTTCTCCTCAGCTACATGGATGGAGGTCTGACTCTCTGGTTGCACACATCTAGGAAAAGTCCAAATGCTCCACCTCAATTCAAAGAGTTCTGACAACTCGAGAGCAAGGAGGAATTACATACCTCACAACGAGATGAGGGCTGACTCTCTTGGAGAAACTCAATAGGAGCTATGATATCCCTTTCAAAACTAGAGACAAAACCTGAGGTTCACTCCTCAACTTATGATGATGGCCTATTCTGTAGTGACTGGAGAAGAGCCATGAGATGGCCCTTGCACATCAAAATGAGGGCTTGACTTCCCTGAAGCAACATTAGAGGCTCACAGAGGACCATGTCACAACTTGAGAGGGATCCAAAAGTGCTGGCTGCAACTCAAGAAATTGCACGCCACAACTCGAGAAACATCACAAGATTTCCATCTGAATGAGAGAGGAGGCCTGATTCCCCTGCAGTGACTCTAGAACCTTCCTTGGCGCCTCCTAAAATCTCCCAATTTGCCTTGACTTCATGACTCGAGTGCAATGCCAAGCTGTCACCAAACCTTGAGAAAAACAACAAGATAACTCCTTCACTTCAAGAAGAAGACTTATTTTCCTGTGGTGACTTAAACAGAACCCCAGGTTTATTCTCAGCTTCACAGATGGATATCTGACTCCCATGTTGCACTCATCTAGGAAAAGCCCAAAAGCCCAGCCTTAACTAAAAGGAGTCCTGACAACTAGAGAGGAAAGGGGAGTTACATACCTCAAAACGAGATGAGAGCAAACTCTCTTGGTGAAACTCAATAGGAACTCTGATAGCCCTGTCAAAAATGAAGAAGTACCCTGAGTTACATGCCTTAACTCCGGATGAGGCCCTAGTCCACCGTAGTGACTCAGGTAGAGCACCAAGATGGCAATTGCACATCAAAAGCACGGCCTGACATTCCTGAGGCAACATTAGAGGCTCGCAGAGGACCATGTCACAACTCGAGAGGAATCCAAATCTGCTGGCCTCAACTTGAGAAACTGCCTGCCTCAACTCTAGAAACCTATCATGATTTCACAGTGGAATGTGAGATGAGGCCTGATTTCCTTGCTGTGCTTTGAGAACCTTCCTCGGCTGCTCCTCATACCTAAAAAGTTTCCTTGACTTCCCTTAGGTTTCACGAGGGGTTCCCTGAAGTCAAAGTGGCAGATTGAGAGAAACACTATACTTCCCCCATCAACTCAAGAAAATAAGAGATTCCCTCATTAAGGCAAAATGAGGCACTTTAATGGGGCAGCACCACCAGAGCTCAAATCCAGAAGGAAGTTTGACTCCCTTTATACACCTCAAGCGAATTTTCAAGATAGGTGTCATCATTCAAGAGGAGCCTTGTGTTCCCCGCCGCAACTCAAAAGAACTCCGTGTACCCAACCTCATTGTGAGATGAGGGCCGATTAGCCCCATTCTTCATCTCGAGGTCACACCCGACATTCCTCCCTGGCCTCAAAAGGACGCCTTTCTCACTTATTGAAACTAGAGAGGAACCCAGAAATTCCTGCCTCCAGAAAGGAGACTGAGCAGCCTCTCAACACCAGTTAAGGCCTGTTTCTCCTGCACTCACGGGTATTCGACTCACAACATGAAGGAAGGCCTAACTCCCTTGTTGTACCTCGAGAAAAAGCCCCAATTACCTGCATCAACTAAACAGGAGTCCTTACTCCCTCTCCTTTAACAACACAAGAGGAATGCAGAGTCCCATGCCTCAACACGAGCCGAGACATTTCTCCCAGTTTCAACTCGTTAGGAACCTGAGGTCCCCGTTGCAAATGGAGATGGAACCCTCAGTCACCCCACCTTAATTTGAAATGAGACCCTATAATATCCTGGAAGTGTCTCCAGAGCAATCCCATTCTACTACAGGCAACTCCAAATAGACTAGTCTTCCCTGGGCATCATGAGAGGCTCAATGAGGTCCCTGTCACGGCTCCACTGGAATCCCAAGACTTCCACCAAAACTCGAGAAAAACCACAATATATTCCCCTCAACTCAAGATGAGGCCTTATTTCCCTGCAGTGACTTGAACAGAACCCCAAGTTTATCCTCAACTACATGGATAAAGGTCTGATTCCCTTACTGCACACATCCAGGAAATGCCCAAATGACCCTCCACACTAAAACTAGTTCTGACAACTGGAGACGAAAGAGGAGTTACATTCCTCAAAACGAGATGAGGGATGACTCTCTTGTAGAAATTTAATAGGAACCCTTATAACCCTGTCGAAAATGGAGAGGAATCCTGAGTTTCATGCCTCAACTCCAGATAAGCCCCTATCCAACCTTAGTGACTTGAGTAGAGCACCAAAATGGTTTTAGCACATCGAAACCAGGGTTTGACTTCCCTGAGACAACGTTAGAGGCTCCCAGAAGACCATGTCACAACTCGAAAGGAATCCAAAACTGCCATTTCAACCTGAGAAACTGCCCACCGCAATTATAAGAACATCCCAAGATTTCCCTCTGAATGCAAGATGAGGCCTGGTTCTCTTGCAGTGACTCGAGAATCTTCCTCGGCTCCTCCTTAATCCTCCAGAGATGCCTTGACATACCTGTGGCTTCATGAGTGGTTCCCTGAGGTCAAAGTGTCAGATGGAAAGGAACATTATACTTCCTGCCGCATCTTAAGTAATGAAGAGATTTCCCCTTCAATGTGAGGTGAGGTCGTTTTCCTGTGCAGCGATTCCAGTACAGTCGCAAATTCCTTCTCAAATCTCAAGAGAAAGCTTGACTCCCTGTATGCAACTCAAGAGAATCCCCACGATACTCGTTGCCATTCAACAGGAAATTCGTGTTCACCGCCACAACTCGGAAGAGGTGTTCCCCGCCTTTTGGAGAGATGATGGCCGATTAGCCATTGTGTCACCTCAAGAAGACTCTCAAAGTTCTTCTTGCACCTCAAGAGGAGGTCTTTCTCATCTAATCAAACTTGAGGAAAACCCAGAAGTTCCTGCCGGAAGTTGAAAGGACATCAATTGTCACTCAACTCAAGATAGGTCCTGATTCTCATGCTCCTCTGGGTATTTGCCTCATCGCATGAATTGAGGCCTAACTCCCTTGTTGTTCCTTTAAATAAAAACCCATATTACCTGCCTTATCTGGACAGGAGTCTTGACCCATCCTCTTTACAACAAGAGAGAAAAGCGCAGTTCCATGCCTCAACTTGAGCCGATGCCTCTCTCCCTATTTAATATCAATTGGGACCCTGAGATCTATGTTGCAAATGGAGATGGAACCCTGAGTTTTCCTGCCTTCAAAGGAAATGAGTTCCTATCATGACCTTGCAGCGACTCCAGAGCAATCCTTTTTTCCTGCAGGACACTCAAAAAGAGACTTGACCTCCCTGGGATCATTGAGGTCCCCATCATGTCTTGACTGGAACCTCAGCTTCTGACCACAACAAGAGAGAAACCAGAAGATGTTCCCCTTCACTTGACATAAGGCCTAATTTTCCTGGGGAGACTAGAACGGAACCTCAGGTATACCCACCTGGTACATGAATAAAGGTCTGATTCCCCTGTTGCACACATCTAGGAAAAGCTCAAATGACCCACCTGAACTAAAAGGAGTTCTGACAATTTGAGAGGTAATAGGGGTTACATGCCTCAAAACGAGATGGGGGCTGACTCTCTTATAAGAATTTAATATGAACTCTGATATCCCTGTTGAAACTGGAGAGGAACCCTGATTTTCACACCTCAACTCCAATGAGGCTCTATTCCACTGCAGTGCCTCCAGAAGGATCCCACGATGGTCCTCCCACATCGAAAGGAGGGCCTGGCTTCCCTGAGGCAACATTAGAGGCTCCCAGAGCACCATGTCCCAAATCGAGGGGAATCCAAAACTGCCCACCGCAACTCGAGGAACATCCCAAGATTTCTGTCTGAATGTGAGATGAGGCCTGATTCCCCAGCAGTTACTCTAGCAACTTCTTTGGCTCCTCTTTGAAACTCGAATATTGCTTTGATTTTTTTGAGGCTTCAAGAGATTTTCCCTGAGGTCAAAGTGGTAGATAGAGTAGAACACTAAACTTCTAGCCAAAACTCAAGAAATTAAGAGATCCCCCCCTCAATGCAAAGTGAGGCCCTTATCCATGCAGCATCTCCAGAACAGTCTCACATTCCCTTTTGAATCTCAAAAGGAAGCTGACAACCCCTTTATGCAACTCAATAGAATCCCCAAGATATGCATCGCCATTCAAGAGGAACCTCGTGTTACCCGTCACAACTTGAAAGAGACCCATATTCCCCACCTCTTCGCTAGATAAGGGCCTATTAGTCTCTGCATCATCTCAGGAGGACACCCGACGTTCCTCTCACATCTCAAGAGGAGGCCTTTCTCACCTATTTTAACTCAAGTGTAACCCAGAGATTTTCGCCGCAAATTGAAAGGACACCGAGGAACCCCTCAACTCTAGATAAGTCCTGCTTCTCCTGCACCTCTGGGTATTCACCTCACAACACAAGGGGAGTCCTAATTCCCTGTTTTACCTCTATAAACAGCCCCAATTTCCTGCCTCAACTGGACAGGGGTCCTGACCCCCCACACACACACGTGTTGTAAAAGGAAGAGAAAAGCAATGTCCCATGCCTCAACATGAGCCAAGACATGACTCCTAGCTTAAACTTGATAGGAACCCTAAGATCCATGTCACTAATCTAGATGGAACCCCAAGTTCCTCGGCCTTAAATCGAAATGAGTTCCTATGATGCCCCATTAGTGACTCCAGAGCAATCGCACACTCCTGCAGGCAACTCAAAAACAGACTTGACTTCCCTGGGCAAGATGAGAGGCTCACTGAGGTCCCTGTCATGATTTGAGTGGATCCCCAAGTTTCCCACCACAACTCAAGAAAACTCACAATATAACCCCCTCCACTCATTATGAGGCCTTATTCCCCTGTGCCGACTAGGCTCAGAGAGGCTGATTGATCATCTTGCCCAAGGTCACAAAGGATTATGGAAACGTGAAGGCAGAACTCAGCCATAGATGTGTCTGGCTCCTGAGCCCACCCACTCACTTCACCCTGTCCTTTTGCTCCTGCATGGTAGACTCTGGTCTGCCAGCTAAAGGTGGACAATGGAGCAAATTCATTCAGCTGTTTGTTCCCAACTAAAAAGATAGTCAAAAGATAAGATATTGTTAAAATACAAAGGGAAACGATGAAGGGAGCAGCAATAAAATAGGGAAGAGAGGTTGACATTTTGGAAATGAGAAGCAGAAGAAGCAGGTTGCAGAGCTGAGAAGGCAGGACCATGAGTACTCAGCAGGCTCCCGTTCTGGCAGAAGGTAGGAGTGAAGATGGGGCCAAACGCAGGGTTGGAAGTGGGATCCACAACCCACTTACCTGCTCCACGCATCTCCACGTATTCCCCAGCCTCTGACACAGACAGGAAACTGGGCTTTTATTCTGATCAGAGGTTGAATAGGGGAAACAGGCACAGTGGAGAGGATGCAGCTCTGCAATTTACTTTATTTATTTAATAGTTATTTTTTTTTTAATGTGGACCATGTTTAAAGTCTTCACTGAATTTGTTACAATAGTGCTTCTGTTTTATGATTTGGCTTTTTGGCCATGAGGTGTGTGGGATTTTAGCTCCCCGACCAGGGGACCTGAACCCCCTGCCTTAGATGGTGTAGTCTTCACCACTGGACTGCCAGGGAAGCCCCAAGGCTCTGTATTTTAAAAGAAGGATTAAGTGAGAGGTTCAGTGCCACCCCATTCAAAGAATTCTCTCTGCCCAATGGATACACTTCAGGCAGGACACTGAAACATTCTTCTCTAGCGAAACACAAGGACCCCAGGACAGTGATCTGTAACTACTGACATATAAGTACTGTTAGGACTCTGCACTTCCAATGCAGAAGGTATGGGTTTAATCCCTGGTTGGGGAACTAAGATCCTGCAAGCTGCATCGCACAGTGAAGAAAGTAAAAAAGTAAAAGAAAAGAAATACAAGACTGAAAAGCAAAAGATTACCAGATATCTGAAGAAAGCATCCAATATAGAAGACAGAAGTTACAAACAGAAAAAAAGGAGTGGGGAGCTCAGAGACAACACAGGTGGACAGAGAAAATAATGCCTTAAAATGATTAATATACTCAGACACGTAGGGGTTGGATTACATCCATGAAACGGTAAAAAAAACATGCTAAAAATTCTTAATCATAAGGAAGAAGCATTTGAACATTAAACTTATGGAAGCAGGAAAAATATGGAGAGAGAAGTTGGAAGATAAGCTTAAGGGACAGTTCCAAGAGAGCAAACAAAAATCACAGAGAGACCACAGAAGAAAAGTAGAAGATAAATCCAGAGAATCCAACAGGCAAATTATAGCTCCAGAAAGAAATATTAGAGGAATCATAACAAAAAGAATCCCTGGAGAAGGGAATGGATACCCACTCCAGTATTCTAGCCTAGAGAATTCCATGATTAAAAAACTTCCCAGAGATCAATGACACCAATTCACAGATTGAAAGACCCACCTTGGAAAGCTACATGTCCCTTCAATGTTCATAGCATCATTATTTACAATTGCCAAGATATGGAAACAACCATATCAATAGATGAATGGATAAATAAAACTTGATATACATATATGTCGAGAGGAATACTACTCAGTCATAAACATTAATGTGGCTTTTCCATTTGCAGCAAAATGGATGGACTTGAAGGGCATTATGCTGAGTGAAATAAGTTGGACAGAGAATGACAAATATTGTATGAGTTCACTTATATGTGGAGTCTAAAAAATAAAGCAAACTAGTGAATATAACCACAACAAAAAAGCAGACTAACAGATACACAGAACAAACTAGTGGTTACCAGTGGAGAGAGGAAAGGAGAATAAGAAGTAGAAACTATTAGTTATAAAATAAGCTACCAGGGGCTTCCAGTGAAAAAGAGTCCGCCTGCCAGTGCAGGAGACACAGATTCCATCCCTGATCTGGGAAGACCCCCACATGCCCTGGAGTAACTAATCCAATGCACAAAAACTGCTGAGCCCATGCCTAAAGTCCATGCCCTAGAGTCTGTGCCCAGCAACAGGAAAAGCCACCACAATGACAAGTCTATGCACTGCAATTAAAATATAGCCCCCACTCGCCACAACTAGAGAAGAGCCCCCTTGGCAATTAAGACCCAGCATAGCCAAAAATAAAATAAGCTACATGGATATATTGTACAGCATATAGCATTTCGTAATAACTATAAATGGAGTATAGAGTATAGCTATTAAAAATGTGAATCACTGTATTATACACTGTAACTTATATAATATTAAAAGTCAATCATATATCAATTTTAAAAAGTCCCACTGAATTATCAGCACAAAGAATGGAAAAAGATCCATTATCATGTTAGAATACCAAGGATAAGGAAATTACTCTAAAAGCTTCCAGAAAGGAAAAAGTCATTAATATGCAAGTGATTAAAAATGAGGAGAAATGGAATCAGCTTTCTCAGCCTGAACAGTTGGATAAAATCTTCAAAACTGTAAGAGAAAACGATTTCCAAACTTAAATTCTATGCCCTGTCAACTAGTAACCTAATGTAATGATAGAATAGAGACCTTTTCAGGTATGCAATACCTCAGAAAAATTTTATCTCCTGTGTTTCATTCTTCAACAAAATCAGAAAGACAAGAAAATAACTGGCCCACAAGGCAGGAGGTATACTCTGTTTCTGGTATTGTTAGACTTGTTAGATCATGTGTATGGAGTACTCTGGTTTGGATGGAATGAAAAGAAGTGAGGAAAGGAGGTAGTAAATCCAGGATTCTCTGGCTTTTCATCAGGAGGGCGGGGATGATGCCCCTTGATGAAATCCTATTGACAGGGGATATTGAGCCATTTGAAAGGGCTCTCAGTGTAAGGAGACTGATCCCTCCTGTAGCATTCAGAAAATGTTAGTCTCTTTTATCCAAGTTATTCAAAATTTCCATTAGTTCTATTATCAGACACTTTTTAAAATGTTTTATATAGTGATTTATGGCTGAGCTGGGTCTGCATTGCTGCATACAGGCTTTTGCTAGTTGCAGTAGGCAGAGGCCACTCCCTAGCTGTGGTGGGCTGGCTTCTCATTGTGGTGGCTTCTCTTATTGTGGAACATGGGATCTAGGGCACACAGGCTCAGTAGCTGTGGCACACTGGCTTAGTTGCCCCTTAGCATATGGGATCTTCCTAGAGCTGGGATCAAACTCACGTCCCCTGCACTGACAGGCAGATTCTTCACCACTGGGCCACCAGGGAAATCCTCTCAGACCTCTTAAAGATGTGCAGCATTGCAAGTCCTTACAGATACTTGGGAAGAACAGCTGCCTTTCTTCAGGGGACAAAACTCCCCGTTCTTTAGGGGAATTGCTCAACCCCCTGCCTCCACCCATTCTGTCCGAACAGAAGCTGCCATCTTCTGCCTTCTCAGTCACAGTGATAGATTTGGGAGTAGGGAAAAGTGCCAGACTGGACCAATGATCATATCCCACCTTCCAGCCCTTAGTGACTGGCCTGGAGGAGGGCACGTGACCCCAAAGGGTCAATCACACTCTTGGAGATTTGCCCCCTTTTTATATCCCCAATGAGCTGTCAAGGGGGCAAGTAAGCTTCCATGTGAATCCATGAGTTTCCAATGGTCAGGATCCCAGCCTTATGGAGAAAGCCAGTTCTATAGCAGGAAGTCACCATGTACACGGGAAGACACAAGCACAACAAAAAGCAGGGGCCGAGATGCACAGAGAGAATCTTGGACCATCACTGAGTCCCGCTGCCTGGGGCTGTCCTCCTGAAACTTCCCAGAGAGAGAGTTCATCCTCCCCTTTTCTCTGGAACTGTTTCTTTGTTTTCTGTGGCTTGCAACCAAATGAACTCTGAGTAAAACACTGCTCTGACTTATATATTTTTTATTAAAAAGGTAAATTGTTCATAAACTCCAGTACTTCCACTATTGTAAGAAAACCAATACATGAATATTCTGGAGGAGGCTCTTGAGAGTCTTTAGGATTCAAGGAGATCCAACCAGTCAATCATATAGGAAATCAACCCTTAATATTCATTGGAAGGACTGATGCTGAAACTGAAGCTCCAATACTTTGCTTACCTGATACAAAGTGCCAACTCATTGGAAAAGACCCTGATGCTGGGAAAGACTGAGGGTAGGACAAGAAGGGGAAACAGAGGATGAGATCATTGGATGGCATCATCGACTCAATGGACATGAGTTTAAACTATCTCTGGGAGATAGTGGAGGACAAGGAAACCTGGCATGCTGCTGTCCATGGGGTTGCAAAGTGTTGGACATGACTTAGCGACTGAACAACAACAGTAAATGACTGTGACACACTCACAAGGGATAAACCCACTGATGTGTTGAGAGCTGCTGACTTGTGCTTCCTGGAATTCATTATAGCTTAGGTAGAT
>SRVM01019579.1:0-10125 GCA_007570785.1 Antilocapra americana
GAACAGACACACGGCTTTCCTCTCACACCCCAAGAGGCTGCCTTTCTCACCAACAGAATCATGAGAGGAACCCAGAGCCACCTGCAGAAATTTCCAAGGACAGCCATCTTCCCTGCACTTCAGGGAAAGCCTGATTTTCCAGCACATCTGGGAATTCGCCTCAGAACATGAAAAGAGGCCTCACAGCCTCGTTTCCATGAAGGAAAAGCTGTAGTTGCCTGCCTCATCAAGGCAGGAGACTTGACGCCTCCGTTTCTTGAAGAGCAGAGGAAAAGGGAGTAGCATGCCTCACATGAGTGGACAACTTCAACCCAGTTTCGGTTCCACGGGAAATCGAAAACTAGGTCGCAAAAGGGGATGGAACCCTGATTTCCTCTGCCTTCATTTCCAAGGAGACACTTTGACATCCCGCAAGTGACTCCGGAGCACGCTTTCGCTCATGCAAGCCATGCAAACGGACACCTGAATTCGCTGCTCAAGACCAGAGGCTCACTGAGGTCCCTGCCACGATTCGAGGGGAACCCGCAGCTTCCCACTCAAACTCTAGAAAAAGCACCATATCACCCACTCCACTCGAGATGAGGACTGATGTCCTGGTGGTGACTTCATCAAAACAACAGATTTCTGCTCAGCTACATGGATGGAGGTCTAACTCCCCCGTTGCACATATCAAAATTCTGCGAAAAGCCCTGCCTTCCTGCAGTGGACTTCTGGAAACCTGAGAGCAAAGGCGAGTTGCATAGCTCACAAGGAGATGAACACAAACTCTCTTGTAGAAACTCAAGCGGAACCCTGATATCCGTGTCCAAACTCGAGATGAAAGCTCAAGTTTATACCTCACCAAACGATGAGGACCTAATCTGGTATAGTGACTCAAGAAGAGCCCCGAGATGGCCCGTGCACATCAAAATGAGGGCCTGCCTTCCCTGAGGCAACATTAGAGGCATCCAGTGGACCGCGTCGCACCTCCAGAGGGATCCAAAGTGCCCACTGCAAGTCGAGAGACTGCCCGCCCTAAGTCACAAAACTGCCCGCCGCAAGTCGAGAACCATCCCACGATGTGCCTCTGAAGGCGAGATGAGGACTGATTCCCCTACAGGGACGCGAGAAACATCCACGGCTCGTCCTCTAACCTCCCAAGTTGCCTTGACTTCCCTGACGCTTCACGAGAGGGTCCCTGAATTGAAAGGCTCAAACTGGAAGGAACACTACGTTTCCCGCCACACACCAAGAAACGAAAAGATTCCCCTCTCAATGTGAGGTGAGGCTTTTTTTCCCATGCAGGGCCTCAAGAACACTCCCACGTTCCCTATCGAATCCCAAGACGAAGCTTGGTTCACTACATGCAGCTCTAGAGGATCTCCAAGAAGCACAAGGCCATGCAAGAGGAACGTCGTGCTCCCTGCCACAACTCGAAAGGTCCAGGCTTATCCAGCGTATCGCGAGATGAGCAAGGACTAGCCCCTTCTTCCCTTCGAACAGACACACGACTTTCCTCTCACATCCCAATAGGCTGCCTTTGTCACCAAGAGAATCATGAAAGGAACCCAGAACATCCTGCAGAAATTTCCAAGGACAGCCATTTGCCCCTGCACTTCAGGGAAAGTTTGATTCTCCCGCACCTCTGGGAATTCGCCTCAAAACATGAAGAGAGGCCTCACAGCCTCTTTGCCATCGAGGAAAACTGTAATTGCCTGCCTCAACAAAGTAGGAGACCTGACGCCTCCGTTTTTTCAAGAGCAGGGGAAAAGGGTGTGTCACGCCTCACATGATTGGACAACTCCCCTCCCCCCTAGCTTCAGTTACAAGGGACCCCGCAGGCTAGGTCCCAATGGGGATGGAACCCTGAGTTCCTCCTCCTTCATTTTCAAGGAGACTCTCTGACATACCACAAGCGACTCCGGAACACCCTTTCGCTCATGCATGCCACACAAACGGACACAAGACTTCGCTGCTCAAAACGAGAGGCTCACTGAGGTCCCTGCCACGATTCGAGGGGAACCCGCAGCTTCCCACTCGAACTCGAGAAAAAGCACCATATCACCCCCTCCACTCGAGATGAGGACTGATGTCCTGGTGGTGATTTCAAAAAAACCACAGCTTTCTGCTCAGCTACAAGGATGGAGGTCTGACTCCCCCGTTCCCCATAGCAAACGTCTGCCCAAAAGCCCTTTCTGCAGGCAGTGGACTTCTGAATACCCGAGTGCAAAGGCGAGTTGCATACGTTACAACGAGATGAGCACGTACTCTCTTGGAGAAACTCAATCGGAAACCTGATATCCGTGTCCAAATTCGAGATGAAAGCTCACGTTCATACCTTACCTCAAGATGAGGACCTAATCAGGTGTAATGACTCAGGAAGAGCCCCGAGATTGCCCGTACACATGAAAATGAGGGTCTGCCTGCCCTGAGTCCACATTAGAGCCACCCAGAGACAGCGTCGCAGCTCCAGAGGGATCCAAATCTGCCTGCCGCAACTCGAGAAACTGCCCGCCGTAAGTCGAGAAACTGCCCGCCGCAAGTCAAGAACCATCCCACGATGTGCCTCTGAAGGCGAGATGAGGCCTGATTCCCCTGCAGGGACGCCAGAAACTGCCCCGGCTCCTCCTCGAACCTCCCAAGTTGCCTTGACTTCCCTGAGGCTGCACGAGAGGGTCCCTGAATTGAAAGGCTCAACATGGGAGGAACACTACACTTTCCGCCACAACTCAAGAAACGAAAAGATTCCCCTCTCAATGTGAGGTGAGGCTTTTTTTCCCAAGCAGGGCCTCAAGAACACTCCCACGTTCCCTATCGAATCCAAAGACGAAGCTTGGTTTGCTGCATACAGCCCAAGAGGGTCTCCAGGAAGCACACGGCCATGCAAGAGGAACCTCGTGCTCCCTGCCACAACTCGAAAGGGCCAGACTTCTCCAGCTTCTCTCGAGATGAGCGATGACTAGCCCCTATTTCGCTTTGAACAGACACACGACTTTCCTCTCACACAACAAGAGGCTGCCTTTATCACCAAGAGAATCATGAGAGGAACCCAGAGCCTCCTGCAGAAATTTCTGAGGACACCCATTTGCCCCTGCACTTCAGGGAAAGCCTGATTCTCCAGCACCTCTGGGAATTCGCCTCAGAATATGACGAGAGGCCTCACAGCCTCGTTGCCATTGAAGAAAAGCTGTAATTCCCTGCCTCAACAAGGCAGGAGACCTAACGCCTCCGTTTTTTCAAGAGCAGAGGAAAAGGGAGTGTCACGCCTCACATGAGGGGACAAAGAGCCCCCCCAGCTTCAGTTCCAAGGGAACCCGAAAGCTAGGTCGCAAAAGGGGATGGAACCCTAAGTTACTCTGCCTTCATTTCCAAGGAGGTTTTCTGACATTCTGCAAGCGACTCGGGAGCACTCCTTCGCCCATGCATGCCACGCAAACGGACAGATGACTTCGCTGGTCAAGACCAGAGGCTGACTGAGGTCCCTGCCACGATTCGAGGGGAACCAGCCATTTCCCACTCCAACTCGAGAAAAAGCACCATATCACCCACTCCACTCGACATGAGGACTGATGTCCTGGTGGAGACTTCAACAAAACCCCAGCTTTCTGCTCAGCTACACAGATGGAGGTTTGACTACCCGTTGCACATATCAAAAGTCTGCCCAAAAGCCCTGCCTTCAGGCAGTGGACTTCTGAAAACCCGAGAGCAAAGGCGATTTGCGTACCTCACAACGAGCTGAGCACGTACTCTCTTGGAGAAACTCAATCGGAACCCTGATATCCGTGTCGAAACTCGAGATGAAAGCTCATGTTCAGACTTCACCTAAAGATGAGGACCTAATCTGGTGTAGTGACTCAAGAAGAGCCCCGAGATGGCCCGTGCACATCGAAATGGGGGCCTGCCTTCCCTGAGGCAACATTAGAGGCACCCAGAGGACCGTGTTGCAGCTCCAGAGGTATTCAAAAGTGCCCGCTGCAACTCGAGAAACTGCCCCCCGTAAGTCGAGAAACTGCCCGCCGCAAGTCGAGAACCATCCCACGATGTGCCTCTGAAGGCGAGATGAGGCCTGATTCCCCTGCAGGGACGCCAGAAACTGCCCCGGCTCCTCCTCGAACCTCCCAAGTTGCCTTGACTTTCCTGAGGCTTCCCGAGAGGGTCCCTGAATTGAAAGGCTCAATCTGGGTGGAACACTATGCTTCCCTCCACAACTCAAGAAACGAAAAGATTCCCCACTCAATGTGAGGTGAGGCTTTTTTTCCCATGCAGGGCATCAAGAACACTCCCACGTTCCCTATCGAATCCCTAAACGAAGCTTGCTTCGCTACATGCAGCCCAAGAGGATCTCCAAGAAGCACACGGACATGCAAGAGGAACCTCGTGCTCCTTGCCACAACTCGAAAGGCCCAGGCTTATCCAGCGTATCGCAAGATGAGCGAGGTCTAGTCCCTTCTTCGTTTCGAACAGACACACCACTTTCCTCTCACATTCCAAGAGGCTGCCTTTCTCACCAAGAGAATCATGAAGGGAACCCAGAACATCCTGCAGACATTTCCAAGGACACCCATTTGCCCCTGCACTTCAGGGAAAGTCTGATTCTCCAGCACCTCTGGGAATTCCCCTCAGAACATGATGAGAGGCCTCCCAGCTTCATTGCCAACGAGGAAAAGCTGTAATTGCCTGCCTCAACAAGGCAGGAGGCCTTACTCCTCCGAATTTTCAAGAGCAGAGGAAAAGGGAGTGTCACGCCTCACATGAGCAGACAAAGTCTCCCCCGCAGGTTCAGTTCCAAGGGACCCCGAAAACTAGGTCTCAAATGGGGATGGAACCCTGAGTTCCTCTGCCTTGATTTCCAAGGATATTCTCTGACATTCCGCAAGCGACCCCGGAGCACTCCTTCGCTCATGCATGCTACGAAAAGGGACACCTGACTTCGCTGCTCAAGACCAGAGGCTCACTGAGGTCCCTGCCACGTTTCGAGGGGAACCCGCAGGTTCCCACTCAAACTCGATAAAATGCACCATATCACCCCCTCCACTCGACATGAGGACTGATATCCTGGTGGTGACTTCAACAAAACCCCAGCTTTCAGCTCAGCTACATGCAGGGAGGTCTGACTCCCCCGTTGCACATATCAATAGTCTGCCCAAAAGCCCTGCTTTCACGTAGTGGACTTCTGAAAACCCGAGAGCAAATGCGAGTTGCATACCTCACAACGACCCGAGCACGTACTCTCTTGGAGAAACTCATTAGGAACACTGATATCCGTGTCTAAACTCGAGATGAAAGCTCACGTTCAAACCTCACCTCAAGATGAGGACCTAATCCGGTGTAGTGACTCAAGAAGAGCCCCGAGATGGCCCGTGCACATCGAAATGAGCGCCTGCCTTCCCCGAGGCAATATTAGAGGCACCCAGAGGACCGCGTCGCAGGTCCAGAGGGATCCAAATGTGCCCGCCGCAACTCGAGAGACTGCCCACCCTAAGTCGAGAAACTGCCGGTCGCAAGCCAAGAACCATCCCACGATGTGCCTCTGAAGGCGAGATGAGGCCTGATTCCCCTGCAGGGACGCGAGAAACTTCCACGGCTCCTCCTCGAACCTCCCAAGTTGCCTTGACTTTCCTGAGGCTTCACGAGAGGTTCCCTGAATTGAAAGGCTCAACCTGGGAGGAACAGTACGCTTCCCAGCACAACTCAAGAAACGAAAAGATTCCCCTCTCAATGTGAGGTGAGGCTTTTTTTCACATGCAGGGCCTCAAGAACACTCCCACGTTCCCTATCGAATCCCAAGACGAAGCTTGGTTGGCTACATGCAGCCCAAGAGGATCTCCAAGAAGCACACGGCCATGCAAGAGGAACCTGGTATTCCCTGCCACAACTCGAAATGTCCAGGCTTCTCCAGCATCTCGCGAGATGAGCGATGACTAGCCCCTTCTTCGCTTCGAACAGGCACACGACTTTCCTCTCACACCCCAGGAGGCTGCCTTTCCCACCAAGAGAATCAAGAGAGGAACCCAGAACATCCTGCAGAAATTTCCAAGGACAGCCATTTGCCCCTGCACTTCGGGGAAAGCCTGATTCTCCAGCACCTCTGGGAATTCGCCTCAGAACATGAAGAGAGGCCTCACAGCCTTGTTGCCATCGAGGAAATGCTGTAACTGCCTGCCTCAACAAGGCAGGAGTCCTAACGCATCCGTTTTTTCAAGAGCAGAGGAAAAGGGAGTGTCACGCCTCACATGATCGGACAACGACCCCCTGAGATTCAGTTCCAAGGGACTCCGAAGGTTAGGTCTCAAATGGGGATGGAACCTTGAGTTCCTCTGCCTTTATTTCCAAGTAGACTCTCTGACATTCCGCAAGCGACTCCGGAGCACTCTTTCGATCATGCATGCCACACAAGCGGACAGCTGACTTCGCTGCTCATGAACAGAGGCTCACTGAGGTCCCTGCCACGATTCGAGCGGAACCCGCAGCTTCCCACTCAAACTCGAGAAAAAGCACCATATCACCCCCTCCACTCGAGATGAGGACTGATGTCCTGGTGGAGACTTCCACAAAACCCCAGCTTTCTGATCAGCTACACGGAGGGACGGTTGACTCCCCCGTTGCAAATATCAAAAGCCTGCGCAAAAGCCCTGCCTTCAGGCAGTGGACTTCTGAAAACCCGAGAGCAAATGCGAGTTGCACACCTCACAACGAGCTGAGCACGTACTCTCTTGGAGAAACTCAATCGGAAACCTGATATCCGTGTCCAAACTCGAGATGAAAGCTCAAGTTCAGACCTCACCTCAAGATGAGGACCTAATCCGGTGTAGTGACTCAAGAAGAGCCCCGAGATGGCCCGTGCACATCGAAATGAGGGCATGCCTTTCCTAAGGCAACATCAGAGGCACCCAGAGGACCGCGTCACAGCTCCAGAGGGATCCAAATATGCCCGCCGTAAGTCGAGAAACTGCCCGCCGCAAGTCGAGAACCATCCCACGATGTGCCCCTGAAGGCGAGTTGAGGCCTGATTCCCCTGCAGGGACGCGAGAAACTTCCACGGCTGCTCCTCGAACCTCCCAAGTTTCCTTGACTTCCCTGAGGCTTCACAAGAGGGTCCCTGAATTGAAAGGCTCAACCTGGGAGGAACAGTACGCTTCCCAGCACAACTCAAGAAACGAAAAGATTCCCCTCTCAATGTGAGTTGAGGCTTTTTTTCCCATGCAGGGCCTCAAGAACACTCCCACGTACACTATCGAATCGCAAGGCGAAGCTTGGTTTGCTACATGCAGCCCAACAGGATCTCCAAGAAGCACACGGCCATGCAAGAGGAACCTTTTGCTCCCTGCCACAACTCGAAAGGCCCAGGCTTCTCCAGTGTCTCGCGAAATGAGCAATGACTAGCCCCTTCTTCTCTTCTAACAGACACACGACTTGCCTCTCACACCTCAAGAGGCTGCCTTTCTCACCAAGTGAATCATCACAGGAACCAAGAGCCACCTGCAGAAATTTCTAAGAGCAGCCATTTTCCCCTGCACTTCAGGGAAAGTCTGATTCTCCTGCACCTCTGGGAATTTGCCTCAGAACATGCAGAGAGGCCTCACAGCCTCGTTGCCATCGAGGAAAAGCTGTAATTGCCTGCCTCAACAAAGTAGGAGACCTGACACCTCCGTTTATTCAAGAGCAGGGGAAAAGGGTGTGTCACGCCTCACATGAGCGGACAACTACCCTCCCCCCCATCTTCAGTTACAAGGGACCCCGCAGGCTAGGATGCAAATGGGGATGGAACCCTGAGTTCCTCCTCCTTCATTTCCAAGTAGACTCTCTGACATACCACAAGCGACTCCAGAACACCCGTTCGCTCATGCATGCCACAAAAACGGACACCTGACTTCGCTGCTCAAGACGAGAGGTTCACTGAGGTCTCTGCCACGATTCGAGTGGAATCCGCAGTTTCCCACTTGAACTCGAGAAAAAGCACCGTATCACCACCTCCACTCGAGATGAGGACTGATGTCCTGGTGGTGACTTCAACAAAAGCCCAGCTTTCTGCCCAGCTACACGGATGTAGGTCTGACTCCCCATTTCCCCATATCAAAATTCGGCCCAACAACCGTGCCTTCAGGCAGTGGACTTCTGAAAACCCGAGAGCAAAGGTGATTTCCAGATCTCACAACGAGCTGAGCACATACTCTCTTAGAGAAACTCAATAGGAACCCTGATATCCGTGTCCAAACTCTAGATGAAAGGTCTCGTTCATACCTCACCTCAAGATGAGGACCTAATTCGGTGTAGTGACTCAAGAAATGTCCCGAGACGGCCTATGCACATCTAAATGATGTCCGGCCTTCCCTGAGGCCACACTAGAGGCACCCAGAGGACCGAGTCGCAGCTCCAGAGGGATCCAAATGTGCCCGCCGTAACTCGAGAAACTGCCCGCCGTAAGTCGAGAAACTGCCTGCCGCAAGTCGAGAACCATCCCACGATATGACTCTGAAGGCGAGATGAGGCCTGATTTCCTGCAGGGAGGCGAGAAACTTCCACGGCTCCTCCTCGAACCTCCCAAGTTGCCTTGACTTCCCTGAGGCTTCACGAGAGGGTCCCTGGATTGAAAGGCTCAAGCTGGGATGAACACTACGCTTCCCGGCACAACTCAAGAAACGAAACGATTCCCCTCTCAATCTGAGGTGAGGCTTTTTTCCCATGCAGCGCCTCAAGAACACTCCCACGTTCCCTATCGAATCCTAAGACGAAGCTTGGTTCGCTACATGCAGCCCAAGAGGATCTCCAAGTAGCACACGGCCATGCAAGAGGAACCTCGTGCTCCCTGCCACAACTCGAAAGGCCCAGGCTTCTCCAGCTTCTCCCAAGATGAGTGAATACTAGACCCTTCTTGGCTTCGAACAGACACACGACTTTCCTCTCACACCGCAAGAGGCTGCCTTTCTCACTAAGACAATCATGAGAGGAACCCAGAGCCTCCTGCAGAAATTTCCAAGGACAGCCATTTGCCCCTGCACTTCAAGGAAAGCCTGATTCTCCAGCACCCTGGGAATTCGAATCAGAACATGAAGAGAGGCTTCACAGCCTTGTTGCCATCGAGGAAAATCTGTAATTGCCTGCCTCAACAAGGCAGGAGACCTGATGCCTCCGTTTTTTCAAGAGTAGGGGAAAAGGGAGTGTCACGCCTCACATGAGCAGTGAAATTCCCCCGCAGCTTCAGTTCCAAAGGACTCCACAGGCTAGGTGGTAAATGGGGAAGGAACCCTGAGTTCCTCTGCCTTCATTTCCAAGGAGATTCTCTGATATTCCGGAAGCGACTCCAGAGCACACCTTCGATAATATATGGCACGGAAACGGACACCTGAATTCGCTGCTCAAGACCAGAGCCTCACAGAGGTCCCTGCGACGATTCGAGGCGAACCCGCAGCTTCCCACTCAAACACGAGAAAAAGCACCATATCACCCCCTCCACTCGAGATGCGCACTGATGTCCTGGTGGAGACTTCAACAAAACCCCAGCTTTCTTCTCAGCTAAACGGATGGAGGTCTGACTCCCCCGTTGCCCATATCAAAATTATGACCAAAAGCCCTGCCTTCAGGCAGTGGACTTCTGAAATCCCGAGAGCAAAGGAGAGTTGCATACCTCACAACGAAATGAGCACGTACTCTCTTGGAGAAACTGAATCGGAACCCTGATATCCGTGTCCAAACTCGAGATGAAAGCTCACGTTCATATGTCACTTCAAGATGAGGACCTAATCCGGTGTAGTGACTCAAGAAGGGCCCCGAGATGGCTCGTGCACATCGAAATGATGGCCTGCATTCCCTGAAGCATCATTATAGGCAACAGAGAACAGCGTCGCAGCTCCAGAGGGATCCAAAAGTGCCCGCCGTAACTCGAGAAACTGCCCGGCGCAAGTCGAGTACCATTCCATGATGCGCCTCTGAAGGCGAGATGAGGCCTAATTCCCCTGCAGGGACGTGAGAAACTTCCTCGGCTCCTCCTCGAACCTCCCAAGTTGCCTTGACTTCCCTGAGGCTTCAGGAGAGGGTCCTGAATTGAAAGGCTCAACCTGGGAGGAACACTACGCTTTCCACCACAACTCAAGAAACGAAAAGACTCCCCTCTCAGTGTGAGGTGAGGCTTTTTTTCCCATGCAGGGC
>ML661946.1:0-19412 GCA_007570785.1 Antilocapra americana
CAGCCTTTAACTTTCAGTCTATATGTGTCCCTAGGTTTGAGGTGGGTCTCTTGTAGACAACATATATAGGGGTCTTGTTTCTGTATCCAATCGGCCAATCTTTGTCATTTGGTTGGGGCATTCAACCAAAAGACAATAATTAAAGTAATTATTGATAAGTATGATCCTGTTGCCATTTATTTTATTGTTTTGTGTTCCAGATAATATACCCCATCCGTGTTTCCTATCTAGGAAATATCCTTTAGCATTCGTTGGAGGGCTGGTTTGCTATTGCTGAATTCTTTCAATTTCTGCTTGTCTGTAAAGCTTTTAAATTCTCCTTCAAATTTGAATGAGATCCTTGCTTGGTACAGTAATTGGAGTTGTAGCTTGTTTTCTTCCATGACTTTAAGTATGTTGTGCCATTCCCTTCTGGCCTGAAGCGTTTCTATTGAGAGATCAGCTGTTATCCTTATGGGATTCCCCTTGTGAGTTATTTTTTATTTCTCCCTTGCTGCTTTTAATATTTGCTCTTTGCATTTGATATTTGTTAATTTGATTAATATGTGTCTTGGGGTGTTCCGCTTGGGGTTCATTCTATGTGGGATTCTCTGTGTTTCTTGGACCTGAATGGTTATTTGGTTTCACAATTTAGGGAAATTTTCAACAATTATCTCTTCAAGAATTTTCTGATGGTCTTTCTTTTTGTCTTCTTCTTCTGGGACTCCTATGATTCGAATATTGGTGTGTTTAATAGTGTCCCAGAGATCTCTAGGATTGTCCTCATTTCTTTTAATTCTTTTTTTCATTTTTCCTTTCTGTTTCATTTATTTCTGCCATTCTGTCTTCTATCTCACTTATCTTGTCTTCTGTCTCTGTTATTCTACTGTTGGTTCCCTCCAGGGTGTTTTTCATCTCATTTATTGCATTATTTATTGTATTTTGACTCAATTTCATTTCTTCTAAGTCCTTGTTAAAGCTTACCTGCATCTTCTCAATCCTTGCCTGCAGGTTATTGAACAGTAACTCCAACTTATTTTCCAGGTTTTGGATCATTTTTACTATCATTATTCGGAATTCTTTATCAGGTAGACATCCTATCTCTTCGTCTTTTGTTTGGTCTGGAGGACATCTATCCTGTTTCTTTACCTACTGGGTATTTCTCTGCCTTTTCATTTTGTTTATCTTGCTGTGTTGTCCCTTTATTGTGGGGGTTCCTCACTATGGGAGAGGTTGGATGTGTGTTTTGTCAAAGTTTTCTGGTTGGGCTCTTAACTGTTCTCTCTGCTTGTTTTTGCGTCTTCTGTTTGCTGGTCTCTTCAGTGTGTATTCAGCGCTCTGGGGTTTGCCCCGCTCCTGGCGAGTGTGCTTCCCCACCCCCCTGCTCAGGCTCTTGGTCTCTCGCCCCGCGCGGTTGGGGGCTGCGGCTTCTCCCCTCCCCCGGCCCAGCCACTCAGTTTTCTCAGCGTGCAGCTGGGCGCGTCTTCTCAGATGTGAGAAGCCCCGAATTCTGGTGGCGACTGTTCAGAATCCCCAGAGGTCTTCGCTAGCGCCCAATTCTGCCTGTGGTTTGGGAGCAGAAGCCTCACCGGGAGGCTCTCCGGCGGGGGCTGGGCCGGTCCGTAGCCCGCAGCCGCCCAACTCCACCTGGCTGTCTCTCGCAGGGGACGAGTCCTCGCTGCCCTTTTTCTGTGCTTGAGCCTGGCGGGGCGTCTTCCTCGGGAAGGTTACCCAGCGGTCTATCTCCTGTTAGCACCCTTGGTTAGGACCCTCAGTCTGCCCCAGGCGTTCAATCCCAGTCCTCACCCTAAGCGGCATGGTCTGCCCCTCCCTGAGCAGTCCGCACTAGCTTGTGGGGGATGGAGCACCCAGGCCGCCACTCCGCTGAGAGTTGCAGTTAGAGAGTACTCTGGGGGACTTAATTATTTATCGGCTTCTACTCCCGGCTATTATGCTCTCTGATATTCGCCTCAGATCCCTCAGATCCGTCAGGGAGAATGTTTCCTGATGTTCGGAAACCTTTCTCTCTTTCGAGACTCCCCTTCCAAGATGGATCTCCATCTCTAACTCTTTGCCTCTCTTTTTACTTTTTTTTTTTTTTGGTCCTGCCTTCTTTCGTCGGCAATGGGTGGGCTGCCTTTTCAGATGCCTGACGTCCTCTGCCAGCATTCAGATGTTGTTTTATGGAGTTTGCTAGGTTTTTAAATGTTCTTTTGGTGTATTTGTTGGGGAGAGTGTGGACTCCCCGTCCTATTCCTCCACCATCTTAGTTCCCTCTCCCCTGAATTTAATATTATATAAAAATATTTTTTCCACTCTATTAAGGCTCTTTTATGAAATTACATAATGTTCAACTAAGTAACTTCCTGAAACTAAGGTTGTATCTTAAGTGTAGGCTGTTCATAAGTGTGTGGATTCATTTATTAACTGTTTGCACTTAATTAAATCAGCTAAAATATATACAGTTTAATGTAATTTGCAGCTATCTACCAAAATTGATATTAAAATGGATCAAAGTAGACATGTATCCAAATTGAGAGTTAAAAAATAATTAATTTTTGATAATTTTTGAGAATCAGACTATCCTTCATTCATCATGCTTACTTAGTTCTGAAAGGGGAACACATGTATACCCATGGTGGATTCATGTCAATGTATGGCAAAACCAACACAATAATGTAAAGAAAAAAGAATATCTGTGAGGCCATAACCTCACCTATATTCCTCTAAATTGTTTTCGATAAAGGTTAATGTTTTCAAAAGGAAAAAGAGAAGACATTGTTTCATAATCATGAGGATAGATTATATTGTTCTTAATTTACTACAGAAACAATGAAAGCAAAGCATGTATTATTGTTCTAGTGTATTAATTTTAAAAATGATTCATATTATAGATTTCTTCAAGTAGAAAACCAAAAGTAAGATGGAGACAAATTTTCATTTAACCTATAACTTACCACAAAAGCTGTTGCTTTACCTAAGAAAAGCCATTCTAGTTTCAACACATTTTTCATACTTACATTGTACTTCAATAGTACTTTATTTGGAGAAATATTACTGACTCTCTGCTACGTTTTTATTTGGAAGTAGAAAAAATATACTATCTATTTATACAAATCAAATAGTTGGCAAAAAAAAAATAATAGACTAGAGTATAGCACTAAAAAGCCAGTCTTTCTGACTCCAAAGATATGGAGATGTTTAGTGGCAAATGGGAAGATACTGTGATTTTCTATTCATTTTCGTGATTTTTTTTTTCATTCTTTGTGCTATGTACTTCCAAATTTCATGATCTTTTTTGTCCTAATACAGGCAGACCTCTGGATATGGACTTAGACAATAAATGATGAAAAGAAGCATTAAACTAACATTCTCAAATAAATTTACTTGTTCTTAAATTTTCTAATGACAAAGCTGGTAAAATGTGAATTCTTGCATTTCAATGTTATTAACTAACAACTTTAGGAGTGAATAATGTAATTAATAAGATCTCATAATGTCATATGTTGAATAGTTATATGAAGACTTACAAGACTTACAAGACCTTATGAAAGTAACACACACACACACACAAAGATGTCCTTTTCATTATAGGGAACTGGAATGCAAAAGTACAAAGTCGAGAGATACCTGGAGCAACAGGCAAGTTTGGCCCTGCAGTACAGAATGAAGCAGGGCAAAGACTAACAGAGCTTTGCCAAAAGAACACACTGATCATAGCAAACACATTCTTCCAACAACACAAGAGACAGTTCTACACATGGAGATCATCAGATGGTCAATACTGAAATAAGATTAATTATATTCTTTGACAGCAAATAAGGAAAAGCTCTATACAGTCAGCAAAAACAAGATGGGGAGCTGACTGTGACTCAGATCATGGACTTCTCATCACAAAATTCAGACTTAAACTGATGGGAGTAGGGTGAATCTCTAGTCCTTTCAGGTATGACCTAAATTAAATTTCTTACAATTACATAGTGGAAGTGACAAATTGATTCAAGAGATTAGATCTGATAGAGTGGCTGAAAAACAATGAACGCAGGTTCATAACATTATCCAGGAGGTGGTGATCAAAATCATCCCCAAGAAAAAGAAATGCAAAAAGGCAAAATGATTGTCTGAGGAGGCCTTACAGATAGCTGAGAAAAGAAGAAATGTGAAAGGCGAAGGAGGAAAGGAAAAATATACCTACTTGAATGCAGAGTTTGAAAGAAGAGCAAAGAGAGATAAGAAAGGTTTCTTGAGTGATCAATGCAAAGAAACAGAGGGATACAATAGAATGGGAAAGACTGGAGATCTCTTTCAGAAAATTAGAGATACCAAGGGAACATTTCATGCAAAGATGTGCACAATAAAGGACAGAAATGGTATAGACCTAACAAAAGCAGAAGATATTAAGAAGAGGTGGCAAGAATACATGAAGAACTATACAAAAAAGATCTTAATGACCCAGATAACCACGATGGTGTGATCACTCACCTAAAGTCAGATATCTTGGAATGTGAAGTCAAATGAGCCTTAGGAAGCATCACTATGAACAAAGTTAGTGGAGGTGATGGAATTCAACTGAGCTATTTCACATCCTAAAAGATGATGCTGTTCTCAATATATCAGCAAATATGGAAAACTCAGCAGTGGCCACAGGACTGGAACAGGTCAGTTTTAATTCCAATCACAGAGAAGGGCAATGCCAAAGAATGTTCAAACTACCACACAATTGCATTCATTGCACACGTTAGCAAATAATGCTTAAAATTTTCCAAGCAAGGCTTCAACAGTAGACGAACCAAGAGGTTCCGGATGTAAATGTTGAATTTAGAAAAGGCAGAGGAATCAGAGATCAAATTGCCAACACATTTTGGCACATACAAAAAACAAGAGAATTCCAGGGGGAAAAAATCGATTTCTGCTTCATTGACTTTGCTAAAGCCTTTAACTGTGTGGATGACAACAAACTGTAGAAAATTCTTCAAGAGATGGGAATACCAGAGCACCTTATCTGTCTCCTGAGAAATTTGTATACAGGTCAAGAAGTAACAATTAGAACTGGACATGGAACAACAGACTGGCTCAAAATTGGGACAGGAACACATCAAGGTCCTATATTGTCAGCCTGTTTATCTTCTATGCAGAATATATCATGCAAAATGCCAGGCTGTATGAAGCAAAAGCTAGGATCAAGATTGCCAGGAGAAATATCAATAACCTCAGATATGCAGATGACACTACCCTTATTGCAGAAAGCATAGAGGAACTAAAGAGTCTCTTGATGAAAATGAAAAAAGAGAGTGGAAAAGCTGGTTTTAAACTCAGCATTCAAGAAAGAAAGATCATGATATCTAGTCCCATCACTTCRTGGTAAATAGATGGGGAAACAATGGAAACAGTGACAGACTTTATTTGGGGGGGGATCCAAAATCATTGCAGATGGTGACTGCAGTCATGAAATTAAAAGACACTTACTCCTCAAAAGAAAAGCTAGACAGCATATTAAAAAGCAGAAACATTACTTTACCAACTAATGTCTATATAGTCAAAGCTATGGCTTTTCCATTATTCATGTATGGATGTGAGAGTTGGACCATAAAGAAAGTTGAGTGATGAAGAATTGATTCTTCTGAACTGTGATGTTGCAGAAGAGTCTTGAGAACCCCTTGGACTGCAAGGCAATCAAACCAGTCTATCCTAAAGGAAATAAGTCCTGAATCTTCATTGGAAAAACTGATGCTGAAGCTGAAGCTCCAAAACTTCGACCGCCTGATGCAAAGGACTCACTCATTGAAGAAGACCCTGATGCTGGGAAAGATTGAAGGCAGGAGAAGGGGATGACGGAGGATGAAATGGTTGGATGGCATCACCAACTAAATGGACAAGAGTTCATACAAGCCCCTGGAGTTGGTGATGCACATCAGCAGGATCCCTGGTATGCTGTAGTTCATGGGGTCACAAAGTGTTGGACAGAATTGATCAACTAAACTGAACTGCAATAGGTAAATGCCTATACTGGCCAAGGCCAAAATGCAAATCACTAACCTTACTAAAATCTTTCTAACTGCCTTTGTAATTTATTACATTATTGATTTATATCAGAGTTATCATTGTACAGAATTTGCATTGCAAGAAAAAGCTTAGGAACTGACATTTCCATTTAGCATATTGCCCCCAGGTGTCCAGTTTAATTTGAAAGATGTAATGTTCTTGGACAACTCTTGTCCAGTAAACTTACGTCTAATGGATCCCACATTTGTTTCAAGCTCTATTTTCTGTTAATTCAGACTTATGCTAATATTATTACAAAAATATTTTATTAAGCCTTCCCATCACCTTCCTCTGTATTTGAAGGGTGACGTGTCTCACCTTCGTGTTTGTAAAGACTCTCTCTCTCTCTACAAAAGACTCTATTGATACCTCCCCCTATAAATTTTCAGTCTTGGCTCTATTCCACAAAATCAGTAAGTCAGATCTAGGGCAAATATTCTCCTGGTACCTATTATTGATAAATTTCCCTACAGGCCTGACACCTGCCCATTTATTATGATTTCCATTTAAACCTAAATTTCTACCACATAGAAATCTCCAGTGCTATTCAAGTAATAAGAAATGGATGATTAATCTCACCTCCCCTTGTAGTTCTCTTCAGGAAATTGAAATTATAACTCCAAAGCCATTTCTTAAAAAAAATGTGAACTGCCAAGGAAGAAAAAAAGCAACTCTACTTGGAAAATGAAAATCACATTAAAACAATAATGATTGAAGCAACACCCAGCTCAACCATGATGAATACAGATAATTCCTCCTTGGTAATAAATATTTCATTCTAGGAGAAAAGAAGTATCAAAGGACAAAATATCTAGAAAATGAAACTGCACACTCTTCTCTAGGTTCTTGGTTTTGTTATTGTTGGTGTGGATGTTTTCATTTTTCTTGTATCTGAAGGCTCTAAGTCTCCACATAATCTGTTATTATTTCACTCAACCTAGGCAAATTCTGAGACCCACATGCTATTGAGTTTGAATAATTCAAACCATTCAAGTCAAAGACTGTCTCTTGCTTGTAAACAACCAGACTGACAAGTGAAGCAAAGGGCCTATAGACATTTGCTAAATAGCAAGGCCTACCTAAAGGCTAATGCTGGTTCTTCAACTTCTGCCAATAATATTTTTTTATTTTATTTATTTTTAGCTAGAAGATAATTTCCTTATAATATTATATTAGTTTCTGCCACATAGTAACATAAATCAGCCATAGGTATATAAATGTCCTCTCTCTCTTGAATTTCCTTCACACATCACAGTACATCCCACTCCTGTAGGTGGTCACATAATACAGAATTTTAGCTCCCTGTGGCATATAGCAATTTTCACTGGCTGACTTAAGCATCAGTTCAGTTCAGTTGCTCACTAGTGTCCAATTCTTTATGACCCTATGGACTGTATCACGCCAGGACTCCCTGTCCATCACCACCTCACAGAATTTACTCAAACTCATGTTCATTGAGTTGGTGATGCCATCCAACCATCTCATCTTCTGTCGTCCTCTTCTCCTCCCATCTTCAATCTTTCCCAGCATCAACGTCTTTTCACATGAGACAGTTCTTTGCATCAAGTGGCCAAAGTATTGGAGTTTCAGCTTCAACATCAGTCCTTCCGATGAATATTCAGGACTTATTCCTTTAAGATGGACTGGTAGGATCTCCTTGCAGTCCAAGGGACTCTCAAGAGTCTTCTCCAACACCACAGTTCAAAAGCATCAGTTCTTTGGCACTCAGCTTTCTTTATAGTCCAACTCTCACATCCATACATGACTACTGGAAAAACCATAGCTTTGACTAGATGGACATTTGTTCACAAAGTAATGTCTCTGCTTTTTAATATGATGTCTAGGTTGGCCATAACTTTTCTTTCAAGTAGAAAACATCTTTAACTTTCATGGCTGTGGTCACCATATGCAGTGATTTTGGACCCGAGAAAAATAGTCTGTCACTGTTTCCACTGTTTCCCCATCTATTTGCCATGAAGTGATGGAACCTGATGCCATGGTCTTAGCTTCCTGAATGTTGAGTTTTAAGCCACCATTTTCACTCTCCTCTTTCACTTTCATCAAGAGGCTCTTTAGTTCTTCTTTGCTCTCTGCCATAAGGGTGGTGTCATGAAGCACAAGCTGGAATGAAGATGGTCGGGTGAAATATCAATAACCTCAGATATGCAGATGACGCCACCCTTATGGCAGAAAGCTAAGAAGATTTAAACATATGGCAATGTATATGTGTCACTGATATTCTTCCAGTTTGTCCCATCTCTCCTTCCCTGCTTTGTCCACATATGTTCTCTATGTCTGTGTTTACAATCCTGCCCAGCAGATAGGTTCATCAGCAACATCATTCCAGATTTCACATATATGTATTAATATATGATATTTGGCCTTCTTTATCTCACTTACCTCATTCTGAATAATAGGCTCATCCACCTTATTAAAATTGAGTCAAATGTGTTCAGGTTTATCAATTCAGTAGCTCCATCGTGTCCGACTCTTTGTGAACACATGGACTACAGCACACCAGAGTTCCCTGTCAAACTCCTGGAGCTTGCTCAAATTCCTGTCCATTGAGTCAGTGATGCAATCCAACCATCTCTTCCTGTTGTCCCCTTCTCTTACTGCCTTCAATCATCCCCAACATCAGCATCTTTTCCAATGAGTCAGTTCTTCACATCAAGTGGCCAAAGTATTAGAGCTTCAGCATCAGTTCTTTCAATGAATATTCAGGTCTGATTTTTTTTTAGGATTGACTGGTTTGATTTCCTTGCAGTCCAAGGGACTCTCAAGAGTCTTCTCCAACACCACAGTTGGAAAGAATTAACACTTCAGTACTCAGCCTTCTTTATGGTCCAACTCTCACATTCATACATGACTACTGGAAAAACCATAGCTTTGACTAAATGGGTCTTTGTCAGCAATGTCTCTGCTTTTAATATGTTGTCTAGATTGGTCATTGCTTTTCTCTGTCTAGATTGCTCATAGTTTTTCTTCCAAAGAACAAGCATCTTTTAATTTCATGGCTGCAGTCACCATCTGCAGTGATTTTGGAGCCCAAGAAATTAGAGTCTGTCACTGTTTCCACTGTTTCCCCATCTATTTGCCATGAAGTGATGGAACTGGATGCCATGATCTTTATTTTCTGAATGTTGAGTTTTAAGCCAACTTTTTCACTCTCTTCTTTCACTTTCATCAAGAGACTCTTTAGTTCCTCTTCCCTTTCTGCCATAAGGGTGGTATCATTTGCATATCTGAGGTTATTGATATTTCTCCCTGTGATCTTGATTCCAGCTTCTGCTTCATCCAGTATGGTATTTCACATGATATACTCTGAATAGAAGATAAGTAAATAATGTGACAATATACAGCCTTGGCATACTCCTTTTCTGTGTATATGTATCATGCCTTCTTTATCCATCATGGACATCTATGTTGCTTCCATGTCCTAGCTACTGTTAACAGTGTTGTGATGAACACTGGGATACATGTGTATTTTTCAGTTATTGTTTCCTCAGAGTATATGCCCAGTAGTGGGATTGTTGGGTCATAATGTAGTTTTATTCCTAGCTTTTTAGGGAATCTCCACACTGTTCTCCATATTGGCTGCAATAATTTACAATCCCAAAAACAATTCAAGAGGCTTCCCTTTACCCATATACTAGTTGGCCTCTACTGTTTGTGTATTTTCTGATGATGGCCATCCTGACTAGTGTGAGGGGATACCTCATCATAGCTTTTATTTGAATTTCTCTAATAATGAAGAATGTTGAGCATCTTTTCATGGCTTTATTAGCCATAAATATTTCTTCTTTGGAACAATGTGTATCTAGGTCTTCTGCTAAATTCGATTGTATTGATTGTATTCTTGGCACTGAGTTGAATGAATTGCTTGTATATCATGGAGATTAATCTTTGTCAAGATACAAAGTATACAAGAACACGTTATCTTTGAAACTTTCATATATAAATAAATTATTCCAAATTTAAAAAAAAATTGCCTCAGTCCCTCTTTCAGTTTATAACCTTGTTTCATCCCCTGGATTCTGGAAACCATTTATAGTTTTCTATCATTATGACTTTGTCATTTCTTGAATTTAATAAAACTGGTATCAATTAATAGGTATTAATTTGTATTTGGTTTATTTCACTTAGTGTAACTCTTTGAGATTCATCTACTTTATCGTGTGCATTTTTAGGGTGTTGCTTCTATCACTGAGTAGTATTCTACTGTATGCCTATGCAATTTGTTTTTTTGGTTGATCCAGTTGAGAGCAACTGCGTTGCTTCTAGTTTCTGGCTATTACATATAAAGGTATTATGAACTATTTAAGTAGTTGTATGAGCATATGTTTTCATTTCTCTTGGGGATATTGTTGTTATTGTTTAGTCACTAAGTCGTGTCTGACTCTTTGTGACCCCATGGACTGTAGCTCATCAGGCTCCTCTGTCCATGGGATTTCCCAGGTGAAAACACTGGAGTGGGTTGCCATTTCCTTCTCCAGGGGATCTTCCCCACCCAGGGATCAAACTTACATCTCCTGCATTGGCAGGCAGATTCTTTACCACTGAGCCACCTGGGAAAGCCAACTAATTCCTTTTTTTTTTGCTGTTCCTAATCTTAGTTGCCTTCAAATACATAAAATTAACTTCAAAATATCTTAGCAAAACCTAGTTTCAGTGATATTAGAGGAAATGTTCTCATTATCCATAATCATTTGAATTTATATCAAGAATTTATAAAGACAAATTTCAAATATACAATATAGTGTTAACTATATTCATCATGCTGCACATTAGATCCTCAGAAGTTATTCATCAAAAAGGCTTTTTATCTGAGTTTCATCATCAGATGACATCCTTTCTGGAAATGTTGCAAAGAAAGTTGTGTAAATCAGCTCATGTGAGTGCACTAAGTATCGGATTGTTTGATGAAGCAGCATAGCTTTCTCAATTTGGTGATGGATGTGCTAATCAACTTCTTTATAGGGAATAATCCAAAATGTATATGCATATCAAAATATCATATTTATACTTTAAATATGTTTATTTAAAGTCCAATTTCACTTCAATAAAGCTGAAAATAGCTAACTTATTCTAACTTATTCTAAGTCTTTCCTAAATCAAAGAGTTTGCTTCAGGTCTCTATAATGTTTGTAATATCTATATCACTAACATTTTGATTTTCCCATATAACTCCCTTGAATTATTTGAAGTTAAACTTGTTTCTTCTGATCCTAAATAATGTATATCATAGTCATTTATAACAAATTATACCCACAAAGACATTTACACACCTTTTTTTGTAGTATAATTCTGTCTTGTTAGAAGTCAGAATTCCATCTTACTTAAATTTGAGAAGTAGAGATGAAGATGCACATGTTCTCAGTAGTTAGAAAGCAAAGAGTTCTGAATTCAGTAGGAGTAATACAAATATATAATGCAATTTTATTCTTTTTCTTTCTTTCTTCAAGTTATTGGATCATTCTTCATGTTGATTTTTTTTTATTTGAAGGATTAGATTTTTTTTCTGAATGTGGATGTGATGATGAGAATATTTGACATTAGGAGAAAGAAGGGATTTGGAGAAAAGTTTCTTATTTTATGTATTTAATGAGTACCTATTGTGCTTTCAACATTGTATAATAGACAAAAACACAAAGCTAAAAGTAGCAGTGGGAAGATAAGACACACACACAAGGCATGGATAACAATATTGGATGCTACATATAATAGGAAATTATGCACTCTAATAAATATTGATGGCCATAAGTGCTATCATGATAGATACTGCTTAATGACAGAACAAAAGAACTGCAAAACATCTGTCCCTCCTCAGGAAAAATAGTACAAGGCAATTAAGAATAATGACAACCAGAGAAATATGAAACCACTAATTCAAACAAAAACAAAAAAGAGAAGAATAAAATCAATAAAATTAGAAGTGAAAAATGAGAGGTTACAATAGACAACACATAAATACAATGGATTATAAGAAACTACTATGAGCCATAAGAAACTATTGGCATTTCATATGCCAATGAAATGGACAACATTGAAGAAATAAAAAGATTCTTAGAAAATTATAATCTTCCAAAACTGAACCAGGAACTATAGAAAATATTGAAAGGTCAATCACAGACATAGTTATCAAAACTGTAGTATCAGATCTTCCAGAAAATAAACCCCAAAAGACAGATGCCCACAGGCAGATTCTACAAACGTTCTGAGAAGAGCTAGTACCTGTCCTGCTCAAACTCTTCCAGAAAATTACAGAGGAAGGAAAGCTCTCATATGCATTCTTTGAGTCCACCATCACCTGATACGAAAATCAGACAAAGATGCCACACACATGCACATGTGTGCACACACACACACATTTACAGGCCTATATCACTGATGAACATAGATGCAAAAAGCCCCAGCAAAATTTGGGGAAACATAATCCAACAACACATTAAAAGGATCATACATCTTGATCAGGTAAGCTTTATCCCAAGTATACAAAAATTATTCAATATATGCAAATCAATCAGTGTCATGCACCATACTTACAAACTGAAACATCACAACTATATGATCATCTCAATAGATGCTGAAAATCTTTTGACAAATCTCAACATGCACTTAAGATAAAAATTCTCCTTAAAGTAGCATAAAAGGACCATATCTGAACATAATAAAGGTCATATATGACAAACCCATAGCAAATATTATTCTCTGTTGAAAAGTTGAAACTATTTCCTCTAATATCAGGAGAAACACAAGAGTGCCCTCTCTCACCACTATTATTCAACATAGTCTTGGAATTCCTAGCTATAGCAATCATAGAAGAAAAATAAATAAAAGGAATTCAGATCGGAAATAAGTAAAACACTCACTGTTTGCAGGTGACATGATATTATTCACAGAAAACCCTAAAGAAGCCACTAGAAAATTACTAGAGCTAATCAGTGAATACAATAATGTTGCAGGATATAAAATTAGCACACAGAAATCCTTTGCATTCTTACACACAAAGTATGAAAAATCAGAAAGAGTAATTAAGGAAACAATCCCATTCACTATTATAACAATAAAAATAAAATACCTAGGAATAAGCCTGTGTAAAGAGACAAAAGACCTGCATGCAGAAAACTACAAGGCACTGATGAAAGAAATCAAAGATGATTCAAATGGATTGAGAGATATACCATGTTTCTAAATGACTATGCTACCCAAAGCAATCTACAGATTCAGTGCAATCTCTATCAAACTACTAATGGTATGTTTCACTTAACTAGAACAAAATATTTCACAATTTATATGGAAAGCACCAAAGGCCCCAAATATTCAAAGCAATAGAAGGAAAAAATATAGTTGGAGGAATCATCCTACCTGACTTCAGACTATACTATAAGATGTATGGTACTGGCACAAAAACAGAAATATAGATGAATAGAACAAATTAGAAAGCCCAAAGATAAAAACAGACACCTACGCACACATTATCTTTGACAAAGTAGGCAAGGGTATACAATGCAGAATAGATAGTCTCTTCAATCAGTGGTGCTGGGAAAACTGAGCAGCTAAGTGTAAAAGAATGTAATTAGAACACTTCCTATCACCATACAGAAAAATAAACTCAAAATTGTTAAAGACCTAAATATAAGTCCAGAAAATATAAAAGTCTTAGAGGAAAACATAGGCAGAGCACTCTTGGACATAAATCACAGCAAGATCCTCTGTGATCAATCTCATAGAGTAATAGAAATAAAAAGAAAAAAAATGAATGAGACCTAATGAAACTCAAAATCCTTTGCACAACAAAGGAAACTATAAGCAAGGTGAAAAGACAACTCTCAGAATGGGATAAAATAGCACATGAAACAAGTGACAAAGGGCTAATCTCCAAAATGAGGCAGCTCATTCAACTCAATACCAGAGAAACAAAGCAACCCAATGAAAAAATGGGCCAAAGACCTAAACAGACATTTCTCCAAAGAAGACAGAATGATGGCTAATAAATGCATGAAAAGATTCTCAACATTGCTCATTATTAGATAAATGAAGATAAAATCTACAATGAAGTATCACCACACACCAGTCAGAATGGCCAAAAGTAAAAACAATCTACAAAGAAAAAAATGTTGGAGATGGTGTGAAAAAAAGGGAACCCTCTTTCACTGTTGGTGGAAATGCAAATAGATACAGCCACTATGGAAAACAGTATGGATATTCATCCATACATGGCTACTGGAAAAACCATAGCTTTGCTTTTTAATATGCTTGTCTAAGTTGATCATAGCTTTTCTTCCAAGGACCAAGTGTCTTTTAATTTCATGGCTGCAGTCACGATCTGCAGTGATTCTGGAGCTCCCCAAAATAAGTCTCTCACTGTTTCATTGTTTCCCCACCTATTTGCCATGAAGTGATGGGACCAGATGCCATGATATTGGTTTTCTGAATGTTGAGTTTTAAGCCAACTTTTTCACTCTCCTCTTTCAATTTCATCAGGAGGCTTTTTAGTTCTTCTTCACTTTCTGCCTTAAGGGTAGTGTCATCTCCATATTTGAGGTTATTGATACTTCTCCCAGCAATCTTGAATCCAGCTTGTGCTTCATCAAGCCTGGCATTATGCATGATGTACTCTGCATACAAGTTAAATAAGCAGGGTGAAAATATACAGCCTTGACATACTCCTTTCTCTATTTGGAACCAGTCTGTTGTTCCATGTCCAGTTCTAACTGTTGCTTCTTGACCTGCACACAGATTTCTCAGGAGGCAGGTAATATGGTCTGGTATGCCCATCTCTTTAAGAATTTCCCTGCATCCCTTGCATCTCATCCTTCTGCAGCTTGGACATCCAGCAGAGTAATGAACAGAGGCATTTGAGTCTTTTAACTATCACATCCTCTCTAACCTTCTCCTGCTCACTGGTTCACACCTCCCCTCATTTATTTTCCATCTTCACCACATGAAAAAACTGGCCGAGAGACTGGGCTTGATGGGATGCGTACAGTACAGCCCAGCACAATAGGGTTTGGGACTCCCTGCTTCTTCCCTTCTTTTCTGCTATCTAACTTGAGTCGGATTCCTCCCTATCCCTTGCTGAAACGGTTTCATCAGGATAGTTGGTGACATGCTTAGTTATCAGTGTGGTGACACATTCCAATTCCTAGCTGGCTATTCACATCCATTTGGTTTTATCCCTCAGAGCACATCACTTTTCTCAACTTTGTCCTTCCTCAGAGCTCCAAATCTGTAGAGCCAACTTTCTGTCAGACTTTGGATATTCCCCAAGCCCTTTATACTCAGTCTGTCAACATCAAGCTCACCTGCTTCCCCCCAAACCCCCTAGGTCCTTACCCTGGTAAGTGGCTCTCTAACCATACACCCTATAGGACACAGGTGATGATCACCCCAATCCCCTCTTCATCCATCCTCACAGGGCCCTTCTCCTGCTCAGGCATCCACTCTTGTCATTCTTAGCCCTGTGCTTGAATCCAGGATTGGCTTGATTTGTTCTAAGGGTATCCCATCGCCCTTCCATGTGACCATTACAACCAGTAATAAAGGCAACCAGTGAGGGCTTAAGGTAAAAGAGACATGCCTTTCCTGGATGCTGTAAATCTGCATGTAATATTTGGAGCTGCAATTCTGGACTGAAACGGGAGCCAGCTCAGGAGGAGGAGTCCAGAGCAGTCAAGAGCATGACAAATGGCAGAAAAGAATCTGAGATTGTGATAATGCAGCAATAAAAAAAGGAAGAATCTTACAAATATTCACAGAAAAAAACTTCATTAAATGAAAAATGCAAGGTGCCAAACAGTGTGAGAAATAAGAGAAGTATATGTATATATAACAAAAGATGATGAAGTAGAACATGTGCTCATCTTCTCCTGTGAGAACTCCAAAATTAAGACATTTAGGTTATATTTTTTCAACACTCTGCTGTTGTGACCCATATTTCATATGCAATGCATGCTAATTTTCACCCTATCCAATTGTAGAATTTTATATTTTTACTTTTGAAAATTATTTTTATGTATGACTCCTCTGTCCTTGGAATTCTCCAGGCAAGAGTACTGGAGTGGGTAGCCTTTTCCTTCTTCAGGAGATCTTCCAAACCCAGGGATCAAACCCATGACTTTTGCAGTGCAGGAAGATTTTTTACCATCTGAGACACCAGGGAAGCCCCATATATAATATTAGTTTGGCCCCCAAAATATATTTGTATTCTGATTCTGTCTTACAGAATATTGTCCATTCTCCTTGCCATGACTTTAATGACATCATCAAAGCCATTGATAAAATGCTAGAATAGCACATAAATGGAAGATAAAGACCTGAAACTCTAGGAAAACCTCAGTCATATCCCTCCTTTTAGTAATACCCTTTGGATGATGTTTTCAACCTTTTATGAATTCATGTATTGTTAATATTATTCAGTCCTCATTTCCCCATATTGCACACAAGACTATTATGTACCTTTGCAATTTTTTGATCACTATATATATATATGTCATTTACATAATTAATCAACTCATATCTTATTAAGAATGCAAATATGTGTAATCTTTTGGGTATTATTGCTTTGTTTCTGAACTCATGTTTACTCATAGTGATCACTGTTTTACTCTTCTAAGCATTAACAATCTATTTAAATACCTTAATCTACTATTAAGTTATTATTATATATTATAAGTAGATAATTTTATTATCATTATATATGGTTCTAATGCATTTTAGTATATTTTAATTTCACTGATTATTTTATTTTTATCATATTTAATCACTAAAAATAGTGCCGGTCATCACATTATTTAGTCATCTAATCCACTGTCAAGAGTAGCTAAGCTACACTATTTTGTTTCACCAAGAAGCCTATCGGGGCCTTAAACTGATATTAGGCCCTGATTCAAGTCTATGCCCTAGAAAACAGCCCACAAATTCATAAGTAAATGTAAGTTCTTGATATGAACTTCCCCAAGTCCCTTTGTTTAAAATATCTTCCACCTCCCAGGGCCAACTTCTTGTGTGCCCTTTAGTTAAAACATTTACAGAGTTTATCAAAACTACTGTGTCTCTGGTTTGAGTAGACTCATCCATCAAAAAGCAGACAGAATGAAAACCACAATCACATAAAACAAACCAATATGATCACATGGATCACAGACAATAAAACTATGAACCATGCCATGCAGGACCACTCAAGATAGACAGATCATGGTGGAGAGTTCTGACAAAACGTGGTCCACTATAAAAGGGAGTGGAGAAACTACCTCAGCATTTTTGCGTTGAGAATGAAAAGTATGAAAGATGAACTCCCAGGTCAGTAGGTGTACAATATGCTACTGGGGAAGAGTAGAGAAAAAACTTCAAAAGAATGAAAAGGCTGAGTCAAAGTGGAAACAATGCCTATTAATGTGTCTGGTGGTGAAAATAAAATCCAGTGATGTAAAGAACAATATTGCATAGGAAAGTGGAATGCTAGGTCTATGAATCAAAGTAAATTGGTTGTGGTCAAACAGAAGATGACAAGAGTGAACACCAACATTTTAGGAATCAGTGAACTAAAATGGAAAGAATGGGCAAATTTAGTTCAGATGACCATTATATCTACTACTGTGAGCAAGACCCCTTAGAAGAAATAGAATAGTTCTCATATCCAACAGAAGCATCCAAAACACAGTACTTGGGTATAATCTTAAAAATGACAGAATGATATTGTTTCATTTCCAAGGAAGGAAAATCAATTTCACAGTAAACCAAGTATATGTCCCAACCAATAATGCTGAAAAAGTTACAATGGACTGGTTCTATGAAGTCTTCCAAGACCTTATAGAACTAACACCAAATATATAGATATAGATACAGATATCCTTTTCATCTTAGAGGACTGAAATTCAAAATAGGAAGGCAAAGGATTCCTGGAGTAACAGGAAAGTTTGTCCTTGCACTACAAAATGGAGAAGGGCAAAGGCTAACAGAGTTTTGCCAAGAGAATTAACTGGTCATAGCAAACACCCTCTTCCAACAACACAAGAGATGATCCTACACATGGACATCACCAGATGGCCAATACTGAAATAAAATTGATGATGTTCTTTGCACTTGAAGGTGGAGAAGCTCTATACAGTCATAAAAACAGGACCTAGAGCTAACTGTGCCTCATATTGTAAGCTCATAATTTCAAAATTCAGGCTCAAATAGAAGGGAAAATCACTAGGTCATTCAGGTACGATCTAAATCATATACTTTACACAGTGGAAGTGACAAATAGATTCAAAGGATTCTATCTAATAGGTAGAGTGCCTGAAGAACTATGGACAGAGGTTCATAACATTTTACAGGAGGCAGTGATAAAAATAATCCCCAAGAAAAAGAAAGGCAGCAAGGAAAAATAGTTGCCTGAAGAGGCCTTACAAATATCTGAGGGGAAAAAAAATGAAGTGAAAGGCAATGAGAAAGGGAAACATATACCATCTGAATACAGAGTTCCAAATAATAGCAAGGTGATATAAGAAAGCCTTCTGAAGGGAACAGTGCAAAGCAATAGAGGAAAACAATGAAGTGGGAAAGACTAGACATTTCTTCAAGAAACCTGAAGCAAAGGAGAAAAGGAAAGATATTCCCATTTGAATTAAGAATTCCAAAGAATAGCAAGGAGAGATAAGAAAGCCTTCCTCAGCGAACAATGCAAAGAAATAGAGGAAAACAACAGAATAGGAAAGACTAGAGATTTCTTCAAGAAAATTAGGGATACCAAGGGAACATCTAATGAAAAGATGGGCTCGATAAAGGACAGAAATTGTATGGACCTAACAGAAGCAGAAGATATTAAGAAGAGGTATCAAGAATCTACAGAAGAACTGTACAACAAAGATCTTCACAACTCAGATAAACATGATCACTTACCTAGAGCCAGACATCCTGGAATGTGAAGTCAAGTGGGCCTTAGAAAGCATCACTACAAACAAAGCTAGTGGGGGTGAAGGAATTTCAGCTGAGCTATTTCAAATCCTGAAAGATGATGCTGTGAAAGTGCTGCACTCAATATGCCAGCAAATTTGGAAAACTCAGCAATGGCCAAAGGACTGGAAAAGGTCAGTTTTCATTCCAATCCCAAAGAAAGACAATGCCAAAGAATGCTCAAACTACTGCACAATTGCACTCATCTCACATGCTAGTAAACTGATGCTCAAAATTCTCTAAGTCAGGTTTCAGTAATACATGAACCATGAACTTCCAGATGATCAAGCTGGTTTTAGAAAAGGCCAAGGACCAGAGATCAAATTGCCAACATCTGCTGGATCATCAAAAATGCAAGAGGGTTCCAGAGAAACATGTAATTATGCTTTATTGATTATTCCAAAGCCTTTGACTCTGTAGATCACAATAAACTGTGGATTTTTTTT
>ML661947.1:2622-13575 GCA_007570785.1 Antilocapra americana
GGGGCCTGTACATCTGATATTGCTTGCATATGGTCTGCTGAAAGTCTGTGCCTACCAGGGGTCAAAATAACCTCAAGATAGGGCACTTATTGTACAAATTGAGCCTTAGATTTAGACACTTTACAACCTTGATCAGTAATGGCATGGGATTGAGTGGGGGATCAGATCAAGAGATCATCAACATATTGGATAAATGTTCCTCCCTCAAGTGTTAGTTCCTGTAGATCCAAGGCAAGTTCCTGAGCAAAGAGATGAGTGCTGTCTCTAAAGTGTTGGAGTAGGACTGTCCATGTCTACTGCTGAGGGAGTTTTGATGGGGACTCCCATGTGAATGCATACAAGTATTATGCTTCTACTACCAATGGGATTCAATAAAAAAAAGCACCTATTAAATCTAAGACTGAGAATCAAGTACTGTCTGCAGGTACTTTTCCCAGAAGAACTTAATGATAAAGGACTATTGGATGTAAAGGTATGATGGCCTCACTAATAAGCCATAAGTCCTGGACTACGTTTTAGGTGCCATTCAATCTGATATCAAAAGGAATACTCCAGGAAACTTTGTTTTCTTATGAGAGAGAAAAAAACAAATCCAGTGCTGTAAAAGCCTATTATAAATAAAGTCCATTTGTTTAATGAAATTTAATCCAACTTTAGAAGACCCTTACCACATACAAAATTATTTTCTCAACAGTCCTCTTCCACAATCCTTCTGACACTTTCTGTAGCCATATTTTGTCTTTTATTCTTTCCATTCAGAAATAGCCAGTACTAGGACAAAATCACCCTTTTCCTTTCAATAAAATATATTTCTACTCCTCATACCTTCTTTACTGAAAACACTCATCCTACTTAAGCAACCAAAAACTGTCTTCTACATTAGCATTCGATAGATTGGCAATGGACATCTCAAGGTGGAACCAAACATTTTTAGTTCCTCTCTCACAAGAAGACAAAAGTAAGTAAGTTTAAACCTATTTAGAAATTAATATTCCAATAACAAAAACTATATACACTTATTGACTTTCCGTAATCAAAGGTACAATGAAAGTATTATACTTCGTTGAGGACTCTAAAGGCAGGTCTGTATCAATTAAATCCACAAGCTTAAGCCAGACAAACCAATTTCTATAGAACCAGAGATATCATAGTTTTCCCACTTGACTTTAAAATGTCCCCCTCTTTTTTTTTTCCTTCAGTCTGGAAATTACAGATGAATCAAGCAGTTCCTGAGAGCTCAGGCAGAATAATTACATTCCAAAGGCAGAGTAGAGATAAAAAAAAAAAAATGGAAGCTCCTGTCTTTTCTTTTTTTCCTTTGAAATCCCACTAAGTAACCTAAGGCTGGAGTTTCAGGCAATGTGAACTATTTACCTTTCAAGCTTTAAGTGCTCCACTATACACACAACGTTGGCAGGGACTTGCTGGAGCAGCTGGACACACAAAAATATACCACAAAGATATCAATCATAAAACTGAAAGACATAAATAGGAAGCTCTCAGAATAAACGGGGTAGGAGTACTGGGGTGTCCCTTCAGGAATGGGTGGCCTATTTTCCATCTGGAAAGCAGAAGGATAATTAGAGTACTCAGTACCCTATCTTCATAATTGTATCTGGCAGTACTCTACAGTAGTTGTGCAGGATGTCTCCTATTTGAACCCAGTCATTAATATTCCAGATACCTGATGGCTTGCCAGAGTTAAGGACATTCTTTTCAAAAGGGGGAGCAGGGCCTATCTGGAAATCTGAAGTTGGTCAGAGGGAAAACTCAGGATCTGGTGACAGTCAGAGGTGAAGGAGTTCAGAAGCACAGAGTTGCTTGACTGGTAAAAGGCCAAAGAGAAATCAAGAGTGAGTGAAGAATAAAACAGGTTGGTTCTTTGTACCTGTGCAAAGGAAAGAAAAAGGAAGCCACATACTTACAGCAATCCAAGTCATGGCACCCAAATGTTAATGTCTTTGGGGAGGGTCAAAGAGGATCATTCCTCATTGGCCTCGATTCTTGGTAAGGACACAAAGAAGAATCTGAGGTCTTACCTGTGGCAAAAATAAGTTTACTGAAGAAAGAACACCTCAAGGGAGAAGTGGGCCAAGCCAAGAGAGGCACTGGCATTGGAATGATGAGGTATGGGGGTTTTAAAGAGAAGGCTTTTACATATTCATGTAGTTAGATGTGGACTGACAGTTTTGATTGACATTTGCCAGTTACATAATAACAGGCTCTATTGCACATGTCTTTTCTTTTCTTTTTTTTAATTTTTTAAATTAATTAATTAATTTTTTCCTTTACATTTCCGTGTTGGTTTTGCCATACATTGACATGAATCCACCATGGGCATACATGTGTTCCCCTTCCAGAACCCCCCTCCCACCTCCCTCCAGATTCCATCCCTCTGGGTCATGTCTTTTCTATAATTCAGTCTGATATAACTCAATGTATGTATGTATAGAATATATATGAACTCTTAAGAGGTTCCTGGCTGCCTAAGGTCACTTGAGGACACAGCTGTGCATCAAGGGTACATGTGCTGAAGTTAGAGAAGCCCCTGTGGTTACTTTGTATCCACTGTGCCCCTCCTCCAAGGCACAAGTGCTAGAGTTGGAAAAGTCTCTGTGGTTATTTTGTAGTATATATGTGAGCTCTCCTGGCCCACACTGAGGCGTGTCTAGCGGGGTGCGGTTTAGAGATCAACTCACATCCTTTTTGGCTAGGCCACCCCTTGTTGCTCATGCTTAACTTACTACCTAGTAATTTCCCCACAAACACTGGTGCAAAATAATTTAACAATCTGGGTAGGGAAATGTAATCATTAGAACTGCAAAAAAAAAAAGAGTAGTTTTGATTGAACTGTTCTTTTATATGTTTGTGAACTTTGCATTATCATACACATGGCTAAAATGTTTAAATGAAAGCTTATAAGATCTGTTTGTAGTTTTCTGAATGGATATGTATGCCTATGCACATATGTTATAAGTGTTTGATTTTTTTCCAACTCTGGATGATATTGCTAAAATTAATTTATAAAAGCACTCTATTTAATTAGCATACTAAAAAAGTGCTTATATTAAGGATTACTAAAACTCTCAGGAATACAGCAACTAACTCAAATGTTTTTCAAGTACATTTAATATAAAATAATCCTCAGAAAATAAAGGGTATTTTAACTGCTGATTTAATTATAGTGGGTATGTATTCAGCATTATCAGCATTACAAGTAGTGGAAACATGGAGCTTTCCGTCTACCTCGGTTTGCTAATTAAATAAGTATATGTTACGTCTGCTACAAAATTTGTCAGTGAAAAAAATTATTTGCTATGATGAAATTTTCATGAATAATCAAACATAATTGTTGAGAACAAGTGACTTTATAGATGTAAATAGGATAAAAGATTCTAGGTGAACTTTTCATCAATAATAGTGTTTTAGGGTATTTCTACTGAGAAAGTTTCCCGAAATCTTTTTAAAAACCTGAAACAACCTTAGAGTTTTGTGAAGGTAAATAATGGCTAATCTATATGTGGACAACACCAGATGGTCAATACTGAAATCAGACTGACTATATTTTTTGCAACCAAAGATGGAAAAGCGCTAAAGAATCAGCAAAAACAAAATGGGAAACTGACTTTGGCTCAGATCATGAACTCCTTATTGCAACATTCAGATTTAAATTGAAGAAAGTATGGAAAACCACTAGGTCTTTCATGTATGACCTTAATCAAATCTCTGATGATTATATAGTGGAAGAGGCAAATGGATTCAAGGGATTATATCTGATAGAAAGAGTGCCTGAAGAACTATGGAAATAAGTTCATAACATTGTACAGGAGACAGTGATCAAAACCATTCCCAAGAAGAATGGTTTGCATAAAGGCAAAATCAGTGTCTGAGGAGGCCTTACAAATAGTTGAGAAATAAAAAGAAGTGAAAGACAAAGGAGATGAGGAAACATATATCCATCTGAATGCAGGGTTCCAAAGAATAGAAAGGAGAAATATGAAGGCATCCCTAAGTGATCAATGCAAAGAAATAGAGGAAAACAACAGAATGGGAAAGACTAGAGATCTCTTCAAGAAAATTAGAGACACCAAGGGAACATTTCGTGCAAAGATGGGCTCAATGAAGAACAGAAATGGTAGGGACCTAACAGAAGCAGAAGATATTAAGAAGAGGTGGCAAGAATACACAGAAGAACTATACAAAAAAGAAATTCATGACCCAGATAACAGCGATAGTGTGATGATTCATCCACTATCCTAGAGCATGAAGTCAAGTGGACCCTATGAAGCATCACTACAAACAAAGCTAGGGGAGGTGATAGAATTCCCGCTAAGCTATTTCAAATCCTAAAAGATGATGCTGTGAAAGTGTTGCACTCAATAGGCCAGCAAATTTGGAAAACTCAGCAGTGGTCACAGGACTGGAAAAAGTCAGTTTTTATTCCAATCCCAAATAAAGGCAATGCCAAAGAATGTTCAGACTACCGCACAATTGCACAAATCTCAAATGCTAGCAGAGTAATGGTCAAAATTCTCCAACAGAGGCTTCAACAGTACATGAAGCGAGAACTTCCAGACATTAAAGGTGTATTTAGAAAAGGCAGAGGAACCATAGGTCAAACTGGCAAAATCCACTGGGTCATAGAAAAAGCAAGAGAATTGCAGAATAACATCTATTTATCCTTCATTGACTGCACTAAATTATTTGACTGTGTGGATCACAACAAACTGTGGAAAATTCTTCAACAGATGAGAATACCAGATCACCTTACCTGCCTCCTGAGAAATCTGTGTGCAGGTCTAGAAGCAACATTTAGAACCAGACATGGAACAACAGATTGGTTCCAAATTGTGAAAGGTGTACGTCAAGGCTGCATATTGTCACTGATTTAACTTATATGCAGAGTACATCATGCAAAAAGCTGGATTGAATGAAGCACTGCCAGAATCAAGATTACTGGGAGAAATATCAATAACCTTAGTTATTCAGATTACACCATTCTTATGGCAGAAAGCAAAGAGGAACTAAAGAGTCTCTTGATGAAAGTGAAGAAGAGTGAAAAAGCTGGCTTAAAGCTCAACATTCAAAAGACTAAGATCATGGCATCTAGTTCCATCACTTCATGGCAAATAGACGGGGAAACAATGGAAACAGTGACAGTCTTTATTTCCTTGTCTCCGAACTCACTGCATATGGTGACTACAGCCATGAAATTAAAAGACTCTTGCTCCTTGGAAGAAAAGCTATGATAAGCCTACTGTGTTTGTGCTTTGTACTTAGTTGCTCAGTTGTGTCTGACTCTTGGGGCCCCATAGACTGCTGCCTGCCAGGCTACTCTGTCCATGGGATTTTCCAGGCAAGAATACTGAAGTGGGTTGCAATTTCCTTCTCCAGGGGATCTTTCCAACCCAGGAATTGAACCTGGGTCTCCTGTATTGCAGGAAGACTCTTTACTGACTGAGCTATGAGGGAAGCCCACGATAAACCTAGATGATATATTAAAAAGCAAAGACATTACTTTACTGTCAAAGGTCTGTCTAGTCAAAGCTATGGCTTTTCTAGTAATCATTTATGGGTATGAGAGTTGGACCATAAAGAAAACTGAGTGCTGAAGAATTGATTCTTTTGAACTTTGGTGTTGGAGAAGACTCTTTAGAGTCCCTTGGACAACAAGGAGATCAAACCAGTCAATCTTGAAGGAAATCAGTCCTGAACATTCATTGGAAGGACTGATGTTGAAGCTGAAACTCCAATACTTTGTCCACCTGATGCAAAGACTGAATCATTGGAAATGACCCTGATGTTGGGAAAGATTGAAGGCAGGAAAAAAGAAAAATAGAGGAGGAGATGGTTGGATGGCGTTACTGACTTGATGGACATAAGTTTGAGCAAGCTCCTGGAGTTGATGGTGGACTGAGAAGCCTGGAGTGCTTCAGTCTATGGGATTGCCAAGATTTGGACACAATTGAGAGACTAAACTGATTTGAGGCATTTAATATTTAGAATATCTCCAAATAAAATAAAATACTGAAACATTAATTAATGAATGTATGATTATCTAAAATGTTGGCTTCTTATTATGGAGAAATTGAAGATTATTTGGTTTATTAATAACCAAGTTTTATGCCCCATTAAAAATTTTTATGAGGAATAATAGAAGTATAACATTATATAATGCTTTTATAAATCTTCAAATCCACAAAATACTAGTATAAGGGTCCATTATTGTTTACTCCTACATTTTCAATAGAAATTAAAGTTTAAATGGAAAAGAATTCTAATATATGTAATTAAAGTTACTAGAAATAATAAGGGAGATATGTGCTTAGTTACTCAGTCATGTCTGACTCTTTGTGACCCCATGGACTGTATCTAGCCAGGATTCTCTGGCCATGGGATTCTCCAGGTAAGAATACTGGATTGAGTTTCTCTTTCTTTCTCCAAGGGATCTTCCCAACCAGGGATTGAGCCCAGGTCTCCCACATCACAGGCAGATTCTTTACTGTCTGAGCCACCAGGGGAGCCCTTTTAGGGGGATATATTTGTATGCAAAGAATGTAGAATATATGTTTTCAGGAAAATAAATGATTAGGAATGAAGACAGAAGATTTGAGGGAAAAGAAAGTAAGTTTTGAATCTTATAGGAAATCAATCCTCAGTATTTACTGGAAGAACTGATTCTGAAGCTGAAGCTTCAATACTTTGGCCATTTAATGCAAAGAGCTGGCTCACTGGAAAAAACCCTGATGCTGGGAAAGATTGAAGACAAGAGGAGAAAGGGGTGACTAAGGAAGAGATGGTTGGATGGCATCACTGACTCAATTAACTTGAGCAAACCACGGAGATAGTAAAGGACAGTGAAACCTGGAGTGCTGCAGTCCATCGGGTCACACAGAGTAGAATGGGATTTAACCACTGAAGAGCAACAAATGACAAAAAGTAACTTTATCCTAAAGTGAAGCTGGTTATTTCAGAATCAATAAGAGGGGGGGGGGAACTGTAGGAATTTTATAGAAAAGGAATCTTGGAAAAAGCAATTTTATGCATGGTCAAGCTGGATAAAATTGAGTGAATTATATGAATTCTTAAAATAACCTTTAATATCAATAGCATACTTACATAAAATTAAACTTTAATTCTGTTTCATTTGCCGATAGGATGGGTTTTATTATATTATTGAACTGCTGTTAATAAGAAATTCTGAACAAAAGATATTCCTTAGCTATTAATTAATCTGCCTAAAAAAGCAAAGCTTCTGTGTTTTGCTAAAATAATTTCCTGTGTTTTTGTTGTATTTATCAAGATTTTCATTATGTAAGGAGGCAGGGTTTTCTCTGTTGAAAAAGCTAAGTTTTTTTTTTTTTTTTTTACAACTTTTAAACATTTTGTATCTGGCTGTGACATCTGTGAAACTTCCCAGGTGGTGCTAGTAGTAAAGAATCTGCCTGTCAATGCAGGAGATGTGAAAGGTACTGGTTTTATATCTCTGGTTCAGGAAAATCCTCTGGAGAAGGGAATGGCAACCCACTCCAGTATTCTCGCGTGGAGAATGCCAAGGAGCAAGGAACCAGACGGGTTACAGTCCATGGGGTCACAAAGAGTCTTACATGACTGAAGTTACTTAGCATTCATGCATGCACATGACATCTGTGAACTATCACTGTTTCACAGTGACCTATGATTCTATTTGATCAAATGTTTCAAAATCTTTTGATAATTTTCATAAGATTCCCCCAAATAAAATTCTAAATGAAAGTTTTTGACCTGCAAGTGATTTGTTGATTTTTCAGAGAGTCCCTCAAACATCACAAGTGATTTATTCTCTATCCTTATAAAAGGAGAGATGTTAAACTAATTGGGCTTATTTGATATGTTAAATTACATGGGAAGTGTTGTCAAATAAGAAGTAATGCTAAGCCTTCTTAGTGTTACATTTGTAGAGGTAAATAATATATGCTATAGAAGTTGTATGGAATTCCTAGAAATCTGACATTTCCAGATATAATGTCAGGAAAGCAATTATCTTAAATGTTGTGTACTACAGGAATAATTACACTCCTTTATCAAATGCACATTGTTATCAAATGAATGGGCATTTTAAAGTATTTTGTCCTTTACAGACAGATATTATATTACCCTGATGTTTTTACCAAGGTGAAATTCAAAGACAGGACTTCACCAAATGTTATTTACCACTTATACTGCTAAAAAACTAGAAGGTATTGAACCTTGGATACATATTTCACAGCATAAGAAGGTGTCACATGATATCTGGTTCTTTGCAAATGCTAGAGACCTCCAAATCAAATTGAAAAGAAAGAGAAGTGATGGACACTGAGGTAGACTGGTTCTGCTCAAGATGTCAGATTAAAACCTCATATTTTGTCTAAACATGAAACCCTTCTTCTCTTTCTGTCCTTTACTCTGGCATTGGCTTGGAAAGATAAGGCCATCATTTGCATCTTTCTGGGTATTGCAAAGGAGGTTGATCATTAAGACATCTGGATTTGCCATCAAAACTCTAATCTGTCCATTATGCTAGAGACTTTCCTGGTCTCTGTGTGACCATTTTTTTCTTCTATTCCCAATGTCAACATAAACTACGATTGGTCTCTCCCCCTTTCAAGTCCCTTACAGAATCCAACTTTTACAGGTGGTACATTCAGTGCCTTGTTTTAAACTTTCTTCATTTATGACTAAACTTGCCTAATTAGGCACAAATACTTCTGCAAGTCATAGTATATTTGCACCCCCCCCATGTTTATTATGAGAAGAAATTGGTAAAGTATATGCATGCTATGGATTGAATTGTGTCTCCAAAAATTGATGTGTTGAGATCTTAACTCACAGTGTGATTATTTTCGGAGAAAGGAATTTTAAGAGATAATCAAAATCAAATGGATGCTCATATAAGTGGCATCCTTATCCAATATGATCTATAACCTTATAAGATGAAGAGACAGATTTGTCTCTCTCTCTCTGCATATGCTTGCATTGAAGGAAGGCCATATAACATAATGAAAAGATGACAGTCTAAATGTCAGGAAGGAAGTCTTCACCAGAACCTGACCATACTGACACCTTGATCTCGGACTTCCAGTCTCCAAAAGTGTAAGAAAATACATATCTGTTGTTTAAATTGCTCAACTTCTGGTATTTTGTTATAACATCCTGCCCTGATTAAGACACTGTGTGTGTGTTTATAACTAAAAGAGTGAGAGTAGATACTTAAAACATAAACATATAGCATTACTGCACATGAGTACTGATTCACAAAGTCAGAATGAAAGATTCACAAGGTCAAAATGCATATATCCTCCTGAATGTATCCTTCAGAATGCATACATGCACTCCTAGAATATTCCCCTAAAGAAAGTTATTAACTGAGCACTATTGAGGATAGAATACACATAAAAATAATAATCATAAACATATATACAAAAATTATTATGAAATACAAAAATTTGTAGACAAATAAGAATCTCCAAATATTTGAGTAAAGCCAAAGCCATATAAAAGATACCATCCCACATTGAAATAGCCAAAAATAAAACATCTAAGGAAAGTATAGTCATTGAAAAAATATGTTATATGCATAAGAATATATTGAAAATAAAATTCTTAGTCAAGATTAAATTAAAGTTTATTATATGAGTATAATGGAATAAACATAGCTAAGAAGATAGTTCATTTGATGGTAATTGAGATTCAAAAACTTTGAAAAATAAATACAAAAGTTCTAATATTTAAAATATTTTCAAAAATATGAGAGTAGCTAGAAAACAAATTAAATATTAACCACAAATTAAGTGAATTAGACAGAGAGCATACAATTAATTTGCACATTATACAAACTGTACAAGTTTTGCAAGTACATTGTATAAATTCCTGAATGTCTATCAAGAATATTTTAAAGCACGTTAATCTGCTTCAATATCAATGAACCAACTTATAGCAAGTCTTTGAGTTTACAGCCAAAGAACTATTCAGAGAACAATAACTAAATCAGCATATAAAGAAGTTAGTAAATAAACAGATAAAAACTTCAAAATAAGTAAAAATATTACTTGCAGTACAGAAGACTGTAAAAAATGCAGAGCTGATCAATGAAAACACAATTGACTTTAAAAAAAATAATAAATAGACAAACAATTGGCAGGTTTGATCAATAAAAAAGTGGGAAAAAAATGAAATAAGCCATCTGAAAAAGAAAACCATATGAAAATTATGAAGGAAATTAAAAATTGCACCATGTACAACTTTACGCCAACAATTTTCATAATTAACCAAAGTTAATTTTATGAAAACTATTAAGAATAAAGATGGGATACACTTACTGCCATAAGGGATTCTGGATAACCTCTCAGAGACTTTAATTTTCAATAGAGATGCTCTGTTTTGTCATGTATTGCTTGAATGGTAAGACAGAGTTAAGAAGGAGGACCTGACCATTGGCCCCTGAGTAAATGTCTTTGAAAAGTTGGTAAAGTGTTCAACTGAGAGGATGCTTGCAAAAGAGATTTTAAAAATAATCCAGTGGGCCACAGCTGAGAATTTTGGGGCCTCCCCCTTGCTTCAGAAATCCCAAAGCAAGCTAGCTCTGTTAGAAGATAGCAAGCAGCAATTGGATGGAATTTCAAGCAGTTCTAGGCCGCAACCCATTAGGGCTCCCTGGGAGAAAAAGGTGAATTTTGGCCCCTAGGCTCTGTATCCTGGTGGATGCAGGATGTTTTCCCTGCAGGATCCAAGAACATCCCAGACTCACCAAGGCTCAGGAGCTCTCTCCAGCAGAGAAAACAAGAAGAAACTGACCTTTGGAGGTTGCTTTCATGTTCCCTGGGAGTGTGGGATCCCTCCCTAGATGCAGGGAATCAGAGGCCTTTGCCACTGAGAAATTACCTCCAAGTAGGCACTTTCCAGCTCTGTGTGACTCTCAGTACACAGGAGGCTGGC
>SRVM01019585.1:0-10028 GCA_007570785.1 Antilocapra americana
GCTGTGTGACAACCTAGAAGGGTGGCATGGGGTGGAAGGTGGAAGGGAGGTTCAAGAGAGAGGGCACATATGTATACCTAAGGCTGATCCATGTTAATGTATGGCAAAAACCAACACAACATTGTAAAGCAATTATATTCCAATTAAAAATAAATAAATTTTAAAAATAAAAAATAAGACCTAAGGTCAGGGAAGGGCTTGATGTTCCAAAGTGTTGAACTCTTTAATTTCTTCTTCCTACATGTAAGATTCTCTTAGGGGATAAGATGATGCTGAGATTGCAAGCTAAAGTTAAATGACTGGAGCTAGGGAAACCAAATAAGTTACTTAGGCTTGGTGGAATCAGGAAAAGCCTAACTCAGAGTTTCCCTAAGTAGAATTGAATACTGGGACTGAACATTTTAATAGGTAAACATGTTATTGCCACCCAAATTGGTCTTAACTGCATTTCCCTCTATCTCACACCACCCACGTAAACCTGCAGTAGTCCTAAGTTCCTTGATATCCATGGGACTATAGAGAAACAGAGACTTGGCTGGCATGCAGGTATTCAGTATATATTGTTAGCCTCACATCACATACTAGAATCATGGAAATAGGCCATCTGAAGTATGAAGCTTAGGGGAAAAAAAAAACCTTGAAATACACTTAAAAGCCCAAGCCACATCTGTACACCACACCTTTCACAATTTCTTGTCAGCTAAGTATCATCCTCCATATATTTCATAATAGGGAAAACAAGCGTATAAATTACATATGTGTCTTCAGAGATCCCATCTATGAGATACCTTCTTGGTATGAGCAAAGCCCCCAGATAGATTGCTCTTTGCACCCCTGAAAGCTTACTACCAAGGAAAATGAATAGAACCATAGATTTCCTCCTGCAAATCAGCTTACCCCACATAGAAGTCATTAGCAACTCAGCCGTAACTCACATTATCAAAATCACAAGAGTGGTTAGTGAGAAAAGCACTAACCAGGGGAGAAAAGCAGAGGCACGCCAGGCCAAGTCGGGCTGACAGCAGATAGCTGCTCCTTCTACTCAGGTGCACAGTGCAACTCACCAAAATGCCTTTTTCACAGACGCTTTTTAAAGTTTTTCCACAAAATCCATCAGGCCAAGTTCATGATGCTTCAGAATAAACATGCAGTATGCCTTACAATGTTGGATTCCTTAAAAATATGACAAAGAAAGAACCATGTAGACAAAACCAGAGCACTTAAGAACATTCTTTTTTAATTGTCTAATTAATGACAATGTTTTATTCGATAAACATACCAGTGAATGATATAAATAAGGTAATATGACACAAAATGAAAAATAAATGCAAGATTATTCTTTTTAGTGTACAGAATTCATTGCAGTGGCTGCACTATCTAGCTACGTAAATATATCTACATCTAAAATTATTGGTTCTGTTAATACAAAAGTGAGGCCAAAGTATGTCCACTCGTTTCTCACAGAAACTGAAGAATCTATGTGACTCGTTTAACCTGTGCCCTTTCACCTTACCAGCACTCCCGCCCCCCACCCGGCCTATTTTCCACAAACGTCCTCTTCTATCTCTAATCCTCCTGTTCATTTTGTCTTGCCTCACATCAAGCATGCAGGAGAGAATCCCAGAGGTCCAAGATTCTAGAGTGGCTGTTTGCAAGGGGGAGCAGGCCACAGTAACTGCCACCCTGGATATACTCACATGGGAACGAAGAGGGACAGTATCCAGAATGCCTCTCGTATATAGAAGGGCTGGATGGCAGGATGCCTGTGTGGCCCAAGGAACTGGAAGTACCAAATTATGGGCAAAAGAATTGCAGCCAAAGGCTGCAAGAGAAAAGGTCTGCAACCAGCTGTGTCTCCTAGCTCTCTGGTATTTGCTTCCATTGGGCAGAGTCTAGTTTTTGAAGCATCAAGCCCTGAAAAGAAAACTGATGCTGGAAGTGGACAGGAAGTAACAAGCAAGATGGTAAGAATGCAAGATCAAGAGTTGTCCCAGAAACAATACCTAAAACAACAACAACAACAAATGGAGGGCAGAAGAGAAATGCAAGTCCAACCTGGCCCAGCCCAAGAAAAGGAGGACTCAAGGAGAAGAAACTAAAAGCGAAGAGCCTTGGACCACATCATTCTCCACAAGGTGCACTCAACCAACTTCACCCTACTCTTTCACCAAGTTACAAAAAGAGCTTCTTAACCCCTTCCTTTGCTCCTTAAAAGCTACTGCAAGTCCCCTAGTTAAATAGAATGACTGGATTTCAGAACAACTATAATAGTTCAAACTGGATGGCTCTTTCCTTCTTCTCTAAGGTTGTTAATTAACCAAGATATATGTAACTGTACGTGTATAACACATAAAATATAATGGTACATAGAATATAAGTAACTCTGTTAATTATATTAATGAGCATCTATAAGAAATGTTGCAATGATCTCCCTCATGGAAGAGCCCAAGGAAAGTAAACCTGTCTTGGGCGACTTCACCTCCCCAGAGCTCAAACATTTAGATGTTTCCTATACTTTTTTCCTCCATCCAATCCTGTCTTCTTATTGGCAGTCTGACCTCCCTATTGGCTATATTGTGCCTTTAAACTGCCTGCTTTGTGACATCATTCTCCCACCAAACCTACTACCACCTGGTAGAATCTTGTGGTTTCCATGGAGTTGTCTGTAAATAAATTTGGATCATCGCAAGTGGCCAGTGACCAGTGACCAGTGACCAGTGACCTTTGTACTGGACACATGTGAGCTCTGGCTTCTGCCACTCAAGACATCCTCTAGCGTTATCTCCTCCTCCGTTGTATCTGCAGTTAATCTTTCCTCTTCTTCTCTGACCATGTCAGGTATGGAAAGAAACTTGGTAAAGTTTTTCATTAGATTTTTTTTTCTGCCCGTAAATTTAGTAATAGATTCAAAATGGAATAATGAAGGAAAGTATTGAACTAGAAGTCTGGAGACCTAATTTCAGTTTTGACTTGGACATTTACTATCTCTGTGACTTTGGCCACCTTGGACAAGTCACTGTCTCACAAGGTCTGTTTTTTCCTCATCTAATGTTACATCCAATGTTACATTAGGATGCTACATTGGTCTACCTCTCTGGTCCCTTTCTTTTCAATATTGAATTTCAAAGGGGACCCATGTAGAACATGAAATCATAGACTTCTCAAGAGTGTTTCAACAGAAACAGAAAAGCTAGGTGGTGTAGAAAACTAGCAATATATATTGAGTTTTTTCACCTTTAATGGTCTCCCTCAGTTAATATTTCAGTTTTAGTACTTTAAATTTTGTGCTGCTCAAAAAGTAATGTTCACTTGTTTGGGGGGTTTTCTACCTCGATGAATTGAAAAGAGAAAACAGGGAGAGAGGATGGAGAGCACTGGGCTAATAGGAAGCGGATAGTCAAACGTTAAGGAAGTTTGGGATTGTCTTCATCAGCAGAGGCCAACGGGAACCAAGAGGAAGGAGAAAATGTAAGGATGAGGCGGGAAAGCAAGGAGGAGTTCTCAAGAAACAAGCAGTTTGGGATGGAATGTTGACAAGATTCAAAGATTTTTAAATCAAAGCAGAAAGAGCACAGAATGCAATCTGCTTAGAGCAGGGCGAAATACAGTTGATTTTCGCAAATGCTTCTGTTAATAGACTAGGAAGGAAAGTAAGGACAGAATAAGGTATCACCAGGAAAATCAGCTTATCAGAAAAGTCATATTCAGTGTTTTTCTTTTATTGCCTCTCTCAACACAGATGGCACTTGACAGTTTTGAATAGAAATATTTTAGAAATATGTTTTAGAAATGATACTTCCTATAAACAAGAAACAAAAGTGATTATCTAGGGGCTGATTTTCAGTGTTTCATTCATTCCAACTTTGAAACTATTAGACATTTTACTAATTAAAAATAACATTTTTAAATGATATTTTCTAACCTATCAGAAGGACTAATTCTTTTGTGTGATAGTAGGTTCTAAGTCAAGGTTGCTTTTCATCTTTACAACTATTTCCTTCCTAACACAGAGAGCACATTGATCAACAGCCATCATCCATTTTTAGAGCTTGACTACCTAAGAACAAAGAGAAAAAGGCAAACCATGCATCTCTAATTCCACCTATAGGGAATTCCCTGGTGGTCCAGTGGTTAGGACTCAGTGCTTTCACTGCAAGACTGCACAGAGCTGCTAGAAAAAAAAAATCTGGATTTATCTAAAATATTGTTATGGAGTCCTTTGGGTTTTCCTATATTTAAAGATCTTTTTAAACTGGATTCTAGGGAAGATGGTTCTTTCAGGCTTTGGAATATCATCCTTCTGGAGGTTGAAGATGATTATAATCTAAATTCAAGGATAAATATGAAAACAGTTTTGATACTTTTTAAGTTTTCCTTTCTGCTTGTGATATACTTATAATCATTGAAATATATATTTTTACTAGACGTAGTACCTGTTACTTGCTACATAAAAATATGAACGAGTTCAACAATGAAATTCTTTTATATATTATTTTGCTGTCTGCTTTGTATCATTTTTTTTTTTACTGAAATAATTGTTTACATATACTGGGCTACCTATACATTCACATTTATTGTATTCTGTTGCTTGCTATGCATTTTTTACAGATATATCTTCTCTGTCGGTTTGTATTGGCTAGGAATTCATTCAAAGTCACTTTATGTTGTGTTTTTTCATTAATAGTATTTACCAAGATAAAGTGAGCAATAGTCACTCATGATATTGCATATATGATACAGAACTTCATTTATGATGAAACTCATTCTGCCTTGACACTTGCCAGATACCGAAGTTCTCATAGCTATATATACATGTATATCTACATTAGTTATGTGATATGTTTTTCATAATATTTCTGTCTTTCTAGAACTTATTAAATCTTCCTCCATATAAATCATATGTAATACATCATTTCTTCATGTATTATTATTTATTATGTGCTGTATTAATTATTCATGTTTACTTAGTACTGCTATTATTATTTTTGTTGTTATAACCACTCTATAGATAAGTAGTCTGAAACTCAGAGAGTTAAATAACTTTTCTCATTTTAAAGGCATTTCAGAAATTCACTTTCAGATAATCATTCTGAGGTGGGATGAGAAGTCAGGCTTGAAGAGGGAAACGATGACCCTTTAAATTATCACTGGACTCTAGGAAACAGTGAGGGAAATGTGCAAGTGTAATCTTTAGCCATACTATTTTTCTTTCCTTCTTTCTTTCTTTTTTTTACACATCCACGCTTTTATTTATTGTCAATAAGTTGAAATCCTTGAAGGGTACAGCATCACACAGATTCTGTGTCCAGTGGCCTTAGCGGGAAGGTTGCTTCGGAATTTGGCATGAACCATGCCACTGTTTCCATGAGCTTGAGTTATCTTTCCCCAGATTACTCTGGTTTTGTTAGGTTTTCCACCAGGAGTTACTGTGTTGCTCTTTGCTTTGTACACATAGGCACATCTCTTGCCTAGATAGAATTCAGTCTCATCTCGAGCATATACACCTTCAATTTTCGGGAGAGGGGTGTGTTCCCTTTGGTTCCACAGGCCCCGTTTATAGCCAGCAAAAATGGCCTTGGACCACAGCCTTCCAGACATATTTGTCGTTTTGAAGTCCTGTTCCCAGCAGGCCTCCACAGGGTCCAAGATGGCTGAAAGAACCATACTATTTTCTAATGGACAAAAAAATGCCTACATTATAAGTTGAATTTCTCTTGGTTTCTGTCAGTATCATGCTCGGATTGGCATCCTGGCAAGAAAGTCAGGATACTTAGGTTCTGAAACCTGGTAATGATACTAACATAATGAGAGAACTTGAACAAGTCAATCTGAACTCTCTTAGCCTCAGTTTCCTTACTCATGAAATGTTAACTATGAGGACAGAAGTTCTCCAAGGACCTCCTAGTTCTAAAATGCTGCAATTCTAGGAAACAGCATGCAAGTCAGTACTAGCGCAGGCTTAAGGGAAAGAGGGCAGGAAGAAGGATATTTCCTGCCTGGAGAACAATGTCTGAATCACACCACTTGGGTCTTCCGCACAATGTATGCCCAAGACGGGAGCAGAGGCAGTTAACATAAGGACGTGTCAAACTGCTCCAACCCTTACAGCCAGCATAACTGCCTGATTTTTGGTTTCTCAGGAAGTATTGACATTAGAGGTGTCTGATAGCAAGCACCTTAAGATAATGCTGTTCATCAGACATAATGAGAATTTATCAGTCTCACTCATCTTATTCTCACCCTCTTGTTCTTACAGAAAATTTCCAAAATCCATCTGTACTTGGAACCCACAATTCTCTGCAGCTCTCTCTTCCTGGGGTGAGCACTGCAGCTTCCCTTACAGGAAGTGTCTGCCACTTCTCCGGGGTCTCTCCTCCAGCCCTCGGTGCAGCATGGCTACTGCCAGCAGGCTCCAGCACCTCTTTCCAGCCACTCATGGGTAGTGCCTACCTTTACCAACATTCCAGCACAACCATGTTATCTGGAGTCCCTGGCCAGAGCCAGCTCTCCACTTCAGCTGCTTCCTATCCGGGTATTTTCGAGTGGGACCTCACAGCAAGCACTGAAACGATGTCTTCTTCACGTGGAGACTTCACGGTGACAGTCATTGACCAAGACACAGCTGTTTCCTCCATGTCTATGACAGCCCAGTGTAGCAGAAGGTCAGACGTCAGCGTCCCTGTATATCCATCTCTTTCTGCCAGCCTTGTTCAGGGAACACCATCCCAGATCCCAAATCAGGGACACAGCCTGTCACTTCCCCACCAGGAAGCAGGCCAGGTATATTACTATCACCAAGGCACACTGGGGCTTTTACTATCCGGAGAACGTGGCCCCTGCCTGCAGTCCTATGGCTCAGTGTCGTATGCAGAAAGCAGGACCTCTGCCCAGCCAGAAATGGTCATGGTACTAACGGAGATTCAGCCCACAAACATCCTACTACCAGCTTCTACCTTTGGAATCTACTACTCTGTGTCTGGTCAGCCCATCACAGAAACAGGTTTCCAAGGTGAGTGCGAACAGCAAGCAAGTGGAATGAGCTCAGCATTAAAAAAAAATGGGGTCAAATCTACAGCTGAGAAGTGGTACCTAGACAGACAGAATTTAGATCCTGTAGTGCTCTCTGTTTTCAGACTGTATATGAGAACATCTAATGCAGGCAGAAGGTCGCACATTGTAAAGGTCATGTATGCTACATGTAAGAGAACCACAGTTCAGTGCAGTCGCTCAGTCATGTCCGACTCTTTGTGACCCCACAGACTGCAGCACGCCAGGCCTCCCTGTCCATCACCAACTCTCAGAGTCTACCCAAACCCATGTCCGTCGAGTCGGTGATGCCACCCAGCCATCTCATCCTCTGTCGTCCCCTTCTCCTCCTGCCCCCAATCCTTCCCAGCCTCAGGGTCTTTTCAAATGAGTCAGCTCTTCACATCAGGTGGCCAAAGAACTGGAGTTTCAGCTTCAGCATCAGTCCTTCCAATGAACACCCAGAACTGATCTCCTTTAGGATGGACTGGTTGGATCTCCTTGCAGTCCAAGGGACTCTCAGGAGTCTTCTCCAACACTACAAGGGTGTACCACATTTTTCACTGCTCTAGTTGATCAGTCCCCCTGTACTGCCACACTGTATCACTCCCTTCCCTGATCTATTGCTATAGTCTTCTTGGGAGGTGTTTAAGAACTCTTATTATGATACTGCCAGTTTAACTGTCCCTCACTTCCTTACTTTATACCAAGATTTAAGACCTTGTGGTCTGAGACCCTGTCTGGATCAGGCAGGCTAAAGATTCTTTGTCTATATATTTTATCAGGAAGAGCTCTACTCCCTCTCATAGTTCATGGTGTGAAGGGTTTTTAGTCTCTCAGAAAAGTAGGGAGAATTGAAAGGACTCTACAGGAGAATGCTAGGCTCTGCAAGACATGTTATATTTTAAAAATATGACTCAGTTTAACTTGGCTTATAAGACCCCTGTGAAATACAAAGAAAGCCAAAAATCAGTAACATCAGATGATCACCAGTAAGAATTAGAACAGTCACCTCTTAGCTCCTAGCATAAGACAGTGTCCACCATCCTTAAGACTAGGTTGGAGAAATACCTTGCCCATCATTGAAAGGTACATGATTACTCTGCTGGTGTCTGGGGGTGGAGGGAGCATCTCACTCACCAGGCACTGACTTCTTTCTTGATTCCTTTGTAGTGATGGAGACTTCCCTGGGGATGGAAAAATCCCTGGGATTGCAACCTCCAAGCCAGACTCTTTGTCTGTCAGAAACTTCAGAATTCCCCAAGTCCTGCATTAGCACAAATATCCAGATATTTGAGAGTAATCCACCACCCGAGCTTGGGGACATTTCAATGATAGCTCCAGTCCAGAGTGGCAGTAATCTCCTGGCACTGCCTCCAGTTCCAAGCCCGGAACAAACAGAGGATAAGAATTTGGATGATACTAAAACTAAGTTTTCAAAGCCTCCGGATGCTTACCAGATCCCAATAGAAAACCAAGACCTTCCACTAGAAATCTCTGATATTCATGAGCTCCTGGCCAGCATTGAACCCCTAAGCCAAGAGGAGCAACTTGTTTCTGAAAACGTGAATCTGGGAAAGAATAGCCTGAGTTTTGAGGACTTAGGGACACTTGAAAATGGGTTTGAATCTAACAGTGGCTTTGCAGACATTGCTACACTGGTAGAGAATATTCACCTTCCCCAGTTCTCTCATTCTTTGAAAGACCTTGATCAAACCGAAGCTCCAAAGTTGATCAAAGCCAAAGATACCAGCGCTGTTAAGGTGAATCAGGTGCAGGAAAAGCCAAATGTCATAAAGGCGCTTTCTGATCAACCCAGTAAGAACAAACATAAAGCCTCTGAGTCTCTCAGTGATGCGCCCAAGGCCAAAATCCAGCCAAAGAACCCAGAGTGCCTGTTAGGGGGAGAAGTGATTACTTGCAATGCTGCAGTCAGTGACAAGGCTCCTGTGAACACAGCCAAACAGCCAAACAGCAAAACTCAGAAAGGTGCATCAGGCAGGATCAACAAAACTAAGAGCCATGGGCAGGAAAAGACCAAGAGAACGAGAGAAAACAAGAAGGCTGAAGAGAATAAGCCATCAGGGAACAAAGTCAAGGCAGAGGAGAAGCCAAGCATTCCCAAGAGGAAGCGAAGGAAAAATCAACCTGACTTTAGCCAAGAGAGCTTCAGAAAGCCTCGAAGCTGCCTCGGCATGCACATGCTGGAGTCTGTGCAGGTTTTTCATGCACTGGGGAAGAAGATTGATAAGAAAACTGGACTCAGTTCCTCTCGGGTCTTGGGAAATTCAAGAAACTTTAAAGACACCCAGCCACGCCCCGCTATCAAGTCATGGCTCAGTACCCCACGTGAGAGTAAAGGTCCTGAGAAAACTCAAGTCAAAGCCCAGAAACCAGATGACAGTGCTGAAAAAGAGGGTCCATCTCCATCGCAGAATGAGCTGCCTCCTCCTGGGAAGGTCAAATTAGTACCTTTGCCTTTTCTTACCTTGGACAAGCCTCAGGCTCGACCTGTTCCTCGGAGGCGTCAGTCTCTGGCCTCATATCAGCCTGCTGTGGCTTATCCTGCCCCGCCTGGTTCTACTAACTCAGCTCAACCTGCTGCAGCCAGTGTATCCCGGCCAGCTTCTGCATCGTTGCCAGGTCCTGCCAAACCAGCTCAGACAGCTGTGACCAACCCAACCCGACTGGCTGTGATCACACCTCCCCAGCCTAACGTCCCTCAGTCTGCTGCTCCTCGGCCTACAGTACCCTACAAAACTTCATCTGGCACTTCTCTCCAGCGGGAGTCCGTTCCCCCTGCTGTGACCAAGCGCCAGTCCCCACCCAAGACTCAAACCCAATTTCTAATCCAAGACTTCGCCCTCCAGCCAATTCCTTGGAGGAAACCCAGTGTTCCTGAGCCAGTAATGTCAAGCCCCATCACAAAAGAGCAGCGGCCAGAGAGGGAGGCCATGAAGAGGCAGGCTCAACTAGAGCGTGAGAATGCTGCTAAATATACC
>SRVM01019591.1:0-35889 GCA_007570785.1 Antilocapra americana
CATATCCATTCTCTATGACATCAGCCCACTGTATTTATGACATCACATCCACTGTAATCATGACATCACACCCACTCTATATGATAGCTCATCCACTTTATGACATCACATCCACTCTACATGTGAAATCACAGGCAATTTATCTGTGACATCACTCTCACTATGTTTATGGCATTATATCCACTAATGAGACATCATGAGCACTGTGTGAATGACAAGACAAACACTATAACTGACATCACACTCACTCTATCTGACATGATCTCCACTGTATCCTTTCATCAAAACCACTGTATGTATGAAATCACACCTTCTATATGTATGATATCATATGTACTATATATGTCATCACATCCACTCTTTATGACATCACACCACTATATGTATGACATCACATCCAATGTACTCATGACATCACACCCACTGTATATGAAGTCACATCAAATGTATATGAAATCACATCTTCTGTACTTGTGATATTGCATCAATCTGAGTCATCAAACCCACTCTATAGGTGATATGACAAGTACTTTATGTATGACATCGCACCCAATATATGTATGGAATCGAATGCACTCTTTATGACATCATATCCACTCATTATCATATCACATCACTGTATTTAAGACATCACTTGCACTGTATTCATGACATCACACCCACTATATGTGAAGTCACATCAACTGTATATGACATCACATCCTCTATACAAATAACAGAGCATCCATTACCTGTGTCGTCACACTGGGCATATGTATGACATCACATGCACTAGACTCGACATCACATTCACTATTTATGACATTTAATCACAGTATTTATGACATTGCACCCACTCTACTGCATCGTCACAACCCAACCACTCTATTGATGATATCACACACATTGTATGTATGTATATCTTATCCAATATATGTATGACATCATATGCAGTATATATGTTATCCTACCCATTCTCTCGGACATCACACCACTGTACCTATGGCATCACACACACTATATCTGATATCGCTTCCACTGTATCTGTATCATTCAACCCACTGTATAGATGATATCACACCCACTCTATGTCCGTCACACCCAGTATATGTATGACATCATATGCTCTATATGACATCATATCCCCTCTTTATGACATCACACCACAGTGTTTCAAACATCAAATCAGATGTATTCATGATATCACACTCACTCTAGGACTTCATGTCCACTGTATGACATCACATCCACTCTGTTCATGATATCATGCCCTCTATATGTAATATCACATCCACAGATTATGACATCACATCGACTATACATGTGACATCACAGCCATTGTATCTATGACATCACGCCCAGTATGTTTATGACATCATATCCACTATATATGTCATCACACTCAGTGTATTTTACAAGAGAACCACTATATCTGACATCACACACACTATATCTCACATCACACACAATGTATCAGTGTCATCACACCCATTGTATCAATATTACATCTGAGATATACATGACATCACATGCAGTATCTATGACATCATATCCATTCTCTATGACATCACATCCACTGTATTCATGACATTACACTCACTATATATGACATCTCATCCACTAGTTATGACGTCACATCGACTACCCAGCCACTGTATCTATGACATCACACTATCTGTGTCTACATCACATCCACTGTACCTATGTCATCACATCTGCTGTATGTATGACACCATACCCATGATATGTATGACATCATATGCATTATATATGACATCACATCCGCTCTTTGTGACGTTGCACTGATATATTTTGCATCACATTTACTGCATTCATGATATCACACTCATATATGACATCACATCCACGGAATATGACATCACATTTTGGATACATGTGACATTGCATCCACTGTATCTGTGCCATCACACCCATTCTATTGATGAACTCACAAATACTCTATATATGACATCAATTTGGACATGTCTATGTTTCACATGCACTGTACATGACATCACATTCACTCTTTATGACATAAAATATACAGTATTCATTATATCACAGCCACTATATGTGAAATCACATTCAATGATGATGACATCACATTAACTATACATGAGACATCATGACAACTCTATTGATGACATCACACCCACTACATTTATATTATCATATCCATGTTATATGACATTACACATATTGTGTGCAATAAGAACACAACCACTATATATCACATCAACCTACTACATCTGACATCACACTCATTCTGTGTCTTCACACCCACTCTACATATGACATTGCACCCACTATATATATGCCATCATATGCACTATATATAACATCACATCCACTCTTTACTTACCATCACACAATGGTATTTATGACATCATTTCCACTGTATTTTATACCTGTGGCATCACAGCCACACTATCTATAACATTATGCCCACTATGATTATGACATCATATCCACTATATAGGACACCACACACACTCTGTGTGACAACACAACCACTGGATCTGACATCAAACTCACTATATCTGAAATCACGTCCAGTATATGACATCACACCCATTATATCTGACATCACATCCACTGTATCTGTGTCAACACATCAACTATATGTATGGTATCACACCCATTATATGTGTGACAACCTTACTTTAAATTGAGACATCCTATGCATTATATATTATAACACATCCACTCTTCATGACAACCCACTTCTCCATCTTTGGCATCACAACCACTGTATTCATGACATCACATCCAATATATATGAAGTCACCTCAACTGTATATGACACCACGTCTTCTATACATGTGACATCGCTTCCACATGTCATCACATCCATTCTATTGGTGACATCACAACCAATCTATGTATAAAATCACACTGGGTGTATACATGGCATTACAATTAGTATACATGACATCACATTCACTCTATTTGACATCACAGTATTTATGACTTCACACCCACTATAACTGATCACATCCACTCTGTGTCATCTCACCCAATATGTAGACGGTATCACACACACTGTATGAATGACATTACATCCAATATATGTATGGAATCATATGGAGTACATATGATATCACACTCACTCTTTATGACATCACATACCCTGTATTCATGACATCACACCCGCTATATATGACATCACATCTAGTGTATGTGACATCACATCCAGTATGCATGTGCCATCACAGCCACTGTATCTATGACATAAATTCACTTTATTTACAATAGCATATCCAGGGTATATGACATCACATCCACTATATCTTCCATCACATGCCCTGTATCTGTGTCATCACATCCACTGTGTAGATGACATACATCATTGGGGTATGTATGATATCACACCCCAATATCTATGTCATCATATAAATTATAAATGACATCACATCCACACTTTATGACATCACACCTCCGTATTTAAGACATAACAACCACTGTATTCCTTAGATCACATTAACTGTATCTGTCTAATCACACACACTGCATATATGACTGAAGTAAGGTTGTGTATGACAACCTCACGATGTGTATGACATCATATTCACTATATATGATGTGACATTCACTCTTTACGACATCACACCACATGTGGTATCACATCCAATATATCTGTGTCATCACACCAATTTTATTGATGAATTCACACCCACTATAGATATGACATCACATTGTGCCTATGTATGACATCACAAGCACTATCCATGACTTCACACTCTTTATGATATCAAAATACAATACTTATGACATAACACTGACTATGTCCGACATCACATCCACTACACAGGTGTCAGTACACCCACTGTATGGATGATATCACAACCAATGCATGCATGACATCACACCCAATATATGTATGACATCATAAGCACTATATGAAACTCTGAGTTCCTCAACCTTACTTTAAATTGGGACCCTATGATATCCCGGAAGCAACACCAGAGCAATCCCACTCACCTGCAGGCAACTCAAAAGGAGACTTGACTCCCTTGGGCAAGAAGAAAGACTCACTGAGGTCCTCGACACGACTCGAGTGGAACTCAAGGCTTCCCACCAAAACAGGAGAAAAAGCACCATATAAACCCCTCAACTCAAGATGAGGCCTTATATCCCTGCGGCGACTTGAACAGAATACCAGGTTTCTCCTCAGATACTCGGATAAAGTCTAAAACCCCTGTTGCACACATCTAGGAAAAGCACAAATGCCCCGCCTCAATAAGAAGGAGTTCTGACAACTCAAGATCAAAGTTACAGACTTCACAACGAGATGAGGGCTGACTCTCTTGGAGATATTCAATAGGAACTCTGATATGTAGCCCTGTCAAAACAAGAAAGGAAACCTGAGATTCATACCTCAACTAAAGGTGAGGCCCTATTCTGCAGTAGTGACTCGACAAGAGCCCCGAGATGGCCCTTGCACATCAAAACGAGGACCTGACTTCCATGAGGCAACATTAGAGGTTACCTGAGGACGACGTGGCAACTCAAGAGGAATCCAACAGTCCCCAGGGCAACTCGAGAAACTGCCCACTACAACACGAGAAACATCTCAAGATATCTCTATGAATGCGAGATGAAAATTGATTCTCCTACAGTGACTTGAGGACCTTCCTAGGCTCCTCATGGAACCTCCCAAGTTTCCTTGACTTCACTGAGGTTTCAAGAGAGTGGCCCTGAATTTAATGTGGCAGATTGAGAGGAACACTATACTTCCTGCCACAACTAAGAATTGAGGAGATTCCCCTCTCAATGTGAGGTGAGGCTTATTTCTGATGCAGTGCCCCCAGAATACTCCCAGGTTACCTCTCATATCTCAAGAAGAAGCTTGGCTCCCTTTATGCACCTCAAGAGGATCTCCAAGATATGCGTCATCTTTCAAGAGGAACCTCCAGCTCCTTGCCACAACAGGAAAGGACCCATGCTCTCCCACTCATTGCGAGATGAGGTTGATTAGTCCCTGTGTCCTCTCAACAGGACACACGACGTTCCAGTCACAACTCAAAAGGAGGATTTTCTCACCAATTGAAACTCGAGAGGAACCCAGAGCTTCCTGCCGCAAGTCGAAAAGAAAGCGAGTTGCACCTCCACTTCAGATAAAGCCTGATTCTCCAGCATCTCTGGGAATTTACCTCAGGACATGAAGGGAGGCCTAACTCCCTTGTTGTACCTTGAGAACATGGAGTCCCATGCCTCAACACGAGATGAGGCCTTTCTCCCAGTTCCAAATCCATAGGGACTACAAAATCTGTGTTGCAAATGGAGATGGAGCCCTGAGTTCCCTCGCATTAATTTGAAATGAGACCCTATGATATGCCACAAACGACTCCAAAGCAATCCCATGCTCCAGCAGGCTATGCAAAAGGAGACTAGACTTCCCTGCGAAAGATGAGAGGCTCACTGGGGTCCAAGCCAAGACTTAAGTGGAACCCGAATCTTCCCACCAAAACTCGAGAAAAAGCACAATATAACCCTCACAACTCGAGATGAGGCCTAATTACCCTGCGATGACTTGAACAGAACCCCAGGTTTCTCCTCAGCTACATGTATGGAGGTCTGAATCCCTTGTTTCCCATATCTAGGAAAAGCCCAAATGCCTCGACTCAATAAAAAGGAGTTCTGACAACTGGAGAGCAATGAGGAGTTACATACGTCACAACGAGATGAGGGATGACACTCTTGGAGAAACTAAATAGGGACTCTGATAGCCCTGTTGAAACTATAGAGGAAACCTGAGATTCAAACCTCAAGTAAAGATGAGGGCTTATTCTGCTGTATTGAATCGAGAAGAGCCCAAAGATGGCCCTTGCACCTCGAAACAAGTGTCTGACTTCCCTGAGACAACATGAGAGCCTCCCAGATGACCACATAGCAATTAGAGAGGTATCCCAAAATGCCTGCTGCAACCCGAAAAACTGCTCACCACAACCTGAGAAACATCCCAAGATTTCCCTCTGAATACAAAATGAGGCCTGATTGCCCTGCAGTGACTTGAGAACCTCCTTGGCTCCTTCTCAAACCTCCCAAGTTGCCTTGATATTCCTGAGGCTTCATGAGAGAGTCCCTGATTTTAAAAAGGCAGATCAAGAAGAACATTATACTTCCCGCCACAACTCAGGAAACGAAGGGATTTACCCCTCAATGTGAGGTGAGGCTTTTTCTCTCATGCACCACCTCCAGAACACACCCAAGTTACCTCTCGAATCCCAAGAGGAAGGTTGGCTCCCTTTATGCACATCAAAAGGATCTCCAAGATACACATCATCATTCAAGAGGAACCTAGTGCTCACTGTCGCAACTCAAAAGGCCCCGTGTTCTACACCTCATCGCAAGATGAGGGATGATTAGCCCCTGCATCTTCTCTAAGTAACACACGACGTTCCTCTTGCACCTCAAGAGGCGGGCTTTCTCACCAAGTGAAGCTCGAGATAAGCCAGAACTTCCTGCCACAAGTCAGAAGACAGCGTGTTTACCCTCAACTTCAGATAAAGCCTGATTCCCCAGCACCTCTGGGAATTCGCCTCTGAACATGAAAGGAGGCCTAACTCCCTTGTTGTACCTTGAGAAGAAGCTCCAATTACCTGTCTCAACTAGACAGGAGTCCTGACTCCTCCCCCTTTTACAACATGAGAGGAACACGGAGTCCCATGCCTCAACATGAACTGAGGCCTCCCTCCCAGTTTCATCTTGATAGGGACCCCAACATTCATGTCACAAATGGAGATGGAACCCTGAGTTTCCCCACGATAATTTGAAATGAGACCCTATGATATCCCAGAAGTGAGTCCAGAGTAATCCCACGCTTCTGCACGCAACGCGAAAGGAGACATGACTTCCCTGGGGAAGACTAGATGCTCACTCTGGTCCCCAACATGACTCTATTAGAACCCGAAGCTTTCAACCCAAACCCGAGAAAAATCACAATATAACCCCCTCAACTCGAGATGAGGCCTTATTTTCCTGCAGTGACTTGAACACAACCACAGGTTTCATCTCAGCTACATGGATGGAGGTCTGACTCCCCTGTTGCACACATCTAGGAAATGCCCAAATGCCCCGCCTTAATTCATAGGAGTTCTGATAACTCGAGAGCAAAAGGGAGTTACACACCTAACAATTAGATGAGGGGTGACATTCTTGGAGAAACTCAATAGGAACTTGATAGCCCTGTCGAAACTCGAGAGGAAACCTGAGGTTCACACCTCAACTAAATGTGAGGGCCTATTCCGTAGTAGTGACTCGAGAATGTGTCATCACAGAGATGGCCCTCGCACATTAAGGAGAGGGCCTGAATACCCTGACACAACATTAGAGGCTCCTAGAAGACCACATCGCAACATGAAGGGGATACAAAAGTGTCCGCTGCAACTCGAGAAACTGCCCGCCATAACTCAATAAACATTTCAAGATTTCCCTCTGAATGTGAGATGAGGCCTGATTCCCCTCCAGTGACTCGAGAACCTTCCTCTGCTCCTGATCAAATCTCTCAAGTTGTTTTAATTTCCCTGAGGCTTCAGTAGTGGGACCCTGAGTTTAAACTGGCAGACTGAGAAGAACACTGTACTTCCTGCAACAAATCAAGAAACAAAGAAATCCCCTCTCAATGTGAGGTCAGGCCATTTTTCTCATGCAGTGCCTCCAAAACACTCCCAAGTTCCCTAGCGAATCTCAAGAGGCATCTTGGCTCCCTTTATGCACCTCAAGATGATCAACAAGATACTTATCATCATTCAAGAGGAATCCCATGCTTCCTGCCACAAGTCGAAAGGCCACATATTCTCCACCTCATCGCAAGATGAGAGATGATGAGCCTCTGTGTCTTCTTGAGAGTACACAAGACATTCCACTTGCACTTCAAGAGGACACTTTTATTACCAATTGAAACTGGAAAGAAACCCAGAGCTTCTTGTCACAAGTCAAAAGGACACCGAGTTTCCCCTCAACTACAGATAAAGCCTGACTCTCCACCACCTCTGGGAATTTGTCTCGGAACACGAAGGGAGCCCTAACTCCCTTGCTGTAACTCGAGAAAAAGCTCCAATTACCTGCCTCAGCGAGACAGGAGTCCTGACCCCTCCCCCTTTTATAGCAGGAGAGGAACATGGAGTCCCAGGCTTCAACACGAGCTCAGGCCTTCCTCCCAGTTTCATCTCAAAAGGGACTCTGACATCTGTGTTGGCAATGGAGAGGAACCCTAAGTTCCCACGACTTAATTTGAAATGAGTCCCTATGATATTCTGGAAGTGACAGTAGAGCAAACCCACACTCTTGCAGGCAACTCAAAAGGAGACTTGACTTCACTGGGCAGAATGAGAGGTTCACTGTTGTACCTGCCACGACTCGAGTGGAACCCAAAGCGTCCCATCAAAACTCGATAAAAAGCACAGTATAACCCCCTCAACTCGAGATGAAGCCTTCTTTGCCTGTGGTGACTTGAACAGAACTGCAGGTTTCTCCTCAGCTACATGGATGGAGGTCTGACTCTCTGGTTGCACACATCTAGGAAAAGTCCAAATGCTCCACCTCAATTCAAAGAGTTCTGACAACTCGAGAGCAAGGAGGAATTACATACCTCACAACGAGATGAGGGCTGACTCTCTTGGAGAAACTCAATAGGAGCTATGATATCCCTTTCAAAACTAGAGACAAAACCTGAGGTTCACTCCTCAACTTATGATGATGGCCTATTCTGTAGTGACTGGAGAAGAGCCATGAGATGGCCCTTGCACATCAAAATGAGGGCTTGACTTCCCTGAAGCAACATTAGAGGCTCACAGAGGACCATGTCACAACTTGAGAGGGATCCAAAAGTGCTGGCTGCAACTCAAGAAATTGCACGCCACAACTCGAGAAACATCACAAGATTTCCATCTGAATGAGAGAGGAGGCCTGATTCCCCTGCAGTGACTCTAGAACCTTCCTTGGCGCCTCCTAAAATCTCCCAATTTGCCTTGACTTCATGACTCGAGTGCAATGCCAAGCTGTCACCAGACCTTGAGAAAAACAACAAGATAACTCCTTCACTTCAAGAAGAAGACTTATTTTCCTGTGGTGACTTAAACAGAACCCCAGGTTTAGTCTCAGCTTCACAGATGGATATCTGACTCCCATGTTGCACTCATCTAGGAAAAGCCCAAAAGCCCAGCCTTAACTAAAAGGAGTCCTGACAACTAGAGAGGAAAGGGGAGTTACATACCTCAAAACGAGATGAGAGCAAACTCTCTTGGTGAAACTCAATAGGAACTCTGATAGCCCTGTCAAAAATGAAGAAGTACCCTGAGTTACATGCCTTAACTCCGGATGAGGCCCTAGTCCACCGTAGTGACTCAGGTAGAGCACCAAGATGGCAATTGCACATCAAAAGCACGGCCTGACATTCCTGAGGCAACATTAGAGGCTCGCAGAGGACCATGTCACAACTCGAGAGGAATCCAAATCTGCTGGCCTCAACTTGAGAAACTGCCTGCCTCAACTCTAGAAACCTATCATGATTTCACGGTGGAATGTGAGATGAAGCCTGATTTCCTTGCTGTGCTTTGAGAACCTTCCTCGGCTGCTCCTCATATCTAAAAAGTTTCCTTGACTTCCCTTAGGTTTCACGAGGGGTTCCCTGAAGTCAAAGTAGCAGATTGAGAGAAACACTATACTTCCCCCATCAACTCAAGAAAATAAGAGATTCCCTCATTAAGGCAAAATGAGGCACTTTAACGGGGCAGCACCACCAGAGCTCAAATCCAGAAGGAAGTTTGACTCCCTTTATACACCTCAAGCGAATTTTCAAGATAGGTGTCATCATTCAAGAGGAGCCTTGTGTTCCCCGCCGCAACTCAAAAGAACTCCGTGTACCCAACCTCATTGTGAGATGAGGGCCGATTAGCCCCATTCTTCATCTCGAGGTCACACCCGACATTCCTCCCTGGCCTCAAAAGGACGCCTTTCTCACTTATTGAAACTAGAGAGGAACCCAGAAATTCCTGCCTCCAGAAAGGAGACTGAGCAGCCTCTCAACACCAGTTAAGGCCTGTTTCTCCTGCACTCACGGGTATTCGACTCACAACATGAAGGAAGGCCTAACTCCCTTGTTGTACCTCGAGAAAAAGCCCCAATTACCTGCATCAACTAAACAGGAGTCCTTACTCCCTCTCCTTTAACAACACAAGAGGAATGCAGAGTCCCATGCCTCAACACGAGCCGAGACATTTCTCCCAGTTTCAACTCGTTAGGAACCTGAGGTCCCCGTTGCAAATGGAGATGGAACCCTCAGTCACCCCACCTTAATTTGAAATGAGACCCTATAATATCCTGGAAGTGTCTCCAGAGCAATCCCATTCTACTACAGGCAACTCCAAATAGACTAGTCTTCCCTGGGCATCATGAGAGGCTCAATGAGGTCCCTGTCACGGCTCCACTGGAATCCCAAGACTTCCACCAAAACTCGAGAAAAACCACAATATATTCCCCTCAACTCAAGATGAGGCCTTATTTCCCTGCAGTGACTTGAACAGAACCCCAAGTTTATCCTCAACTACATGGATAAAGGTCTGATTCCCTTACTGCACACATCCAGGAAATGCCCAAATGACCCTCCACACTAAAACTAGTTCTGACAACTGGAGACGAAAGAGGAGTTACATTCCTCAAAACGAGATGAGGGATGACTCTCTTGTAGAAATTTAATAGGAACCCTTATAACCCTGTCGAAAATGGAGAGGAATCCTGAGTTTCATGCCTCAACTCCAGATAAGCCCCTATCCAACCTTAGTGACTTGAGTAGAGCACCAAAATGGTTTTAGCACATCGAAACCAGGGTTTGACTTCCCTGAGACAACGTTAGAGGCTCCCAGAAGACCATGTCACAACTCGAAAGGAATCCAAAACTGCCATTTCAACCTGAGAAACTGCCCACCGCAATTATAAGAACATCCCAAGATTTCCCTCTGAATGCAAGATGAGGCCTGGTTCTCTTGCAGTGACTCGAGAATCTTCCTCGGCTCCTCCTTAATCCTCCAGAGATGCCTTGACATACCTGTGGCTTCATGAGTGGTTCCCTGAGGTCAAAGTGTCAGATGGAAAGGAACATTATACTTCCTGCCGCATCTTAAGTAATGAAGAGATTTCCCCTTCAATGTGAGGTGAGGTCGTTTTCCTGTGCAGCGATTCCAGTACAGTCGCAAATTCCTTCTCAAATCTCAAGAGAAAGCTTGACTCCCTGTATGCAACTCAAGAGAATCCCCACGATACTCGTTGCCATTCAACAGGAAATTCGTGTTCACCGCCATAACTCGGAAGAGGTGTTCCCCGCCTTTTGGAGAGATGATGGCCGATTAGCCATTGTGTCACCTCAAGAAGACTCTCAAAGTTCTTCTTGCACCTCAAGAGGAGGTCTTTCTCATCTAATCAAACTTGAGGAAAACCCAGAAGTTCCTGCCGGAAGTTGAAAGGACATCAATTGTCACTCAACTCAAGATAGGTCCTGATTCTCATGCTCCTCTGGGTATTTGCCTCATCGCATGAATTGAGGCCTAACTCCCTTGTTGTTCCTTTAAATAAAAACCCATATTACCTGCCTTATCTGGACAGGAGTCTTGACCCATCCTCTTTACAACAAGAGAGAAAAGCGCAGTTCCATGCCTCAACTTGAGCCGATGCCTCTCTCCCGATTTAATATCAATTGGGACCCTGAGATCTATGTTGCAAATGGAGATGGAACCCTGAGTTTTCCTGCCTTCAAAGGAAATGAGTTCCTATCATGACCTTGCAGCGACTCCAGAGCAATCCTTTTTTCCTGCAGGACACTCAAAAAGAGACTTGACCTCCCTGGGATCATTGAGGTCCCCATCATGTCTTGACTGGAACCTCAGCTTCTGACCACAACAAGAGAGAAACCAGAAGATGTTCCCCTTCACTTGACATAAGGCCTAATTTTCCTGGGGAGACTAGAACGGAACCTCAGGTATACCCACCTGGTACATGAATAAAGGTCTGATTCCCCTGTTGCACACATCTAGGAAAAGCTCAAATGACCCACCTGAACTAAAAGGAGTTCTGACAATTTGAGAGGTAATAGGGGTTACATGCCTCAAAACGAGATGGGGGCTGACTCTCTTATAAGAATTTAATATGAACTCTGATATCCCTGTTGAAACTGGAGAGGAACCCTGATTTTCACACCTCAACTCCAATGAGGCTCTATTCCACTGCAGTGCCTCCAGAAGGATCCCACGATGGTCCTCCCACATCGAAAGGAGGGCCTGGCTTCCCTGAGGCAACATTAGAGGCTCCCAGAGCACCATGTCCCAAATCGAGGGGAATCCAAAACTGCCCACCGCAACTCGAGGAACATCCCAAGATTTCTGTCTGAATGTGAGATGAGGCCTGATTCCCCAGCAGTTACTCTAGCAACTTCTTTGGCTCCTCTTTGAAACTCGAATATTGCTTTGATTTTTTTGAGGCTTCAAGAGATTTTCCCTGAGGTCAAAGTGGTAGATAGAGTAGAACACTAAACTTCTAGCCAAAACTCAAGAAATTAAGAGATCCCCCCCTCAATGCAAAGTGAGGCCCTTATCCATGCAGCATCTCCAGAACAGTCTCACATTCCCTTTTGAATCTCAAAAGGAAGCTGACAACCCCTTTATGCAACTCAATAGAATCCCCAAGATATGCATCGCCATTCAAGAGGAACCTCGTGTTACCCGTCACAACTTGAAAGAGACCCATATTCTCCACCTCTTCGCTAGATAAGGGCCTATTAGTCTCTGCATCATCTCAGGAGGACACCCGACGTTCCTCTCACATCTCAAGAGGAGGCCTTTCTCACCTATTTTAACTCAAGTGTAACCCAGAGATTTTCGCCGCAAATTGAAAGGACACCGAGGAACCCCTCAACTCTAGATAAGTCCTGCTTCTCCTGCACCTCTGGGTATTCACCTCACAACACAAGGGGAGTCCTAATTCCCTGTTTTACCTCTATAAACAGCCCCAATTTCCTGCCTCAACTGGACAGGGGTCCTGACCCCACACACACACACGTGTTGTAAAAGGAAGAGAAAAGCAATGTCCCATGCCTCAACATGAGCCAAGACATGACTCCTAGCTTAAACTTGATAGGAACCCTAAGATCCATGTCACTAATCTAGATGGAACCCCAAGTTCCTCGGCCTTAAATCGAAATGAGTTCCTATGATGCCCCATTAGTGACTCCAGAGCAATCGCACACTCCTGCAGGCAACTCAAAAACAGACTTGACTTCCCTGGGCAAGATGAGAGGCTCACTGAGGTCCCTGTCATGATTTGAGTGGATCCCCAAGTTTCCCACCACAACTCAAGAAAACTCACAATATAACCCCCTCCACTCATTATGAGGCCTTATTCCCCTGTGCCGACTAGGCTCAGAGAGGCTGATTGATCATCTTGCCCAAGGTCACAAAGGATTATGGAAACGTGAAGGCAGAACTCAGCCGTAGATGTGTCTGGCTCCCGAGCCCACCCACTCACTTCACCCTGTCCTTTTGCTCCTGCATGGTAGACTCTGGTCTGCCAGCTAAAGGTGGACAATGGAGCAAATTCATTCAGCTGTTTGTTCCCAACTAAAAAGATAGTCAAAAGATAAGATATTGTTAAAATACAAAGGGAAACGATGAAGGGAGCAGCAATAAAATAGGGAAGAGAGGTTGACATTTTGGAAATGAGAAGCAGAAGAAGCAGGTTGCAGAGCTGAGAAGGCAGGACCATGAGGACTCAGCGGGCTCCCGTTCTGGCAGAAGGTAGGAGTGAAGATGGGGCCAAACGCAGGGTTGGAAGTGGGATCCACAACCCACTTACCTGCTCCACGCATCTCCACGTATTCCCCAGCCTCTGACACAGACAGGAAACTGGGCTTTTATTCTGATCAGAGGTTGAATAGGGGAAACAGGCACAGTGGAGAGGATGCAGCTCTGCAATTTACTTTATTTATTTAATAGTTATTTTTTTTTAATGTGGACCATGTTTAAAGTCTTCACTGAATTTGTTACAATAGTGCTTCTGTTTTATGATTTGGCTTTTTGGCCATGAGGTGTGTGGGATTTTAGCTCCCCGACCAGGGGACCTGAACCCCCTGCCTTAGATGGTGTAGTCTTCACCACTGGACTGCCAGGGAAGCCCCAAGGCTCTGTATTTTAAAAGAAGGATTAAGTGAGAGGTTCAGTGCCACCCCATTCAAAGAATTCTCTCTGCCCAATGGATATACTTCAGGCAGGACACTGAAACATTCTTCTCTAGCGAAACACAAGGACCCCAGGACAGTGATCTGTAACTACTGACATATAAGTACTGTTAGGACTCTGCACTTCCAATGCAGAAGGTATGGGTTTAATCCCTGGTTGGGGAACTAAGATCCTGCAAGCTGCATCGCACAGTGAAGAAAGTAAAAAAGTAAAAGTAAAGAAATACAAGACTGAAAAGCAAAAGATTACCAGATATCTGAAGAAAGCATCCAATATAGAAGACAGAAGTTACAAACAGAAAAAAAAGGAGTGGGGAGCTCAGAGACAACACAGGTGGACAGAGAAAAGAATGCCTTAAAATGATTAATATACTCAGACACGTAGGGGTTGGATTACATCCATGAAACGGTAAAAAAAACATGCTAAAAATTCTTAATCATAAGGAAGAAGCATTTGAACATTAAACTTATGGAAGCAGGAAAAATATGGAGAGAGAAGTTGGAAGATAAGCTTAAGGGACAGTTCCAAGAGAGCAAACAAAAATCACAGAGAGACCACAGAAGAAAAGTAGAAGATAAATCCAGAGAATCCAACAGGCAAATTATAGCTCCAGAAAGAAATATTAGAGGAATCATAACAAAAAGAATCCCTGGAGAAGGGAATGGATACCCACTCCAGTATTCTAGCCTAGAGAATTCCATGATTAAAAAACTTCCCAGAGATCAATGACACCAATTCACAGATTGAAAGACCCACCTTGGAAAGCTACATGTCCCTTCAATGTTCATAGCATCATTATTTACAATTGCCAAGATATGGAAACAACCATATCAATAGATGAATGGATAAATAAAACTTGATATACATATATGTCGAGAGGAATACTACTCAGTCATAAACATTAATGTGGCTTTTCCATTTGCAGCAAAATGGATGGACTTGAAGGGCATTATGCTGAGTGAAATAAGTTGGACAGAGAATGACAAATATTGTATGAGTTCACTTATATGTGGAGTCTAAAAAATAAAGCAAACTAGTGAATATAACCACAACAAAAAAGCAGACTAACAGATACACAGAACAAACTAGTGGTTACCAGTGGAGAGAGGAAAGGAGAATAAGAAGTAGAAACTATTAGTTATAAAATAAGCTACCAGGGGCTTCCAGTGAAAAAGAGTCCGCCTGCCAGTGCAGGAGACACAGATTCCATCCCTGATCTGGGAAGACCCCCACATGCCCTGGAGTAACTAATCCAATGCACAAAAACTGCTGAGCCCATGCCTAAAGTCCATGCCCTAGAGTCTGTGCCCAGCAACAGGAAAAGCCACCACAATGACAAGTCTATGCACTGCAATTAAAATATAGCCCCCACTCGCCACAACTAGAGAAGAGCCCCCTTGGCAATTAAGACCCAGCATAGCCAAAAATAAAATAAGCTACATGGATATATTGTACAGCATATAGCATTTCGTAATAACTATAAATGGAGTATAGAGTATAGCTATTAAAAATGTGAATCACTGTATTATACACTGTAACTTATATAATATTAAAAGTCAATCATATATCAATTTTAAAAAGTCCCACTGAATTATCAGCACAAAGAATGGAAAAAGATCCATTATCATGTTAGAATACCAAGGATAAGGAAATTACTCTAAAAGCTTCCAGAAAGGAAAAAGTCATTAATATGCAAGTGATTAAAAATGAGGAGAAATGGAATCAGCTTTCTCAGCCTGAACAGTTGGATAAAATCTTCAAAACTGTAAGAGAAAACGATTTCCAAACTTAAATTCTATGCCCTGTCAACTAGTAACCTAATGTAATGATAGAATAGAGACCTTTTCAGGTATGCAATACCTCAGAAAAATTTTATCTCCTGTGTTTCATTCTTCAACAAAATCAGAAAGACAAGAAAATAACTGGCCCACAAGGCAGGAGGTATACTCTGTTTCTGGTATTGTTAGACTTGTTAGATCATGTGTATGGAGTACTCTGGTTTGGATGGAATGAAAAGAAGTGAGGAAAGGAGGTAGTAAATCCAGGATTCTCTGGCTTTTCATCAGGAGGGCGGGGATGATGCCCCTTGATGAAATCCTATTGACAGGGGATATTGAGCCATTTGAAAGGGCTCTCAGTGTAAGGAGACTGATCCCTCCTGTAGCATTCAGAAAATGTTAGTCTCTTTTATCCAAGTTATTCAAAATTTCCATTAGTTCTATTATCAGACACTTTTTAAAATGTTTTATATAGTGATTTATGGCTGAGCTGGGTCTGCATTGCTGCATACAGGCTTTTGCTAGTTGCAGTAGGCAGAGGCCACTCCCTAGCTGTGGTGGGCTGGCTTCTCATTGTGGTGGCTTCTCTTATTGTGGAACATGGGATCTAGGGCACACAGGCTCAGTAGCTGTGGCACACTGGCTTAGTTGCCCCTTAGCATATGGGATCTTCCTAGAGCTGGGATCAATCTCACGTCCCCTGCACTGACAGGCAGATTCTTCACCACTGGGCCACCAGGGAAATCCTCTCAGACCTCTTAAAGATATGCAGCATTGCAAGTCCTTACAGATACTTGGGAAGAACAGCTGCCTTTCTTCAGGGGACAAAACTCCCCGTTCTTGAGGGGAATTGCTCAACCCCCTGCCTCCACCCATTCTGTCCGAACAGAAGCTGCCATCTTCTGCCTTCTCAGTCACAGTGATAGATTTGGGAGTAGGGAAAAGTGCCAGACTGGACCAATGATCATATCCCACCTTCCAGCCCTTAGTGACTGGCCTGGAGGAGGGCACGTGACCCCAAAGGGTCAATCACACTCTTGGAGATTTGCCCCCTTTTTATATCCCCAATGAGCTGTCAAGGGGGCAAGTAAGCTTCCATGTGAATCCATGAGTTTCCAATGGTCAGGATCCCAGCCTTATGGAGAAAGCCAGTTCTATAGCAGGAAGTCACCATGTACACGGGAAGACACAAGCACAACAAAAAGCAGGGGCCGAGATGCACAGAGAGAATCTTGGACCATCACTGAGTCCCGCTGCCTGGGGCTGTCCTCCTGAAACTTCCCAGAGAGAGAGTTCATCCTCCCCTTTTCTCTGGAACTGTTTCTTTGTTTTCTGTGGCTTGCAACCAAATGAACTCTGAGTAAAACACTGCTCTGACTTATATATATTTTTATTAAAAAGGTAAATTGTTCATAAACTCCAGTACTTCCACTATTGTAAGAAAACCAATACATGAATATTCTGGAGGAGGCTCTTGAGAGTCTTTAGGATTCAAGGAGATCCAAACAGTCAATCATATAGGAAATCAACCCTTAATATTCATTGGAAGGACTGATGCTGAAACTGAAGCTCCAATACTTTGCTTACCTGATACAAAGTGCCAACTCATTGGAAAAGACCCTGATGCTGGGAAAGACTGAGGGTAGGACAAGAAGGGGAAACAGAGGATGAGATCATTGGATGGCATCATCGACTCAATGGACATGAGTTTAAACTATCTCTGGGAGATAGTGGAGGACAAGGAAACCTGGCATGCTGCTGTCCATGGGGTTGCAAAGTGTTGGACATGACTTAGCGACTGAACAACAACAGTAAATGACTGTGACACACTCACAAGGGATAAACCCACTGATGTGTTGAGAGCTGCTGACTTGTGCTTCCTGGAATTCATTATAGCTTAGGTAGATGATAATGATTCACTGAATGATGAAATGTTTCAGCAGACAGGTCACCTCCTTTCCACTACCAGCCACTAAATTTTCTTACGTAGGGTTCTGTTCTTACCAAGATGACCCTGGAGCCAGCCTCCAGTGTTTGGCGACATTCTAGCTCAGAAAAGCTGACATTGCAAAACCCAGCCTTCCCCAGGTCCCAATAAAGGAGATTAGAGATACTTCACTCTGAGTCACTGTGGAAGAAAAGAACCTTTGAAAGTTGTGTGCTTTGATACAGTTCATTTCTCCTCTAAGGTAGGCATTGGCTTTGAAAAAAAGTAGATTGCTTAGAATATAAACAAACACCATCTCTATAAGTAGAAAGGAATGTTACTGACAAACCAAGTTTCAGGAGATAAAAGCGATCATTAATTCACAAAGCGAATTTCCCACCTCATCCCTAAATAATTTATCTTTTTTTCTTGGAAGGAAAACAAAAATTTGCTTGGGAAAACAAAATTTGTCTTTGTCAGCTGGCGCAGAATAGCTTAAACAGCTCATATGTAGTAAGTGAGCTGTTAGTAGTAGCTTCAAAAGCCTTCCCTGGCAGCTCAGATGGTAAAGAATCCACCTGCAGAGCAGGAGACCAAGATTCCATCTCTTGGTGGGGAAGATCTCCTGGAGAAGAGGATGGCTATCCACTCCAGTATTCTTGCCTGGGAAATCCCATGGACAGAAGACCCTGGCGGGCTCGCAAAGAGTTGGACACACAAGCTCTCTTTATTGCCTATCTTGTGTCTGCTCCATTGCTCGGCTGTGTACAACTCTCTGTAGCTCCATGGGCTGTAACTCATGAGGCTCTTCTTGCCATGGGATTTCCCAGGCAAGAATACTGGAGTGGGTTGTGATCTCCTCCAATTGCCTGTCTCCTTCATCTATACGAAAAATCAGTCCCATCTGGGGAATTCCCTGGTGGACCAAGTGGTTAGGACTTGGTGCTTTCACCACCAAGCTAGGTCTAATTCCTGGTTGGGGAACAAAGATCCTGTAAGCTGTAAGGTATGGTTGAAAAGTAAATAAATGAATAACAAATAAAAGAAAAATGAGCCCCATCTTGAAAAGATATAGAAGGGGACTGTTTGGAGAGAAGTCAAACAGCACATAACCTTATAGGAGAACTTGAAATCTGTCCCAAACAGTCCTCATAAGGTTACCTCTTCCTTGTTCTTTCATTTTTATTTTTATTACCATTTTTGGCTGCATTGGGAAGCCTATAGGATCTTAATATCTTGAACTAGGATTGAAGTTTTGCCCCTGCAGGGGAAGCCCAGTGGACAACCAGGAAGTTCCTTCCATTTGGTCTTGTTTCCATTTGTTCATCAAGAACCCCACAGGGAAAAGGCAAAGTTGCTCTTCCTGCCTGTCTTGCTCTTCTTCTCCAGTGGCAGGGTGTGTATGACAGAGACCTCATATACAACATGTACAACATATATATTCTTCTTCACTCACATAAAGTTTGCACTGTAATTGCAATCTTGCTCTACAAAGACCTGTGGGGCCCAGGCTCCTTCTAACTTGTGGCTGCCCCATTCCTAGATTGTTGCTTTTGCCTCCATGATCTAAGAGGGCTAACCTTCTAATCTGTGTTCCAGAAGGCTTGGAGAAAAGCTGTGAAATGTATCAGGGACATGGAGGGTGCATCCCTTTATCTAAGGCAGTGGTCGGGAAACTAAAGACTGCAGGTAGGCCATCTTTCATACACTGGATCATGTGTTCTTTGGTCAGATTTTGGTGACCATTATTTTTAAACTCTCGTAAGCTAGGTTCCTGATATTCATTTATGTTGCTGTTGTTCAGTCCCCAAGTATTGCCCACCTCTTTGCGACACAATGGACAGCAGCATGCCAGGCCTCCCTGTTCCTCACCATCTCCCATAGTTTGCCCAAATATTGATTTATAACCATGATGGTTTCTTTTGTCCCTTCTGCCTTACTTTTCTCATTGGGATATTTTACTACAGAAAAACCAGCCTTGCATTTTGACTTCTTCCTGAATGGCTGTATTTTCAAGGGTGGAATCAGTGCCTGGCTATGCCAGATTCTCCTTTGCTTCCACTCACAAATTTCCATGGACAGTTACTCCCACGTTACCATTCCATGTCTTTATCAGAATTTGATTCAAAAATAGCAATTCCCCTGCCCCTCTGCAATGGAAATCACTCCCCAGGCAAGTTAGGAACTTGTTGTACCCTGGATGGAGGGTAGGTAGGAATCCTAAGAGATGTACCAGTAGAGAATGTCTCATCCACACCATTCATATCCTGGCTCTGGTCCCCTTTTTGATTTGGGTCCGGACTTTCTTCCATTCTCTCCCTCCATGACAATTCCTCCTGGTGTTTTACTCTCAACACACGAGCTTCCAGCTCTTAGGATTTCTGAAGCAGGCATGCAGATTCTTAACACTCCTCCATCCTATGAGGTCTGCCGCCTTCAAACACCCTCCCAAGTCTATATTCACTCTTTTGCCCCAGCACATCCTCTTGGTTACACCCATGAGATTTTATTTACCACCCTGCGTTCTTGCTTCAATCTTGAACTTGCTCATGACACATGACCTGTCTGTACATCAGGGAAGAACAACTGTGAATCAAGTCTGGGGAAACTTCTGAGACTATTATGTCCTATGTGAGCAACAACTGAAAGAACTCAATGTTCCCAGCTCAAAAAAGAATACTGGATGGTTCCCATCTTTGAGGTGTTGGAGGGCTGTCTTGTGGAGAGAGAGTAGACCGTTTCCATAAGGTTTATATAAAATGTGATCTTTTTTTAAACCGATGCACAATATTACTTTGGCTTTGGCAGTGGTTGGGTGGGGGAACAATAAAGGCACACACATGTTTGGACTTGTTCTGAGTAGTCCAGAATGGCAAACCTGGGATAAAATGGTACACTTTCTGATAGACAATCAAAACGAACCTTCGAAGAAGTGGAGTTGACCAATATGAGATGGGTTGCCTGGAGAAGTAGTGAGATTCTTATTTGAATGGTATGCAAGAAAATGACATGAACACTTGATTTCAAGCAGATTGAGTAGCTGAACAATGTGGTATACCTAGAAGGCATCCTTTTGATTGAAAAGTAAACAGAACCTTCATGGTTAGCTCAGATTAGAGGGGGATTTGGGAAAGAATTAAGCTCTCATTGCATCCAAGGAAAATTTGAGCACTAAGGCTGCAGGGGGCGGGAGGGGGAGGAAATGAAATAAGCTCCAAGCCATGCCCCCTGTTATGACTCAGCTCTGAACTCTGTTTCTTTTTTTTTTCTTTAGTTTGATCACTTTCCCCACAATCTGAGACACCATTGACATTACTAGATTAGCTTGACTTGAGTCACTTGTTCAGTCCTGATTCAATCTACAATGGTCATGGGGGTGGAGTCTCGTGATTCAAATGTAAAATCTCCTTAATGATAGAGACCATCTACACTGTGGGTATAAAAAGCCTCAGAAAATTTGGTAGGGGCAGACAGCTTCAACATGATATACAGAGTCCTGTCCAAACTCAGGGCTCGCCAATTCTGAGTCTTTAGTAATTTCAAGCAGATGATGTTCTCCATGTGGTTGTAAAGAGGCCAGGACTAATTCATATTCAGCTGAAGGCACACGCTTGAATTAAAGTGAAGGGTCAACAGAGGTGAGAGCAGGATGAATCAATGGAAAAAGAATAATTGGGCCCCATTGATTGACTCACAGACCCTGATGGGTTGCCAGCTGGAACAAGCATTTTCTAGGACAAAGATACCCCTGGGATGACTTACAAGTTAAAAAAATCTGTGTCCATGCAGGGGTTTTCCCATGCAATTGTTTATTTGGCTGTGCTGGGTCTTCATTGCTTCCTGGCCTTTTCTCTAGTTGAAGCAAGAGGGGGCTACTCTCTAGTTGCAAGGGTTTCTCATTGTGGTGGCTGTTCTTATTGCAGAGCACAGGGTCTAGCATTGGGGGGGGGTTCAGTAGCTGCAGCTCCCAGGCTCTAGGTTTCTGGCTTGGTATTTGTGGCACATGGGCTTAGCTGCTCTGTGGCATATGGGATCTTCCCAGACAAGGGATCAAACTCATGTTCCTTGCACTGGTCGGTGTATTCTTTACCACTGAGCCACCATGGAAGCCCACCCCATGCAGTTTAAAAATTTTTAATTTTAAAAACTTTTATATTTACAGAAAGGCTGTTTAAATAATAGAGTTCCCATGTATCCTATAGGTCCTCCCACCCAGTTTCCTCTCCCAGTTACTATGATCTATTATCACGACTAATAGAGAAATATTAATGTTTTTAATTTATACTCCACACTATATTTGGATTTCATGAGTTTTTCCCTAATGTAATTTTTCCACTCCAGGATCCCGTGCAAGATATTGGATAAGTTTCCTAGGGTTTCTGGAACTAATCACCACAGATTTAGTGTCTGAAAATGTAAATATATTGTCTGGAGTTCCAGAAGGAAAAGTCCTAAGTGTGCAGGGTACCCTTCCTCCAAAGTCTCTTGGGGAGAATGCTTTATGACTCTTCCAGCTTCTGGTGGCCCCAGGTACTCCTTGGCTTTGTGTGGGCTATATCTTGGAGCAAGATGCTGATCTCTGTGACCATCTTTTTATGACCTTCTTTGTGCATCTTTGGGCCTGTGTGCTTCAAACTCCCCCCTCATTTCTCTTATAAAGACACCCAGTCCTTGAATTTAGGGCTCACACTAAATCCAGGATAATGTCATCTTGAGGTCCTTAACCTAATTACAGCTGTAAAGTCTCATTTCCAATGCAGGTCAGATTCACAGGTACTGACGGCTGACATTTGGACATAGCTTTTGAGGGGGATAAAATTCAACCAACTGTGGTACACATTGAGTACACATGTTCCCTTTGGCTTCTTGAGGTTATGAGAGTTTCTCAGAGCTTCCCTGCTTCTAATTGACTTGCCTTTTGAGGACTGAAGATCAATATTCTGTAGACTGCATCTCGATTTGAGTTTGTCTGATATTTTCTAATGGTTAGACTGGTGTTGGACCATGATAGCTGGACCATAAAGAAGGCTGAATGCCGAAGAACTAATGCTTCCAAATTGTGGTGCTGGAGGAGACTCTTGAGAGTCTCTTGGACAGCAAAATCAAATGGGTCAGTTTTAAAGGAAATCAACCCTGAGTATTCATTGGAAGGGATTATGATCAAGCTGGAGCTCCAGTATTTGGCAAACTGATGCAAAGAGTCGACTCATTGGAAAAGACCCTGATCCCAGGAAAAAATTGAAAGCAAAAAGAGAAGGGGGCGACAGAGGATGAAATGGTTGGATGGCATCACCGACTCAATGGACATGAGTTTGGGAAAACTCAGAACGATAGTGAAGGACAGAGAAGCCTGGCGTGCTGCAGTCCATGAGGTCACAAAGCGTTGGACACAACTTTAGCAACTGAACAAGACTGGGGTTAAGAGCTTTGGGGAGGAGCAACACAGAGTTGAATTGCTCTTCTCAACACAACATATCAAGCGTACATGTTCTCAAATTAACTTACCATTGAAGAGGTTAACTGTGACCACCTGGCTAAGGAAGTGTTTACCAGGCTTCTCTGTGGCAAGGTTTCTTTCCTGTTCCCCTGCTTCCATACTGTACCCTTTGTAAGAATATCACTAAGCATCGTTCACCCTTCAGAGGTGGGGGTAACACTTCACTGCTTGAGTGGGGAGCATATACATACATTGTTTGGAATTCTTTTATGGTCCTTCCAATTCTGCATGCATGCTATCATATGAAAGGTGGGTTTCATGGATTCCAGCCTGAGTCCCATGGCCATTCCCCAGTTCCCCTTAGGGAATCTTAAATGCAGAACAAATCATCTGAGGAGAAAATGCTCTGAAGAGTTTTCATTAAGAACAGAAAATGATATAGGACAGATTTATTCACAGCATGGACTGATGTAGTCCACATCTGCTTTGGGGTTTGCAGTAACATACGTATAGATGTTGAAAGTGACATTCAGAAACTGCATAGCAAGTTGACAGAGTAATCTTATATTCATTGAATTGAATAATAAAAATGCCTTGATTATTATTATTTTCCCAGTAATTCACTTATATTGCCCTTTCTACAAGGATTGGTCCAGGACAAAATGGGGCTGAGCAGAAAATGGTCTCCAGCACAGAGTGGACCCCATTGTGTGTGGCCTTATGCAGCCTCTGGTGTTCCAGGCTGCCCTCTTCTCCTTACCCTCCCCGCATTTGCCCCTTGATCCCAGATGTGAGTGAGGCTTGGACACCCCCACAATGGGCAGCTGTCCAGGTCCCATCCCGGAACCTTTTGGCAGCGACCTTCCCTACAGGGCATGCTGTTCTCAATGCCTCTCTCCAAAAGCAAGACAGTCCCTCTGTGGTGCCTCCATGGGCAGCACTCTATGCTGCTCTGAACCTGGCTTTGGTCAACTCCTATCTTCAGTCAGCTCTATGGGCAGCGACAGCCAGCCCCACCTAAGAAAGGCCTGCTCTCACCATGCTCTTGGCATCCAGTCCTTTCTATGAGCAAAGCCCTTTCAATTTCTTTCACTCATGGTCAGGCACATGCAGGAAGCAGCAGGAGGGGGGCAGGAGCCTCAAATACTGAAAGGGCTTCAGATGTTGACTCTTACTGCTCTCTCCAAATGCAGTCATTCAGATAGTCATGTGAATAAGAGGAGTCCCTGACCAGGCCATCTCACCAGAGCTGAATTTAAAATGATAAATACAGAGGGCCACAGGCACATGAAAAGACACCCAATCACTAATTGTTAAGAGAAATGCAAGTCAAAACTACAATAAATGCACCAGTCATATCAGCCATCATTAAAAAGCCTACAAATGGCAAATTCTGGAGCAGGTCTTGAGAAAAGGGAACCTTCTTCCATTGTTTGTGGGGATATAAGTTGGTGCAACTGCTATGGATAATCGAAAAGATATACATACATACTATGCTCATTAAAGTATTAGTTCCTTAGTTGTGCCCAACTCTTTGGAACCCCATGGACTGTAGCTCATCAGGTTCTTCTGTCCGTGGTAGAATTCTCTGGGCAAGAATACTGGAGTGAGTAGCCATTTCGTTTTCCAGGGGATCTTCCAAACCCAGTGATTCAACCTGTATCTCCTGATTTGCAGATGGATTCTTTACTGTCTGAACCTCCTATCTAATAGCAGCACTATTTATAATAGGCAATACATAGAAACAACCTAAATTTACATCAACAGTCTAGTGGATAAAGAAAATGTAGCATACATACATACATATATGTATATATGTATGTATGTAGCATGATATATATATATGATAGAATACTGCCCAGCCATAAACAAAAACAACTAATGCCACTTGAAGCAACATGGGTCGACCTAGAAATTATCATACTCAGAAAAGTAAGTCAAAAAGAAAATGACAAATACCACACGATATCACTTATATGTGGAATCTAAAATATGACACAAATGAACTTATCTATGAGACAGAAACAGACTCACAGCCATAGAGAACACTGATGGTTGCCAAGGGGGAAGAGGAATAGGGAAGGGATGGATTGGGAGTCTGGGATTAGCAGATGCAAACTATACACACACACACACACATACACACTGAATCACTTTGCTATACATGGGAAACTAACACAACAATGCAAATCAATTATACTTCAATAAAATCAATTTTTAAAAAACTATAAATATTTGCTGTGTTTGTATTGCTATCACACGAAGTACAGAATAACACAGAATCTGCATATTTCAAGAAATCTAGTTTATGTAAAATCATACAAGCACGTTCAAATATTTGATATATCGCTGGTGGTCTAGTGATGAGGATTCAGTGCTTTCAAACATTTGGTATAAATAAAAATGTTTTTTGAAATTATTGACCTGGGCTTTAGTTGGGGAAAAAAAAATCCTGTCCTTATCTTGCAGATAACCTAATACTAGAGTGTATTGTGTTAAAATATATAAAAAAATTAAATGGCAATTTGTATAATCCTATTCTTGCATTATTTTCACTTAATAATATATTAAGAACTTTAAGAAAATGCCATTAGTCAGGTCACATTTGTGTACCCACGCCACCAGCCCCACTGGAGTCACTTTCTCCTTCCCTCCTCTCAAGGAATCCTCCCTAGAAGCCATCTCCACCCAGCCTCTGCTGGGGCTTCTATTCCCAGTGGATCCTCTTCTTTCTCTGTAGCTCATTACACAACCTGGTTCACCACTGTCCCCCTACCTAGGTCACAGTGCAGCACAAGTACGTGTTACAGACTGAACTGTGTGCCCCTAGATTCGTATGTTGGAGCCCTAACCCCTAGTGTGACAGTGTTTGCAGATGGGGACCTTTGCAACTAAGCCAGGTTTAGATGAAGTATTGAGAGTGGTGTTCCCATGATGGGTGGGATTAGGGCCTTTATTAAAAGAAACCAGGGAGATGCTGTCTCTCTTTGCTGTATGAGAACACAGTGAGAGGGTGGTGTCTATAAATCAGGAATAGAGACCTCATCAGAAGCCAACCATGCAGACACCCTAACCGTAGACCTCTAGCCTCCAAAAGTAAGACAAAATAAATTTCTGTTGTTTAAGCTGTGTAGTTTTCAGTACTTTGTTATGGCAGCCCAATCAAGCCAAGTAAGACCTTAGGTACTCAGTACACGTTCCTTGACTGAATAAACAAGCAATATACAAACCTGGAGTGGACAAAATAGTTTCATGTTATTCATTCCTTGCAAGGATCCTCTCTGCTTCAACTCCCTTTGATTTTCTAGGGAAAATGTTAGTCGCTCAGCCATCTCTGACTCTTTACGACCCCATGGACTATAGCCTCTGTCCATGGGATTTCCAAAGCCATAATACTGGAGTGGGTCACTATTTCCTCCTCCAGGGGATCTTCCTGACCCAGGGATTAAACGCAGGTCTCCTGAGTTACAGGCAGATTCTTTACCATCCGAGTCACCAGGGAAGCCCCAAAGCACACATCTGATGAAGGTAGGATTTGATTTCATGTGTGTAGAGCACAGGGAAAAGGCAGCATATTCCCTCAGCGTTAACCACTTGGACACCCTGTCCTCATTGATTTCTAGAGTGTTTCACAAAGCTGAGACTTTTTCAGGCCAGAGATACAAAATCAATCTGGGTCCTTAGGGTCTGGTAAAGTGGAAGAAAGAGAAGTCATTCGGTCGTGTCTGACTCTTTGTGACCCCACGGACTGACTGTAGCCTACCAGGCTCCTCCGTCCATGGGCTTTTCCAGGCAAGAATACTGGAGTGGGTTGCCATTTCTTTCTCCAGGCGATCTTCCCAACAGAGGGATTGAACCCATGTCTCCTGCATTGCAGACAGATGCTTTACCATCTGAGCCACCAGGGAAGTCTAAGGTCTGGTAAAGGCACCTCGAATCACTTGGTGGTGGGCTCGTCCAGTCCTGAGCTCATCCAGATTCTGAGTCCCTATTTGGATTTAGTGCAAGGGACGCTGTGATTGATTAGCAATGCCTTTTCTGACGGGGGGGTGGGTTAAGTGGAGGCATCCAGGCCAATCCTGACCCAGAAGCTGCTGCTTAGGGTGCAATTAGGCACAGGCACTAAAAAGCAGAGATGTTACTTTGCCAGCAAAGGTCCATCTAGTCAAGGCTATGGTTTTTCCAGTAGTCATGTATGGATGTGAGAGTTGGATGGTGAAGAAAGCTGAGTGCTGACGAAATGAAGCTTTTGAACTATGATGTTGGAGAAGACACTTGAGAGTCCCTTGGACTGCAAGGAGATCCAACCAGTCAATCCTAAAGAAAATCAGTCCTAAATATTCCTTGGAAGAACTGATGCTGAAGCTGAAACTCCAATTCTTTGGCCACCTGATGCTAATAACTAACTCACTGGAAAAGACCCTGATGCTGGGAAAGATTTAAGGCAGGAGGAGAAGGGGATGACAGAGGATGAGATGGTTGGGTGGCATCACCAACTCAATAGACATGAGTCTGAGTAAGCTCTAGGAGTTGGTGATGGACAGGGAAGCTTGTCTTGCTGCAGTCCATGGCGTCGCAAATGGTTGGACATGGCTGAGTGACTGCAATGATCTGATTGAGGCACAGGCAGCTGGTACCAGCACAGGCACCTCCTCTCTAAGCAGTGTATTATTGCAGTCCCACCCTCAATGGCCTCCCAGGTTCTGCATGTGCAAGAAGAAGAAGAAGGACCATGGTGGGTGGAGGAGATGGTAAGAGTCTGCTGCTCAGATGACCAAGGAGTCCCCTCGGTCAGTAAAGCTCTTGAGCTCAAAACAGTCTATACAGGTACAGCATGGCATGCATGCTAGTGCGTCTGACAGAAGGTGAATTCCGTTCCATAAATACTCATTTAACACCTTTCACAATATGTGCACAATATGTACGAAGTTGGTTCAGGCATGTCCAACTCTTGGCGACCCCAGGGACTGTAGCCTGCCAGGCACCTCTGTCCATGGGATTCTCCAGGCAAGACTACTGGAGTGGGTTGCCATGCCCTCCTCCAGGGGGATTTTCCCAAGCCAGGGATCAAACTTGTGTATCCTTAAGTCTCCTGCATTGGTAGGTGGGTACTTTACCACTAGTGCCACCTGGAAAACTCCCGCTTTTCACAGGCCCAGCATTGTGCTGAGCACCATGAGGACATAGAAATATCTGAGTCCTGTCTCTCAGGGGCCAATAGTCCTCTCGGGAATGTAACTGGCCAGGTGATGTGTGTACACGTGGTCCAGGAAAGGAAGTTGGGGGAGGTGGCGCCCAGATACTAAGAGACAGCTGTGATGTCCAGTCAGGAGGGCCTCCTGTGACAGCTCAAGGGAAGTCGGGGCTGCAGGGAGCAGGAAATAGCCTTGCCTTGGGGCATGGGAGTCAGGCCACTGACTCTGTTGTGCTGAGCTAAGGGCAAGGACGTGGGCCCTTCAGAAAGTACCGAGGGCCAGCCCGTGGGGGTCACAAGGAGTAAGACCAGTGCCTAGTAGAGCCTAGGTCCTTGACAGAGCATGGTAACTACTAACCAGCTGGGCCTCTACCTCATGCCCCAGCTGGGGAGCCTTATCCAACAGAGGTGGGTGAGGGGTCAGGTGCCCCATGGCCAATGGGGGGCAGAAGCATCCTGCAGGCCCCAGCAGCCAAAGTTGCTAAGGAAATGAGGACAGAGTGCAAGGAGCATAGGGCAGGACATGCTGGGTGACAAGAACTCCCAAAACAAAGGCTCAGAGGCACAGAAAAGACAGCAGATGCCTGACCTGCTGGAGCAGAGGGATGGGGATGGGGTGAAGAGGCAAACAGAGGGTGTAGGGCAAGTCAGACAACTGAGCTCTTAGCAGCTTAGTGGAGAGACCACACACTATAGCTGGTGGAACTGGATGGCTGGGGATCAAGTCCTGACTTCCTCTTCCCAGCTGTGCCACTTTAGGCAACTTACTTAACCTCTTTGAACTCTGGTCCTTCAACTAGGGATGACAACAGCACTTGCCTCACACGGTTGTGGTAAGGACTGAGTTACAAACTATGAATCACTGAGAACAGTGTACTGACACGTAGTGTTCAGTAAACATCTACAAAGGTGATAGTTATGTAGAGTAAAGCAGTCGGAACATGAACCAATATTTTCCAGATTGTTTCCCATGGGATCCTCAACTAAAAGATGCGTCCATCCAAAAGATTCTTACAGCCAATTTTGGAAAACGTCTCCTGTTATATCCACATCAAGCTCTGACAAGTCCACAGTGAGAAAAACAAACAAAACCAAAAAATCCTAACTTTATTTAGCCCAGTGTTTCCCAAACCTAGAGGATTATGGAAACCTCTGCATACCTTGGAGGACAGTGCTACACAAGCCACCAGTATGGAAAGTGCTGTGGAGGTGGGCAGTAGGGGAGTCTATGAAAGTGGTGGAAAGCATCTCCAGGAAAAGCCATGTGGCAGGGGTTGAGCCACAGCGAGATTCCTGTGCCCAGAGAGGAGAAGGGAATAAGGCCAGTGAATTGCCAGAGCTGAGAGCCCCAGAGAAGAAGGGGTGGGCAAACAGGGTTGACCCAGGGCAGGGCAGACAGAGAAGAGAGAAGATACAGAGGCGATTCTGAACATTACATTTGAGGAGGGAGGAAATGCAAGAGCAAAAAGGAGGTGAGGGCTGAGGGCCACCCCTCATTCCACCCAGCCCCTGGTCACCCTTCCTGATTTGTGCCTGAGGTGGTATAAGCCCTGTGGCTTCCCACAGGATAGGGGGGTCTGGAGAGAGAAGGGTGGCAGCAGCTGCTTACTGGGAGAGAATAACAACTGGATGACACAGAGACGTTCTATCCCTGCTATACAGACTATGTGATTAGAGAATTGACAACAGTTGTCCAGGGCCTCTAGGCTGAACTTCGGGCTGGTGATTAAAAGAAGCAGAAGCTATACTCTGCACTCCAGGAATGGGCTCTGCTGACCATTAAAGGCTGAGCGACTTCAGGGAAGTTGCTCCATGTCTCTGGTCCAACCTTCTTCTAAGTTTGGTCCTCAAGCCCCACTTCCTTTGTTCTTGGTTACATCAGCCACAGCCATAACATTTCTCCACCCTTGCTCTGGTACCAAAGGCCTTCCCCACCCCATGTACTCAAGTTTCTGCACCCTATCACTGTCATCACCCCACCCGTGGCCTCCTGGCCCAGTCACTCACCCCTGGAAGGCCTGCTGGCAGCATTGGTACACCTCAAAGCTGTTGCTGCTGAGGGTCTTGTTCAGGAGGGGCACAAAGTCCACTGCAGGTCCCCTGGGCATGTAGAGGATGCCTGTGCAGAGAAAGCAGCTAGTGGGCAGGGTCCAGCTCCTTACTATCCCCCTCAACCCTACCCAACGATTGCCAGAGAGGCCAAGGCCCCAGTGCCTAGCCCTGGACTGAGCCCACCAGGCCTGTACTCACTGGTCACACAGGCGTTCACCAGGGACACACAGGCCCCCGTGCAGTGCGCCTGGAGCACGATCTTGGAGAATTTGCCCATCCACTGGGGAGACATGGAGGCTTCAGGAGGACAGGAGGGCTCAGGTCCAGGACTCCACAGGCCCCTCTGGCTTTGTCTGCTTACCAGCCTTCCTCTTCTGGGGGCCATAGGAACAGACGCTGCCCTCCTGATGCTTGTTGAATCAGAGAGTCCTCATTGGCCTGACTAGATAGCAGTCCACACTTCCCCACGTGTCATCAGTGGCAGGTGTAGGGAAAGAACATTGAGTTTGGAGTCAGGCAGACCCAGGATTAAACACAGGTTCATCCATTTATTAGGATTGCCTGGTGGCTCATATGGTAAAGAAAGCTCCTGTCTGCAATGCAAGAGACCTAGGTTGTATCCCTGGGTTGGGAAGATCCCCTGGAGAAGGGAATGACAACCCACTCCAGTATTCTTGCCAGGATAATTCCACGGACAGAGAATCCTGATGGGTTGCAGTCCATGGGGTTGCAAAGAGTCAGATACGACTGCACGACTAACACAGTGACAGTTAACAGCCACTTTATAGCTGAGTGACTCGGGTCACATTTCACTTTTGCACAGCTCAGTTAGCTTTTCAATAAAACAGCATGGTTGCACCACTAGGCAGGGGACTGTGAAGGGTGAAACGTTTTTGTTTTTGTTTTTGTTTTTGTAAAAAGCTAATAGTTCTATAGAGACTTCCTCCCCAGGCCCCACAGGGCCTATCTGTCCACTGTGGGTATGGGAACTGGCAGGTCAAAGCTTCGGCCGGGCAGCCAATGCCATGCCTCTGGACCCTTCCTAGGGCCCTGGGCCAGCCAAGCAGCAGAGTAATCATGAAATTCCAGGGTTGGGAGGGAGTTCCATGACCTCCTTGTTCAGGCTCTGCCTTAGACCAAGAGGAGAACTGAGGCATACAGATCTCTTGGAAGTTGTAGGTATCTGAGAGCCAGAACTGGAGACCAACCCCTGCTGCAATCCCTGCCCTTTATAGGAGGCTGGGGAGGCCCCACTAGGACTCACTCAGGCCTCTCAGCATGATCCCAATGGAGCTGAAGTTGGTGAATCCGCAGAGGGCTTAAGTTCAGATTTTATTTTATTCTTATTTAATTTTTAACTTTTTGGCCAGGCCACACAGCTTGTGTAATCTTAGATCCCCAAACAGGGATTGAACCCATGTCCCTGCATTGGAAGCATGGAGTCTTTAACTGCTGCATCATCAAGGAAGTCCCTAGAGTAGGTATGTAAGCAACACAACTCTCTTTCCCTTTTGCTGTGAACACTTGTGTAATTTCCTAGAAGTACTAATATCCAACATGGGATAATTTGGGTAGAATAAAAAGGCTTAGACCCATACCTTGCACCACAAAAAACTAATTCTAGATCAATTAAAGCAGATACATATTAACACTTTAAACATTAAATATTAGAAAATATAGGATAATATTAGTATTGTTACAGAATAGCATTTTGCTCTCATCCTGGAGAGGAGCAAACTGAGGCTCTTATAAGTGACTGAAGAAGTTCACACAGCAAAAAGGCAGTTGTGTCACAATTTGAACTCAGTTTTGTCTGACTCCCAAGATCACATCATTTTAACTACTTCATCATACTGTTTCAGGAACTTAACCTTTACCAGGAGGTAAGTTTCTAAATTTAGAAATAATGTAAGAAATGCAGAGGTTTGGTATAAATTTGTAGTTTTAGAAAAAAATTCTGAATATGGAATGAAGAGAAACAAAAATAAAAATAACCAGGAAAAAATATATGTAGAAAATGTGGAACTTCCTGGTGGTTCAGTGGCTAAGACTCCATACTTCCAATGCAAACAGTCCAAGTTTGATTCCTAACTGGGGGGCTAAAATCCTACATGATGCATGGTGTCGCCAAAATGTTTTAAAAAGAAAATGAAAAAGAGTCAATATCTTTATAACATACAGAGTTTTATACATTGATTGAAAACATTAAGGTACTTGCATTCTGCTTACTCACCTACAATCACCCTCCAGACAGCAGCCCAACTACTGCTAAAATGTCAGAAGTCAAATTTTCAGTGACTTCAAACTGTTCTTTGGCCTGGGCCACTCTGTTACGATTAACACCTGTTCTAAGTGGACTTCTCTCACTTCTCCAAACCAGTGCTTTGGACAACCTCAGAGCCTTTGAATATACCTCTTTCTTTGCCTGGAATGCTAGTACCCATTTCTTCTGGCCTCTGCCCCTCCCTCCAAGTCTTGGTCTAAATATCCATCTCACTGAAGTCTTTTTTTGTCCGCAATGCATAGCACGTGGAATCTTAGTTCCCTGTCGTTGGAAAGAACCTGAGCCCCCTTCAGTGGAATCGGAGAGTCTTAACCACTGACTAGGGAGGCCTCCCCTGTCCAGTCAGTCCTATCTAGTCAAGGATAGACCCCATCCCTGATTCTTTTTATTGTTTCCATCATAGAATTTACTGCAGATTGTGGTTTAAAATTTTGTATTCCTTTGTTTTCTTGTGTCTTTCACTAGATGTAAGTTTCATGTCACCAGGGACCATGTCTGTCTAATTCCCCATTTTATCTCTGGTACACAGAAGAAGGCCTGGCAACTCAGAGGTCTCAACAAATACTTGCTGAAGTAATGAATTTCATTGAAAAATATCCTGAAGGCATATGAGTATGTGTGTGCTCAGTCACTTTAGTCATGTCTGAGTCTGAGACTCCATGGACCGTAGGCTGTCAGGCTTCTCTGTCCATGGGATTTCTCAGGCAAGAATACTGAAGAGGATTGCCATTTCCTCCTCCAGGTGGTCTTTCCAATCCAAGGATCAAACCTGTGTCTCCTGAATTCCAGGTGGATTATTTACTGCTGAACCACCAAGGAAGCCCAAAGGTACATACTGCCGCTGCCTCTAGAGAAGACAGTGATACTGGAGCTAAAATTAGGAGTGCGGGGAAATCTGAGCTTTTTACTCCATACAAACCTTAACAAAAACTAAAGAGTACATTTCTTTATCACTAAAAAATAATTTCAAAGACACAAAAAATATTTTATATTAAAAGCTCCTAGTAACCCAGGAAACACACGTTAAAACAATGAGCTATTATTATTTGCCCATTAAAGTAGCAATACTTATTCTTGTTTTTAAAAGGCTGCTCTGCCTGTTCAGGTGTAGTTAAATCAATGCTCACAGGCAGAGCTGGGGTGGTTTCAGTTGTTATAACTCTTTGCAAAAGTTACTGGCAGCACACACACAAGGATTCATGCCATACAATTCAGTCATCCCACATCTTGAAAATCTCCTGTGGAAACCGTCTTCTTAGAGGGAAACTTTCAGTGTAAAACCAACTCATTTCAGCACTGAGTATAAGAGCCAAATGGTAGAATTAGATATTATATTATTATGTTTACATTTATTATCGTATAATTAGATATAATTGACTATATATTATAATAGGTGTCATTTGGGGATGATGATATAATGAATAATTTTTTGATTCTTAAACATGTTACATTGGCTGTTATTCTTTTCAAAAGTGTCACTTTAGAAAGCTTTTACAGGTGTTTTTTTTTAAGTCTTAACTGCACAAACCAACCCCTGAGCTGAATTCCATATATTGGAGATTAATGTGGTGAGATCTTTCTGTTTTACTCTCTTAGCTCCTCATTGGAGTTTCACACCCATTCCTTTTGGGGTAGTGGTGGCAGATATGACACTAGTTTTCCAACAGAAGAGGCAAGGTGCAGTAGCTTGCCCAAGGCCATAGGATGGTAGCCTGTCTACATAAGGAGTTCAGATATCTTCAAGAGAGAGAGAGAAGTGAAATGAACTGAGAGTTGCTCACTCATGTCCGAGACTTTGTGACCTCATGGACTATTCTAGTATTCTCCAGGCCATAATACTAGAGTGGGTAGCCTTTCCCTTCTCCAGGGGATCTTCCCAACCCTTCTGCACTGCAGGCAGATTCTTTACCAACTGAGCCATCAGGGAAGCCAAGAGATAGAGAGACTTTGAGAAAGATGACAGTGAAGCCTGAAGCTGTCTTGTTTCCCATGGCAATGAGATGTGGGAGGTTGAGCACCACCTCTGTGTGTCTCATCCAGGCCTGTACAGGGACAGCTGCATCATGCCCTGACGCAGTTAGGGGACGGGAACACTCACAGAGATTCACTGCTTTTTGGAGCCAACCTATTCCTCACTGCCTGCAAGGCAGCGCTGCTTGTATTCAGAGAGCCCCTGATAGGCCACAAACTCCTTCAGAAACAGCTTCATCCCCAGCAGCTCTGTCACCAGCGAGCAGTCCTCCAAGGCCATGCCCATCAGGGAAGTCACTGGCCGCAGGATGTAGGAGCAGATGAGCTGAGGCACAAAGCAAGATGAGCCGCTGGGACTTGGGTTGATCTGGGCTCTGTGGGCGTCCACCCACAGTCGCCACTGGCCTGAACCACCCCCTCCACAGGTCGAGAGGGACTGTACCTGGAAGCTGTACCCCTGGATTTCCACCATGTTTCCCGGCCAGGAGAGGACATCGCTGATGAAGTCCAGCACGGCCAGAAAGGCAATCAAGTTGGCCATGATGTTGGTCACGACCTTCATGAACAAGGCAGCCCCACTGGTAGCTGCTTCTAAGAGGTTTTGAACATCTCTGTCAATGGGACAAAGAGATATCATTATAGGCCTTTCTCCACAGGTTCAGGGCTCCCTGTCCTTCAGGCTCAAACTTGGATACAGCATGTCAGAGCCAGGGGTCCATGTTTACCCTCGAGACCAGAAAGCCGCTTGTCCAAGCACTAGGGTAAGGCCCATATGTCTAGTGCAGACATCATCTAAGACAAACCAGGAGCTGCATGCAACTTAACAAGCACTTGGAAGAAGGCAGATCTGAATAGAGATGTGTTGCCAATATACACACCAACTTTCAGAGCTTTAGTACAAGATAATATGAAATAGCTGTCAAATTAAAAAAAACACCTTTGTTTATTCAGCTGTACCAAGTCTTAGTTGTGACACACAGGATCTTTATTGCAGCATTTGTGATCTTTAGTTGAATCATGAGTGGCCTATTTCCCTCCATCC